>CM048822.1:912926-1279964 GCA_026586065.1 Dioscorea zingiberensis | reverse complement strand
TTTGATTACATGGATATCTCTACATTCTTTGAATCTGTCCTCCTATAGAGCGTGAATGCTTTC
This sequence comes from Dioscorea zingiberensis, assembly GCA_026586065.1. Classification (NCBI taxonomy): domain Eukaryota; kingdom Viridiplantae; phylum Streptophyta; class Magnoliopsida; order Dioscoreales; family Dioscoreaceae; genus Dioscorea; species Dioscorea zingiberensis. Next base: position 1,279,901 of record CM048822.1, on the reverse strand, counting down.
TTTTATGAAGTAAAAGAGTGTTTTTTGTTTGAGCTTTTGAATTATTGATATCCCTGGTTTGAAATCCAATGTCAAAGTGAAAGATGTTAAATTAAATATTAATATATTAATCCACCATCAGATATTATGAACTTCGAAATTTGGCTATATAGTACGGAAAAGTTTTTTGAATTCTCATTGATATAATTAAAAATAGACATATATTTGTATTTAATTACTAGCAGATTTATTTGAGGTTTGAAAATTTAAAAAAAGAGAATCACAGGTTTAAATCTCTTAGCATCTCACTTTGAATTCAACTCTTTATTTTCACTATATATCGGTATATTATATAAATGGTTTTGTATTTAATTTGATTTAAATAATTTAATCTAAATTATAGTATTATATGAGTTGTTGCTATTTTGAACTAATATGTGAGATTATTTATTTTAATTTGTTTTTAATTCTATTTAGTTATTTACTTGTTTAGTTGTTTTAAAATATTTATTTATTTATCTGATTGTTTCTTTTTGTCAACTATTTTTTATTATTTTTGGTTGTTTTTTTTTGTTTGTTTTAATTAATTAATTATTTATTCACTAATTTATGTTTTTTAAATTATTAGTTATTTATTTATTCGGTTTTAGTCTTTTAAATTTTTGTGTTTTTGGGTTAGGCTGTGAAAAAATTTCCTCGATTACTTTCAGAGAATTTTAGTAGAGTGTTTGGATGTTATAGGATTTACACTACTCTACTTCTCTTTTAAGCATCTTTTGGAGGAAGCTCTTTGAAATTTTTATGGAAATCATGAAATTCTGCTTTCTTTTGAAAGACTTAATGCCAAGTAAGTATTCCACCTATAAAATTAAAACAAAATATTTCATATAAATTCTATAAAAATTATTTTTCATTATAATTAAATTTCTCTATTGACTTTTATTTGATATTTCCAAGAAAACTTTAAACCATCTTTTTTGTGTACAAAACTGATCCATGCTTGCATATTGAGTTTTGGAGCCATAAATCCGATTGTTGCTTTGAATTCTTTTGTAGTCTTGACTATCTTGTTTAATAATATGTTATACTTTTGTAAAGATTTATCGAGGATATTTTGTATAGTTACTCCAAATGTGTCTATGTTTCGAATTCTATCACGGGCTTTAAAACATCGACCGCAATCGCTTCTACATGCTTTGGATTATGGCTTAACTACAAATTGTGGCCAGTCATGCTTGCAGTAATAATAAATAACCTTTTGACGGATTTTGACTCGGGCCATCGATTTGATCGAACGGCTTATTTTGGATCGGGAAGTACTTTTATTTTTGGAGAGATGGATTCTTACTTTTAACCCTTCGGGCCACCGTAGTATAAAATAAATGGAATTTTGGACCTCGCACTCCATCAGTAAGTAAATAGCTGGTCAATATAAGTAACATGTTTGGGAGACACAATATTATTTTTAGCATAAAACAAACCTTTTACGTATAATATGTTTTGACTATATCTTTAGGAATTGTAATTCTTGCCAAAATTTATTGACTTATTTTAGAATTATTTCTTTTATCAAGCTTTCATGCCTTTTATAATATTTTGCTAAACTTTACTCATGATATTAAAAATCAAGATGATTCATTTTTTATTTTATTTCTGCTGGATGTTTATTGAGCTCTCAAGCTCATTAATCTCTAAATATTTTTTTCTAGCATCATGAAGGAGTAGCTAATTCGAGTGAGTTAGACGGTGTATCCAAGAGTTTGACCCTAAAACATTAAGGTGCTCCTTTAACTTTATTTCATATTTTGTATACGTTAGAATTATCTTTAATTTACTTTATATAGACTTTCCCCTATATATTATGAAATTTTGGATGCTTGGACTTAGGAGTTGAATGACTCCTTTAATATTAGCAATAATGATAACCGGGTTCTGATTTTAGGGTGATATATAATAATTGTAACAAGTTATGAAAGTGCTGCTTCGTGACAGATATACGCAATGTGTCCATCCTTACATGCATACGCGGTAATTCCGATTTAAGGAAATAATGCCGCCCGACCGAGCTTCGGGGTAAAATGCACAAGATCTCACTTTTAAATGTGCAGTCTAAATTCTAAACTAATTTGAATATGAAAAGTCTTAACACATCAACTCTTACAAATTAGTTAAATTTCCCCAAGTCACTTGGAAGGTAATAATCAATATTTTTTGATAAATGTAGACCCACCACGCTTAGGAAAACACGCTTGATTTGAAGGAGAAATGAGATAAATAACTTTTTTTTTGTGAATCTTGATTAAGCATCAGGACCTCTTCTAGGTTAATTTTAGGAGGCCTCAAGTGTTTATCCATTTCATTATAATCAGACAAATTAATTATCTGTTCTTAATTAAAATTTGTAAAAAATATAAAAATCTTACTCTCACCGAAAGGCGTCTCTGTAAAAGAATATCCTCATAGACTGACAAATAAACCTCCAACAACCCAAAGTGAGCTGGAAGATCAAGCCTCTCAGCTGTGACTCTTTTATTTTAAGTATACTTTGAGCAAAAGCTCCCCATTAGGAGCATTACATCTTCACCCTCAGACTGCTTTCGATAGTTTATAAAACCCACAGCTTTATTTATAAATTAATTTAAAAGTGAGTTCATTATATATCATTTACGAACGCAGAATAAAATACATCTATGCTGACTCTCTCATCGGCCTCCTCGGCCTCCTCATCTACCCCATCACGCTTGTGTCGGTCCCGTCGTACAGCACATCCTCAACGACGTACACCCTTCATCACCGTCCGAAGGATCCAAGGTGAATCAAGATCGGCTACTCCACCTCGACCTAACTTTTCACCCTTCTGCACTGTAAGAAATGTTCCTTTTCTTCTTTAATGTAAGTAGAGGAACTGATTCCTTCCCACCCACCTTCTCTTCAACTGCTCTTTATTTATCCAAGACTCCGAAATGCTTAATTTTCTGAAACTTCTTTTTTATTCTAGACTTTGAACAAAAACATATTAGATATGGTCATAGAAAAAAGCCATATAAGCCATGGTGCAGTTAGGGAAGAGCTCTTCTCTTCACAGTTGTCACTCCATGGTAGTTACAGAGGATCTGAAACTATGCTCTCTCTGCTGTGATCTCGGAACATTTGAGAGTTGTGGAGACAAAAGTCAAAAACCCATCAAAGGATAGCCTAAAAAACTAGTTGAGTTTCTGAGAACTCTGGAGAAGTCATCACCTTTCACTATGGCAGCCGGGTTCGCTATCAAGAGCAGGAAAGCAAATAACTACAAATGGGAGGATCAGCATCTTTTGTGGTTCTCTCTTGCATGGGTTGCTCTTCCATCCGGGTGGCCTTCTCTTTGGCTAAGTGATGTTGGAATTTCTATAGGTTTATATATATATAGTTCTCTCTCTCTTTATATATATATGCGTATTATTACATCATACATGATGATCTTCGGCTGATCATCACTTGGAACTTAACACAGGTGTGGAGTAACATCGATGTCACCGTTCTTGGAAGCTGAGTTCTTTCCAGGAAGTTCATAATAGGGATGATATAGATAGGATCAAAAAGCAGCAATACTACTGCAGCGGTTCAACAATCGTGCAGCCGCGTATTGACGCTGTTCACATCCCTCACTCTACCCTCTCTGGACTTGTTAAGCCTTCCCTTTCTGCTGCTTCATCATCGGTCACAAAGGCAGAAATTATGGGGCGTAGAATCTCAATGCCTCACCGGCGGGGCAGTGTTCTTGGTCGGATCCGGCTTTTCGGTGCCGCAGCAGTTAACAATGCTGAAATGCTCATTATCGGCCGTAGTTTCTTTCTCGGCGCCGGTGTTGGTTTCTACCTAATCAGGTATATATATATATATGCTGTCTCCTTGACTTGTTGAAATTGTAATTTTGCTTAGTTATCTTTGGATTTATTTTTTCACTGTGAATCACACTGTTGATTTTCAGGCAATCCCTCTGTACCCAGCTGTCAGTGAGCTAGCACTCACCAAAAAGTACAGGGAGCATTCCAACAAATGCCTTTGAGACATGCATTGATTGGGGAGCCTCTTTGCAAACCTGATTAACTATGGAACTCAGAAGATTGAAGGTGGCTGGGGTGGAGAGTCTCTATTGGCTTTTGGCTGCAGTTCCATCCTCCCTTTCCCTCTCTTCATTGGCACAATCTTCCTCCCTGAAACCCCCAACAATATCAATATCCAAGTAACGCACTGGTGACGTCCAGAAAAGGCCGCAAAACTCTTAAAGAGGATCTGCTGAGGCACTGAAGACATCCAAGCAGAGCTTGATGCTGAGATCTCATCACTCGCCAGCTCCACCGAGAAGAAAACTACTTCCCGGCCTTTTCAGGCCATCTTTCGAATCGGAAAAACACCGACCTCAGCTCTGTAATGCCGGCATATTGCCATTCCCTGTTTTCCGCAACAGCCTCACAGGCATCAGCATGATAGCCTCCTACTCCCCTGTATTCTTGTTCGTGGGGACTGTAGGCTTCTGGCAAGGGAGAGTGCTTTCACTGATGTTAACTCGCTGTGGCCAGGATAGTTGCAAATCTTTGCACCCATCATAGTCGCGGTGGCGTTGGTTGATAGGGTGGGAAGGAGCACTACTGTTCTTGCAGGTAGGTGGTGCGCAACTTCGCTGGTCTCTCGAGATGGTTCTTTTGGTATTGTGCTTGCCACTCCAACTTGGAGAGATCATGGTGGCATGAGTGAAGGCTATGGGGCCATCTGGCTTTTAGCTCATGGTTTCGCATGTAATGCAGGGTTTGGGTTGGTCATGGGGGGCCATTGGGATGGTTAAGCTGCCCAGTGAGCTCTTCACTCTGGAGACAAGGTCTGCAGGGGCAGGAGCATTGTGGCCGCCACAGTAGTTTCGCTACCATCTTCGTCACAAGGTCGCAATTCTTACTTGCAATGCTTTTGCCATCCTCAAGTCCGTTGTCTCTTTTACGCGGTGTGGGTCTTTAAGTTATGACGGGTGTTTGTTCTTCATGTTTGTGCCCGAGACGAAGAATGTTCCATTGGAGAAGATTAATCTGGTGTGGGGAGAGCATTGGTTTTGGAAGAAGATGGTTTCTGATGAATCTGACGACGAAATGAACACCAATGGCAAGTAGTAAATAGATTAATCTGTAATAACTATATCATCTGTAACTATTTCCATCATGAATGTTCAGCTCTCATTAATAGCTAGTTGGATACAAATACAAATCAATAACAAATTCTGAAGAATAGGAGAGACTTGCATCAACAAAGTCGTTGAATTTTGGAACAACAACACAAACAATTTTTTAGAGCTTAATTAGAGCTACCAGGTTGAAGAAGAAGAAGCTGGAGGATGATCCAAGCAGTCGAACATGTCAGTGGGGAAATCATCGAAGAAACCATCAGGCGTCTCCGAACTTCCAGGCTCCCTCTTGATTCCCTGCAGTCCTAAATCCAGCCCGAAGAACGGCAATCCCTGAGGAGCAAACGAGGACTCATCATGGAAACTCATGTCACTAAATCCAGGTATCATTTCTGAACCTTCAGCCAGGAGTGGAATCTCAATGTTATCATCAAAATAGCGAAGACTGCTGCTGCATTGGCCTTCACAAGGAAGAAGAGGACCTGGCTCAAAAGCCGGTGGAGGAAGAACCGCTGAATTTATCTGCTGAAGGTTTTTATCTGATTTAGCAGGCAATGCTGTTGTTTTCAGTATCCTTGCCAGTCTCTTCTGCCTGGTGCTCCAGAAATTCTTCACATCATTATCTGTTCTTCCTGGCAAGTAAGTAGCAATCCTCGCCCACTTATTTCCAAACCTGGCCTGCAGATCAATCACAATGTGCTCCTCCTCCGGCGAGAACTTGCACCCCCTTCACATTCAATCACAATAATAAGTTCACACTAATAATAAACACGAAATAAGATTGCGAAAGGATTGAAGTAGCTAGTGTTACGTTTTGAGGTCTGGTTTGAGTTTGTTAACCCAACGGAGACGACAAGACTTCCCAGTTCTTGGGAGCAGACCTTTGGAACGGATTGAGCTCCAGTCTCTTGGCCCATTCTTGCGCACATACTCCATTAGGATCTCATCCTCCTCTGCAGTCCATGGCCCTTTCCTCACCACTCCTCCTCCACTCCCACCACCACCACTACTCTCATCCTTAACCCCCTGCATCACTGATAAACCAAAAGAAACAATCAATCAACTCCATGTCATTAAGATCAACTTTGCTTGATGACCAGTTAACAACAATCAGTACTGGTGTCATAAAAAAAGGAAAAATGATCATTTAGGACAGAATTGAAAGAATTCAGTGTGAAAGTCTCACTTTGAATTAACAAGGAAAGCAAGATGAATGAATGCTTGCATGAATTCAGAGTTAACCCTCCCTGATAACTGAAGAAGACCCCACTATCTCTATCTATATAACTAACTCACCCATAATTTTCTCCACTCTTTATAACTGCCTCCCCACTCACCCTATAAACCTTTCACTCTTGCACGTGTGGCTTCACACCTTGTTTTACTCTAATTTCTAAATTTTGTTTAAAATGTAGAAACAATTATTTTGGAAAATTTCGGGAAGTCAAATAAATAAACAAAAATAAATAGATCAGATCCGAACCCGATAACTTTGGATCCGAATCCGATATATTCTCCTTCTGGTCATAAAACCCTTCTGATCTCTTGATACTCCCCGCAAAACCTCTAACCCCTTGGCTGTTCGCTCTGGACGAATTCCCCTCCAATTCTTTGCGTTTTTCGCCCATTGTGATCCGATATCAATCCATTGCTGGGAAGTTTTAGGGTTTTTCGTGATTTGGTACGATGCATCAGCTTAAGCAGAAGGGCTGAGAATTAGGTTGCTAATCAGGACTAGATGGTTGCTTTCCCCTGACAAGAACCCTTCGGGATGCCTGCACTTCGCTGGGTTTTTATCTGCCGCGGTCGGGAGGCAGGAGCCCGTGAGGATGGTATTGACCTCTTAAACCCTACCAACAACGTGCTTTTAATGCTTGGAAATTCTATAATTTGGTTGTTTGTTGAAGTTTTGAATTAACTCGTGAACTTTGTACTATTTATTTTGATACTATTTGTAGTTTTTGTGCCTTCTCGTGTTTGCCTGTGTATCTAATTCGTGAAATATATTATTCAAGCGATCCATGAAATTCTCACAACATGAATGGAACTATGCCATCTGGACATGTGTATGGTACTCTCAAAATAAGGATAAACACCGTGGGAAATAGAAGTATTATTGGCATGATGATTTAGTTTATGTTTATGCATTTATTATCTAAACTCTACTTGTAAAGTTCTTGAATTTCAATTCTCCTTCTATTCTTTTATATTGTTGCAGTTATTTGTGAGGTCAAGCACAGCCAGCTGTTCTGGTTCTGGTATTAGCAGGGTGCTAAAGGTGGGAAATTTATGGAAGTTACTGAGCACTCATTAGTCATTACCTTTTGATTAGCATCAAACTGGTCTTTGAATTTTTTTCTTGTTTCGGTTGCAGGGCACATCAAGGTTTGAAGGTCAGTTTTATACATATCCTTCTGTCATGTATCACACAATTTTAGTCCTCATATAAGTTCTGCTGGTTGCTTTGATGTGTTCCCTAACTTTGCTATTTGAATAATTTCTTTCTTGAATATCACCAAGTTTATTTTAATTATGCTGATTGAGATGAGTTTTGGCAGGCTTCTCTATGTTGTCTGGTGAAATCTTTGGATGCCGGCCCCTTGTTCATTCCTTCATATCAATTAAATAGTTTCTATGAAATGTCTAATATGGTTCCTCGTTTTGCAAGAGCGATTTCCATCTAATTCTCTTCACAACATCCAAAAAGAAGAAAGGACAGACAAGGTATATGATTCTTTTTCTGATGATGTACAACGCGTTTACTTTTTTCATAATAATCACAAGGATCAGTCTGAAAGTTAACTTACTTCCCATTTTTCTATCTTCAAAAGGTTCTAGTTTCCTGTAATACCGTGATGCGCTTCTGTGATATCTGAGAAGATATAATTTCCTGAACGCCATGTGGTTTAGCTGCACACTTTCATCCATTTCCTCTTGATATTGGAATTTCATCCAACGCCTTTTACATTTTGTTGTTCATTTGTTAATGCTCAAATCTTGGCTGGACTTGGTCTCCATCTGTGCTGTGCTTATGCCTTCATATGTTATCTTGTAATCTTTAGTCTTAGCTTATTCTAATGCTTCATGACTTGTTATTTACATATCAATGTATATTTTTGACCATCTTTCCGCTTTATCAGGATACAGGGAAAAGATATATCTAAAAAGTAGATGATCCATTTGATGATATTACATATAATATTCCAGAGAAGCCAGTGACGCTTTGCAGAGGGTGCTTCCTATAGTATTGTTATATTTGCCGGATTAGGAGTTGCAGCACTGGCTGCATATGCTGTTTTAAAGAGCTGATCTTTCAGCCAAAAGAGTAAGGCCTCTTCAATTATCTACACTTTCAAGCTGCAAAGTGATTGAGAAATTAAAATCATTTTAAAAATGATAAGTTTGTAGTTTATGCTGACACTATTAAAGTTGTTTCACACCCGGATGAACTGGGAATGCAATTGGAAGTTCTTTTGATTGTTTGCAGATTGATTATCTTTGATATTGTGTAACAATACAGTTGGAAATGCATAGTTTTATAAATAATTTACTTATCTTCATTTAGGTGTGCCTTTTGTTGCAGGAGGTTAAATTTTTATGCCTATGTGGGATCACAGGGTTCTGTATTTTAATATGGTTCCTGGTAGCATTTAGATAAGGTTTTTTGATCTAGGATAATTTTATCATGTCCATTTTTGATCTAGGATAATGTTATCATGTATTTACATTGGAACAAAAAATCGTGTTTTGACTGCTGATCACGTATATATAGGGATAATGGAACCACACTGCCTAATTTAAAATGGGCTGTTTTTCCATTTACCCAAGTAAAAGAATGAAAAATCTTGATTTTATTTGCACAGGTTAAAACTTTTACAAGTTGATAACTGGCTTAATATCTCTGCAGAAACACTAACTGAATCTCGCCGATGTTTAAAGGGCATGTTGAATTTTCTCAGTAGCATTTCAATTACATCTGCTGCATGTACTTAAAACAAAAATTGTTATATACTAGGGCATTTCCAATTATGGGCGCTTGTACCCCATTATTTTCAATTGTTTCTTGTTGATTATAGCATTGGTTAAGGAAGGTAGTTTTCTTATTCATCTGCATTATATCACTCTTACAGGTACAAGATTTTTTGGAAAGGCTCTTTGAAAGGGTTCAGAATGATAATCAGGTTGGTTAGACTATCAATCAACTTAAGCTTGCTTTTATTTATTCATTTATTTATTTAGTGTATTTTAACTATAATAGGCATTTGCATTTGTATCATATATATTTATATTCATCCAATGCTGTCTTATAGATCTAAAACTCAAGAAAATGCTTTCTTTTGCCATTGATATCAACAGGTCACTGTGAGGATTGGTTCTCCTGTAACTGGCTATGGGCAGGAAAGCAGAAATCGTGCTGCCAGACAGCGTATTCCCAATAGGGTGTGGACAGATGAAGATGGTGTTGAACATGTTGAGGTGATCCCTGATAAAATCTTGTATACAATTTGAACTTGAAGTTGAATTTTCAACATGATTTTGCAGCCTCTCAGAATATATATGTATTTGCACAATTATTTTGTTAGTTCAGAGAAAAACATTTGGTTTTAATTTTTTCTATAAATTATTATTCTAAACTGAGAATGAATGAATGATCATCAAAGGGAACATTGTTGTTGTTGTTGTTGTCCTAATGAAAGTTGTTGGTCTTTCTTGTGCAACACAGTTTTAGATGCTAGAAATGCTAGTCAGGATTTGAAAACTACTCAGCATAGCTAGAAAACCTACTTTTGGCCTTTTACATTCATGCAAATGGAACTGTCTTCTTTAGATTTGGAAAGAGTCTATGCAAGCAAGAATAAGATATCTGCTATAGAGATTATATATTTCATTTAGAGAGAACAGGAAGCATACTTTTAACATCATGAGAAATTAAAATTCATTTTACCCTTAATGGGATTACCTTTTTTCTCCCTCATGCCCTTATCCTTCAAATCATGCTAGACCATTGAAATTGGTCACTCAAGATACAACGCCCTATATAATGGCAATATGTACAGTCGTGGACATTGCTATATTTAATATCTTTCGTTATTGATTCATCTGGTTGGTAAGTAAATTTACTAACAAGCTTCTGATATATATAAGGTAAATTTCCACATCTCGTAGTCCACATGGAGCAGGGGTGGTGTACAATCGAAATGTTCCAAAGATAATGCTGACAAGAAGTGGAAGTTCACATACCTGATTGTTGAGATCAAGTCTCCATCAAAAGCGCAGATAATGCTGGAATCTTATATTCCTGCCTAAGATACAATTGCAAGTGGGCTGATTAGCTGTGCCTCGGTGGTTCAACCTTTCTGGTATGTTAAGAAGCAGTTAAGTGTTTCCTGATCACAACCAAAAAAGCACCTCAATATTCTTTTCATCTCCATCTGTTTACAAAGTATGGTGGTATAGTTTCTAATGGCTGATTATTAAAATTGATCCACAGGTCTGCATTGATTTTCATATATCAACTGTTTCATCTTGCTGATAGTATCATCAGTGAAGGCCAAGCTGGATATTTCCTCTTAGGGCATGTTGAGCAAGTTTTGAGTTCCAATAATACTTTTGAAAAGAGAAGATACAAGTTTAAGCTGGATAAAATTCCTTTTTTTATTAACCTTTGTTTTTAATTTGCTATGCGGGGCACTCGGAAGAATTTCTCAACTCACGGAACCCATGGGTTTTACCGTTACGCTATGAAGCCTTTGGTATAGGAAAGATCGTTATGGCTGAGCTCATGGTATCCTGCATAAGTGGAGGATACAGAAAAAAAGAGAGATACTGGTCCATGAACATCTTTGCAGGCTTTTATTTTGTGTTCATCTACTTGGGTTGCCTGTGATTCTTCTTAGAAACCATCTAGCTGAACAATTGCATCAGATTGGTCATTGATCTTGTTCCATTCAAGTTATATATTTTCCTGCAGCTTCTTGTTCTTTTGTATCAAAGAGTCATGATCTTTTTAAGAGTAAAACTTCTGCAATAGTAAATGTTCAGATCACGGAATGCTGGATGTGTCTGGCCTTTTGTGTTTTAAATCACTCTGCAATGCATTGTGTTGTATACTGTTGAGAAGTGAATAATAAAGTCCCCGTTGGATTTTTTCATCTCTTTCTGTTTATATTGAAACAAAGCTGCAAACATAGAAATGTTTATAAATATATAAGAAAATAAATATATATATATCTCCAAATGTTTTCTATATATTGTCTGGTATGTTTTTCAAATATTTTCATCTTTTCTCTTTCTGTGAAAGAAGCTAACGGTAAAACAATATTTTTAAAAAATAATATAATTTTATAAAATCTTTAGTTTGATCCAAATGGATTTATCTCAATGATTACATTTCATAACACAATAATATTTTTAGCGCCCCTATAAGATAAAGAGCAGCCAAATCGAGAAACAGGATGAGCTCCATGGCTTCCCGGGATCTCATGCTTCTGCTTCTTATGGTCTCGCTCGGATCATCCAAGGTTGGTTTCTTTTTCGATCTCCGTCTTGTGATGATCTTCATCGATTTATTTCCTTCATGGTTTCAAGGTGTTGGCTGCGTACCCCGTGGTGGTAAGCACTTGGCCGTTCGTGCATGCCGTCAGGGCCGCCTGGAGGTCGGCCTATGGCGGGGCGCCGGCCGTTGACGCTGCTGTGGATGGCTGCTCCAAGTGTGAGGTCCTGCGGTGCGATGGCACAGGTTTGGTTTGTTTTGAATCGTAATAATGGTGTATTTCTTCGTCTGTGAATATAGGTTATAGGTTTCCGCCTTGTGGTTCTCCTTTTTGAAGATAAAAGGAAACAATAGCTAGGGTTTTTGTAGCTATGATGATTTAAAGTTTAAAATTTTGTGCTTTAGTAAATAAGAACAATTGGACAGTCAGTATCAGTAACTTATCGATTCTAAGGAAAATTAGAAGATTCTTGCGCTGGAGTTCAAGTAGTATGACATTCCTTGTTTGCCATTTTCTTCTGCAATTTATGTAAAAAATAAAAATAAGAAATAAGAAATAATAATAATACAATAATAATAATAATAATAATAATAATAATAATAATAAATAATAATAATAGTTTAGTTTGAAGGTTTTGAATCGATGATGAATAAGCAGCAGACTTACTAGGTCAATGCTTGCCAAGTAACACTATGCAAATAGTTTGAATAAATATATATATAGAGCCTGCACGCTTTATAAAACTCCCAAGCATGTATAAGGCCCGGAGAAGCTGTCGAGCAACCACTTGTAGTAATCAGATCTTCCCTTGCATTTTCACAAAGAGGTTGTTTACATGATTTGAACCTCAGCGGACCTCTAAAGCTCACATATTTCAACAACTTTATCATTGCTCCGCCAAGGCTACCCTTCCCCATTGAATAAATATATATTAGAGGTGGAAAATTAAGTTTTAAGTAGTGAATTTAGATGATTGGATATACATGTTTTTTTGTTGAATGTTTGGTGGATGGCAATTAATGGCATTCACTCAGATTTAAAGGTCCATAATCACTATGTAATATAGTAAAGTTTCTCTTACATGATCCAGCTGCATTTGTAATGCACCCTCTGAAGAACATCTTTATATCTCATTGTATAAAATCTTTGCTTTGAAATCTGTTTTCCGCAGTATATCTTTTTATATCATTAGTTTCTTTCCCTGTATTATAACTCTACACAATGATTTTTAGCTCTTGTAATTATGGGACAGTTGGGCCTGGTGGCAGTCCAGATGAGAATGGAGAAACTACATTAGATGCTCTTGTTATGAATGGGGTAATTATTAACTAATCTTTATGCGTCCAAGTTATTTCTGCAAAGTTAAATTGACAATTGATAGTCTACTTGTTTGTCTAAGGACTTCGTTAGACAACAATGGAGGTAGGGGCTGTAGCTGCCATGAGATTTGTGAAGGATGGTATCAAGGCTGCAAAGTTAGTTATGGAACATACCGAACATACATTGCTTGTTGGGGAGCAGGCCTCAGTGTTTCTGCCATATTTCAATGGGTCTTCCAGGACCTACAAATCTCAGCTCACCTGAATCCATTGGAAAATGGATCAAGTGGAAAGCAAACTCCTGCCAGCCCAATTTCCGGAAGAATGTTATTCCTGCAAATGGATGCGGGCCTTATCATTTTAAATAATGTGGTGTCAAAACAAAGTCGAGAGCTCATGGATGGCACCATCTCCATGGCTGGAAGATAGTTCTGTGCTTGTGGGAAATTCAAACACAAAATTAATTAGTCAGACAAGCCACCTATACCATTTCCATGGCTGTAATTGACAAAGTAAGTACTGGCCTAATTGCTTTTCTTTATGATTTATCTAATTTATATTACTGTATATATTCTTTGAATAGGAGGGAAGGATTGCAGTAGGGACATCCACCAATGGTGCCACCTTTAAAATTCCTGGCAGGTGATTCCCCAATTCCAGATAGAGTTATGATGACATAAGCAGTGAAATATGCTAACTTTCAATGCTTGAATGAATGTTCTAATGTTTAAGGGACGAATGATTATTCTGAATGTTTCCAATTTCATTTAGATAGTCCTTGTATTTCCAAATAATAAAGTTGTAATGCATATAAAGGCTTTGTCTTGGGAAAAGATATTGAATAACAATATTTGGCTGAAGCGCATCTCATCTATATTCAGCACATATGAGGACTTGAAATTTAACAGCTTCTTATCTGTTTCTTAGTCATAACCTTTTGCAGATCCTTCATAGGTGACCCTGCTGAATTTATTGTTGTATCTCTCTTCGGTACTGACTAGCATAGCATATGGATGTCCTTGTTAGAACTACTTGATAGTACTTACATTTAATCTAGAAAACTTTGAGGACAAGTAATGGCCACTGCATAGATCGGATTTATATTTCAGATTGATAGTTATGATTCCAGTTCTTGATTTCAGGGTAGGTGATGGACCTATTGTAGGCTCGTCCCCTGCATATGCTGATGATGAAGTTGGTGCTTGTGGTGCAACTGGTGATGGTGATATCATGATCGCTTTCCTCCCATGGTAAATGTATTCATAAGGCTTTAGGATAAAATTCACAATGTTCCAACTGTTGATGTGTAAATCGTAGCTATTATAATCATGTTCTTTCAGTTTGTTTTCAAGGCATTCATCAGAAACTTCCAAAACAATAGTTACCTATTGTTCATGTAATCATTCATAGTTGATCACACAATATCCATATGGAACTGATCCAGCAAGTTGGTAAGTAGTAGTTATTGTGTTATGCCTTATCTCCAACTGCAAATCTAACTTTGTAATAGTTGCGGTCAGCACTCTTTTAGAGATTTTTCCTCTGATTTTATTCTGGAGCAACAGTAATATGTATTCTAGTTTTAAGATGTGCATTGACTATTGTTGGAGTGTTGTGGAATTCTTTCTTGCAGTTATCAAGTTGTGGAGAGTATGCTGTGAGGACTTGAGCCTCAGCATGCTGCAATAGAGCATAATATCTAGAATTGCATGTAAATATCCGGATTTTGTTGGAGCTGTCTTTGCACTCAGAAAGTGATGGCATTCATGCAGGAGCTTGCCATGGGTGGACATTTCAGTACTCAGTAAGAACTCCTAGCATGGAGGATGTTGAGGTCTTCACAGTAGAACCTGTGGACAATAATCCAGGAAAAGTAGTTAGGCAGATAGCTAAAAAACCATCAGAAAAGTAGTCAGGCAGAGCACTGTTGAATTGGTCTTCAGGAGCATACTTGCTCCCCTGGGAAGAGTCAGAAAATTTGACTGTTAACTTATAATAGCCTTAACCAATTCAATGAGCTTGATTTTGATTAAGCAACAACTTGTTTGTCTTAATCTTTGAAGGATCCTTGATGTAAGCATTAAAGAGTTGGACTTTATCAAGATGCCATTGTAGTCTAATTGTTTCTGTTTTCTGCAGTGAATCTGTTCTGCTAAAGCCAATGTCAAGTTTAATGGCAAGATGATCTATTTAATGTAGGCAATCAATCTTTCATGTGTTTGTGAGTTGCAAAAACATCAATATTATATATATATATATATATATATTTTTTCATGTGCTATAAATTTTCATCTCTCGATCCACTATCTGAAGTCGAAACCTGATCTATAATGAGAGCAACATCTTTATGTTCTCTTTCTTATTTTGATGCTTGACTTCTAATACATCGGAAGCAATTATTGGATTCGTATATTAAAATCTGAAAGGTAAGTATGTTAAGAGGCTGGCTCTTTTTCTTTTGTTGCTGACCTGCAGTTGTAACTACTAACTACTAGTCTACTACAACTTGCTCCTCTTTCAACAACCTTAACAGCTCTAAACAAAATAATTAAGTTCCTATGATTACTTAATTTTTATTCAATTTACGTACTTTTATAGTATTGACAGGTCAGTCCGTTTATAAGGATTTAGGTATCTGCAGATACAATGCATTTAGCCTGCGAGATAGAACATCATCAGTCTTTTTTAAAAGATTTGGCTAAACATGGTGCTCACAAACAGGGAATGTGATTGGTTGGTTCATTTCCACCCCTTTGACATGCATAACTTTTTTATCAATAAAATACAAATTTGAAATTTGGCATCAATTGCTAAGACCGGTGGTTTGGAGTGTTAAATTTTTCTGGGCTAGATCCAACTAGTTTAGCCCCAACAACTATAAGACTTAGTCTAAATCTCCACATTAGTAGTGATATTGTCTGCTTTGGGTCTGAGCCCGCACGATTTTATTTTTGGGCTTAACCCAAAAGACCTCATTATTAATGGAGATATGCTTATTACTTAAGCCACTACACTTTTTCTTCAAGAACCAATGTGGGACTTTGTTTGATTTCTAACATTTTCCCTCAAACAAAGAAAAAACTTACTAGAAGACTACCTAAAATTACTAAGCTTTGGGTTGCCTCCCAAAGGCGCTTAGGGTCCAACCCCAACAACTATCGAGCAGTTTAAATCTCCACATTAAGTAGTGATATTGTCTCGTTTTGGAGTCTGCAGCCTACACGGTTGTTTCTTGAGAACCTAAAAAGCCGCCTTACTACTTCAATGGAGATATACTTATTTCTTAAGCCACTACATTTTTTTCTTCAACAACCGACGTGGGACTTTATTTGATTTCTAACATTGAGAAATCTGAAAATTAAAAGTTAATTGGTACAGTGAGTTGATGATTGGTATTATTCTCAATCTTTAACTTTTTTCACAAGTTGTATTATTTTTTTACAAAAATGGTGTTTTTTAGCAACATATAGCATAGAATCTCTTCTGAGCAAGAACAAGATGACGTTTTCAATGTTGTCATTCAGAACCTGGCCCACCTCAAAATGGCGTTTTCTTAAATCTAACCCAAAGAAAACGATTGCACGACTAATAAACGGAGTGATATTTTCATAAAAAATAACACCACAGGTGGGACTAAACTCCGCAGTTGTTATCATGTAACCATTACAAGAAAGAAGTTCAAATGATGCTTGTGAAGCAAAGCAATGCATTGCTAACACGCAAAGCAATACCTCAACACATCTGAGATAATTCTTGGCTGTTCATAAGCTTTAAATAATTTCACTGTGGGCATGATAATACAGAAATAACTATTAACAAACACTTAGCCCACCAAAAGGAACACCAGATCGGCTGAGTCGTTTAACAGCAAACAAATGTTAATAAAGATGGGTAGGTAATGGAGAAAGTTGGTGCAGGACAGTAGAAAATTGATGAAGGGCGCGCACTAAGGTGAATACCAAATGGTAGTTAACCAGGAGATGTGGACTATAAATATAACATACCACCAAGAAGATGTCACCGGCGGGTGACAGGGAAAAGCAAGAGTTCAGGGTGATGATGATATTGGAACTGGGTATCTGGTTCATTCCTCTCACTCTCTTCTTCGCCCCTTGTAGGAATTTTGTGCGTCTAATCGCCAGGCTTCAGGAGATTTTTGAAAGCATAACAAGTCCGGAATTTTATTCTCCAGATTTATCGATGAGGTTGGCAAGGCTTAATTCAATGACTTTGACAATATTCTGAGCATCTGGGTAAGTTGCTAGCTCTTAGTTCATTTCAGCTTCTTGTTATGCATAGCAATTAACAAGCAAGTAATCAGGGGCTTTGCTTGCCTGCGACTTGATTTTGTCCATGCTTCTCCTTTTCAGCCTTCTGTCTGTGAGCAAAATAGTTGAGATTGGAAATAGGGTTGAGTTCTCAGGAATTCTACAGCAATGCTAAACTCATAAGGAGACCAGTGAGGAGATGTGTCACGGAGCAAAATGGTCAATATCCATTGCTGGAAAACCAGACTGGGCTATTTTCAGTCCTCGTAGAAGATTCTTTGCGGTCTCCTTCTCCTGTGAATTGAACATGAATACATAAAATTACAAAGCATGTTGATGAAGCGTACATGCCGAAAACTATAGAAGGGAAGGATAGCAGTTCTCTTTCAAAAGTCTTGTATTCGAAAAAAGAAGGAAAGCAATAAAACAAGAACATAAATCCTCTCTGTTGGCTGTTTAACTTTTCTGTCAATATTTTAAAGATTAATGTAAAAAACTCACCGGACCAGTGTAATCTAAAAAGCCTGGTGCAGTACATTTCTGCTTCCTCAAATCTTTTCTCAGCTTTGCAGTGTTTAGCAAGAAAAAGTAAAGCTTCAATCATATTTGGTCCCTGTCTTTCATCAGCTTCCAATTTCTCCAAGTCTTTCTTGTAATAAAATGCAGCCTGTTCAGAATGCCCAAGGACACTATGTAGCTTTGCCAGCTGGTGCAATGCAATCCCCTCCCTGTCATTACAATTGGCAGCTCTCATGTAACATGTAATTGCCTCCTCAAGCATTTGAAGTGGTACACTTTCATAGCACTGAGCCATGGCAATCCATAGCCGAGCATCATTAGGCTGCAAATAAGAAGATTTCCGGAAGTAGTAAAAGTGCATAGAAAGGCATTCCCATCATCTCATATGTCTGCCCCAAGCCATACCAAGCACGATAATCCCGGGGATTTATATCAACAGCTCTCCTGTAAGCATCAATTGCAGCTGGTGTGTTCTTCATCTCAACATACTTTCGTGCCCCATTAGGGTCCAAGCTGATAAGTATTTTCTGTTAAGCTTCAAAGCCCTCCTAAAATACAGGACTGATTTTTCATGTTGCCCCTTCAAACTATAGTAATTAGCGATTATGCAGCATGATTCAGGCCGGTATTTATCAGTTAAAAACACCCTGTGGGCAAGAAAACTCAGAGCAGAGAAACATTCCTTAGCATATAGTAGGTTTGAGTATATGTCCATGGAATCCACACGATATGGATCAGTTCTGAGAAGTTCTTCAAAAACTACTTCAGCTTCATCAAAGTCCCTCAAATTATACAAAGCTGCTGCAATTTGAGCCTGGATGTAATCACTGAAACGGAAAATGCCAAGCAAATACTCATATCTTTCAAAGCTTCCTCATGCATCTTGAGTTCTTGATATGCACTAGCTTCGAAAGAAATCTTTCATCCAGTGGTTCTTAAGATTTAGGTTACTCAGGACGCCAGTTGTGGTGCAAAGAGACTGAAGCTCTGACCAAGCACTCCAATTCCAAGGGTAGCTGTTAACAGATTCACAAGAACAGTAATAGCAAGGTTTTCACAGCCTTTTTCCTTGAGTACAATGCCATACAAGTATAGACCAAAAGGATCGAGGGAGCCAGTTCTATGGAGCGTAGATAGCTCCCTCTCGAGAGAAGCCAATTCAGCATTCACAGCATCACTCTTGCCTAGAGGTTTCTCCAGTTCAATCATCTCTTCCTCCTTTCGTTTTTCTCCAGCCTATAGCATTAAAAAGTTTAATGAGGTAAATAATCAAAAGATGCATACAAAATAATCAAGGATATGGAGATAGCAGATATCAGATTCAACTCTTTGTGAAGGCCATAAGAATCTTAGGCTATAAATCAAGATAAATTAGGAAATAATAGGAGCGTTTTAAATGAGGCTGCATAAATAAGATGTGGCAAAGGACAAATATCAAGCTTCTCACTTAACAAAATACAGGTTTGAATACAGCTCATCTCAAGTGGGCAAGGATGGACACAGAAACTTCATAATCAAGATATCTGTCACTTGAGAAGGAGACCTGCTTCAATATGAATGAAAAACCACAATTTTCTTGAAGATTGCAAAGCCAATTCTAAAACAGACCAATTTACTCTGGATAAAAAATAAAAAACTAAAAAAATAAAAATCTAAAGAGAAATTTATGTCATACTCCAGACACATTCCATTTTAACATGAAACAAGAAAAGAAATGTAATAATTGATGAGATAGGACTGTATTTGAATAATTTCCAATGCTAAAATCTAACTAAAAACCAGAAGAGCTTGAGAATGATTCCATTTTTCCTACGCCTAAACAAATAACCAAGTCATTTAAGTAGATTCCCAAATGTACACTTTGGACAATCAACACCCTCTGAAAGGCTAAGGGAAAACTAAAACTAGTAGCTCACTACACTTGATCAATACCATGAGAAGCGACAGAATCACTCCTTTACTGGCGTGAGCAAAGAGCAGGACTTCCTTCAAACTTCCTAATCGCATGACTTTGATTCACATGAATCAATTCAGTACACCTAGGATTCCCAAAAGATTTCATGCCAAAGATGTAAACTTTGCGAGAATAAGGGGAAATCGAGAAATGCCAACCAGATACAAGGCATAGCACCGGAGAAACACGGACTTCTTCCCCGTCTGCCCACGCAGAGCATGCGCCGCTCGACGGAACTCGCGGCAATCAAACAGAGATTTCGCCAGGAGATACCGATCGCTATCCCCATCTCCAACATCCTCGTCAAGGACCGGGGTGCCGACATAGGAGACACCTGCAAGTGGCGTATGGTCCACTGCGGGGCGGAGGCGGCGGCGAAGGCTGGAAAGGTAGGCAGAGTGGTGGTGAGGGGCGGACGAGGACGACGCAGAGGAGGAGGGGGTGGCACGGGACGAGGAGACGGAAGGCGCAGGGATGGCGGCAGAGGGATCGGGCTCGATGCCGACGAGCAGCTCCGCCGCCCATTTGGAGGCGGTATGGAGGCAGCGGTCGCCGAGGTGACGGACGGCGGCGCGGAGCTCGCTCCGATAGCTGTCCTTTGACGCCATCTCTCACTCTCCGGAGTTTGCGCAAATTGGGGGGAAATCAAATCAAGGGTTTTGCTTTTTTGAACTTTCACCGCCGCGATTCAGAAGGAATAGAACATCCATCATAAAAATCCAAACCAGGGTCTTTTCTGCAAAAACTCCGCTACTTTTTACATAAACCCATTGATTCTCCATATTTTTCAAAAGACCCTCAAGTACTTTTATGAAAAAAAACAAAATTTTGTTAGAACTAGATAATGAAATTAAAGTTAAATTCATGGACTCCACTTCCCTAAAACCATTTATTAGAAAAAAATAAAGAATAACTAGAGGGTTTATTTGAAAAGATATCCTCCTCTCCTCTATACAAAAACCCTAACCCCCATTAACAACCTCCGATAACTGTCGAGCTTCTCCAATGCGCGATGCGCCTCCTTCCGGCGATCCGCCTCCTCTGCACCCTCCCACCCAAGCTCAAGAACCTCAGCTATCGTCACCGTGCGCGGGCGCTCTCCCGAAGCCCGACGCGCGCTGACAGAGTACCTCAACTCCACGCGCGCGTTGCCCTTCGCGCTTGCTGAGCACATTGCGTCCACCCACCGTTCGCCCTCTCGGTCCTCGTCTCCCCAGATCCCCTTCCGCGACGACTCTCCCTCGCACTTTCCTCGTACGCTCCGCCGCTTCCTCTCCTACCACCCAGTCAACGAGTTCGACTTCTTCTTCGAAAGCATTGGCCTTTCCCCACCCCCCTCCCTCCCGCCGCCTCCTCTTCCTCTCCGACGACGCGCCTCTTATCGCCGCTGTCAACTCTCTCGTCCATTTCGGCTTTCCTTGGACCCGCCTCGGCCTCTTGTACCGTGAAGCCGCCTCTATTTTCAGTGAAAGCCCGGGACTTTTGGTAAAAAGGCTTAGAGCTTTTGAAGATTTGGGGCTACGGAGGATCTGCGTCATCGGCATCTGTCTCGCTTTTCCGTCGGTTTTGATCGCGGATTGCGATCCAGGGGGTGAGATTGATCTTTTGTTTCGAGATTTGAAGAAGGCTTTTGTGGATTTCGGTATGGATGGCTACTGTGGGGACAATGTGGATGTTTTCTTTGAGATTTGTTGTAGGATTCGTGTTCTCTACAATGCTGGTTCAGTAAAGGGGACGATGGGAGAGATTATAGGGAGGAATAGGAAGGCTTTCCTTGATCTGGAGGAAGGTGTTTTGGCTCGAAGATTGGATTTTTTCCTAATATTAGGCATGCATAAAGAGAAAGTTGGCCTCTTTGTTCTTGAACACCCTGAAATTTTAGATTTTGATTTAGAGAATTCAAAGATTTCTCTACCAGAGTATTTGAAACATGTTGGATTGAGTGAGGAGGAATTGCTCAGAGTATCAAAGGAATGCCCTTACGTGATGGGAAGAAATAAGCTGTTGAATTTACCAGGAATAATGCTTGCTATGGACCTCCATGAGTGGTTCCTAGACAAGATTGTGAATGGAAATCATCAGTATATTTCACCGGATTTTTCTTCTACAATTGGTTATGATGTCAGAATAGAGGGAGAGTTCATGGAAGATTTGGAATGGATAAAATCAGTGAAGATGCATAAATATTTGCCAACTAAGTTAGATTTCATGTGCAGCATTGGATTTGGTGAGAATAGGATCACAGCTAGAGCCATTGGGCTGTTAAATGGCACAAGGGATCAGTTGCAGGAGAGGTTTGATTGTCTCATAGAGTCGGGGATTGAGTACCCCATGCTATGTAGAATGATAAGTGCGGCTCCCAAGTTACTTAATCAGGGTAAGGATAATATACATGAGAAGGTGAAGTACCTCTGCAATGACCTGAGTTATTCTGTGGAATATCTTGTGAATTTCCCTGCTTTCCTATGCTTTGATCTGGAGAATAGAATTAAGCCCAGGTATAGGATCTTAAATTGGCTCCAGGAAATTGGTTTGCTAAAGAAGCCCTTTTCACCAGCTACTGTCCTTGCCAACTCCGAGAAGAGGTTCATAATTAACCTTTGGAGCATCCATCCAGCTGCTCCTAAACAATGGTTGGAGTGTTTTTCTTCCAGAGGTGACACTGATGGTAAACCGAGAAATATATTTTCATCGAAATCTTAGTTGATTCCAAAGCTCTAATGCATGGAACATTTGCTTTGATGGGAACTGGTGATGGGTTAATGAGAGGGTATGTGCTCTAGCCAATGATCCAGCTGCTTGGCATTCCTGCAAGCCATGATGTGTACTATTGGAAATCCAGATCCATTTCTCATACTGAATATGCAGGATAGTTATGACAAGCATCAGTATGGAGGCTGGTATTATACCATATTTATAACGGTTTCTTTTTTGAGCAACTGGTGAAACCATATTTATAACTGCTAACTGCTTGAGTATATCCTTTATATGCAATTGTATCTTTTTGTCATCCAGAGACAGGCTTAACAGTTAATTGAAGCCATCTCTGTCAAATTACACTCAGGCAACAACCATTCAACCCATTATATTCTGTTCACCAACAACAATGTTAGCCTTGTAAATTTGACAATACTGGATTGTTTTGGCTTAAGTTTCTCCAGTATTGGCGTTATGTGCAAGTTTGGTCAGTTCCTCTTCAGTATAGCCTTGACTGATTTCTTGCACACACCAGACCATTCTTAAAAGAAATTAAATTTGTTATACCTTTATCATCAAATTTGTTATATGTATTCATAGATTTGGGTTGTACTAATCTTTTATCATCAAATATCTTGTGTGGGAAACATTTTTTTCCGTAAATTATGCTGGACTTGTAACTGTCAAGCTATTTTTCCTCTGTAAAATGCATTTACTACCATTGGAATCTTCCTGGTGATCTTTCCCTTTTTTGATGGTTCTTTTCTAGGTCGCCAAGATGTTTGTGTGTAGAGTGTTTACAGTTTGAATCTTAATTTTATGGAGCTCAGGGCATATGTGAGGGCAAAATCCAATGAGTTTTGCCTGGGAAGTCTTATTTTGAGTATTGAGCTAGGTTTTCTGATTTTTGCATTAATACCGGTTATTGGTGTGTGTGTATCAACTGGTTGAAGTGCAACTTTTGGATACCTTTCTTGGCATAAATTTGATAACTAATTATTCTTTTGTTTTTCTTGGGCTGTCATTACATTATGTATATTTTACAATTTGGCTTTTTTACTGTGAGCACATACAGGGTTGGATAGTGGATCTTTTTTGCCATAGAGGCAAGAGGGTAATTCTGGGACTGGGGTGTCATTTACTGACCAATGCTCAAATTGATGGTGAAGCTCGACAGTTATCTTAAGGTGCGAAGAACCCCCATTTGACTTCAAGCCTTACTATGATACTTGGTTCTTTTTAGTAGGGTGTACATAGGTTTTAGCCAAGGTCTTTTAAAGATTGTTTTTTGCAAAGTAGACCGTCTTGTGGTAATTGTTGGACTATTAGAATGATGTCACAATGTCACAATATTAGAATGCTGCTACAGTTGAGCTGATGAGTGGAATTTCTTTCTTTTTCTTCTCTGTTTTTTTTTTTTTTTCAATGATGAATGATGATTAGAGTTGGGGTTTCCCAATGTTATGCATAAATGATTCGTCTCATCTTTTTTACTTATACTGCATTCCCATCTTCTGTATGGAACAATTCACCAATATCATCTGCTATAAGTTTTTCTTCTATTTGAGTGTTTTGTAAAGCTCTGTTCCAGTATAGTCTCTATACTGGTAGAATGAATGAAGGTATCTGGTTCTTATTTCATATGCTGCAAGTTGTGGTTTTCTGGATATCCTGCTCCAATTGAGTACGATATGTTGTGATGTTTACACTTGATTTTTGCTATATGAAATAGATAATTGCAGGTGATATGGATTCCACTCAATGTTCAGTTTTGATTGATTACTTCCCATTTGTTCTACAGACTACTGTAAAATGAAGATAATAAAACAGGAAATCTATGGACTTAAACGCTAAGATCTGGCAATTCAGAACATCTAATTACACTCAAACTCAGGTATGTTTCCAAATCATTCCCCATTCATGTGTCTTCCACTCTGGTAGTTGCTGAATGATGACCTGAAAGCACGAAAACTGCAGCTTAGGTGGACAATAATCTTCTCATTTTGGTTCTGATGCAAAAACTGGATTTTAATCTATGAAATTGATAGGATAAGACTCAAGTATGTGCACTTGCCTCCCCTATTGAATCTGGTTTCCCAACAACAGTCTGGCATGCTAATCTCCACGTCTTTGGTTTCTGCAATTATTGAACAATGAAAAGTTATGTTCCATATCTCAAACATTACACTCCAATATTCACCAAATTGAAGCAAATTATAGTGAAATGGATATTATATGTCACCCTTTTGAGGACTTCTTTTTCTCTCTCTGTGCGTGGACTTAGTAAATGCTTTCCTTCAACCACCTCGCCATTGTTTTGTATTTAGATGATGAACATCATCTGCAGATAAGATATGAAACTTATGTACCTCTACCAAGCATGTCCCACAAGTTCCTCCCTCCCCACAGTTAAACAAAGGCTTCTCCTGCAATTTCATTTCATGCAAAACAGTCTCTGTTTTGTCTCTTTCATAACAACACAAGTCATAACAAAGAGAAAGAAGATAGATGCGTACATAAGGTCCATATAGAGATCAATGTGGCCATCTAGCATTATATCCCTCAGCTTCCGCCCCCCGACCGCAGACCGAATCTGAACATCCGGCGAGCCATCTGGGAGCAGTCTTGGCTAATGGAACCAGAACACACAAACAAGTAAGTTCTCAAGGTCAAAGAAAAAAGTTACTAATATGTTCCATATCCACTTACACTGACAAAACCAAAATCAATGGAAGGTGGTTCTTCCTGGTCAATAGTGTCAGTAGATGAAGTTGTTTCCAAAGCATTGTGCTTATGAAAACCTCTAGACAGGTGGAGCTTGCTGCAGAGTTTGTAGGAGGGACTTGGTGATAAGTTGTGCTTGAAGACAGGAAGAGGAGGATGGAGCTGGAGGGCTCCCATGATTCTCATCTTGTATGTCAGTAGAATGAATTCATTGTTCTCTTATCTGAAAGCATTTGAGCTGCTGTTGTTGTCTGTGACTCTGTGGCTCTCCTTTCTCTCATCTCATACAGTGAGTGGATCAATTTGTTAGTTGGCTAAGTCAGTTACTTGCCGAACCTGAAAAAGAACAGGTTTAGAATATTGTTTTTTTTCTTATCTATTAAACTTTTTTGACATATAGGATAAACTCTCCACAAAGCGAACGTCCGAGGATGTGACCTGTAGATGACAAGCTCCTGATCTCTCACCCATGCACATACAAATATAGGGACTCAACCGAGAGTTTTACGCTACCGTGAACTACTCAAACTGCTACTCTTATTTACAGGAGCGGGTACTCGAACCTAAGAGTATACTCAATCAAGTGAATTATCCAACATACGAGACCTGAGATACCGCTAGACCAATGGTCCTTTGGTTATCTATTAAACATTTAAACTTGAAGGTAGTGTTTGAACAGGGTGTAAGAAATAGATTAAATATTTTATTTTAAACCCATATGTTAGAATGAACATATTTTTGGATAGAAGCTCTATTTAAAAGTTCAAATATATCCTCAAATTTTGAAGTTAGTCATAAAAATTATTTCCAATAATTCTCTTCTCAAAATTATTTACCCTGTTTATTTTTAAATTCTAAAATTTTTATTACTCCCACAAATCTAATAAAAAATTATTTTATTATTATTATTATTATATGCATTTACCTCTGTAAGACTGAGTTTTTGGCTGCCAGGTTTAATCTAGGGCAATTTGCCAAAATGGCCCTGTTTTATTTATTTATTTATTTTTTTGGCCCTAGGTCAAATATATTTGCCAAAATGGCCCTGGAACTGCTAGCCAAGAACCAAAGTCTTGAAGTCAGGATGCAAATCGGCCTTTCAAAGGCCGCATCGGCTCGAAAGATGATGTTCTAGAGCTAATCGGCCTTTCAAAGGCCGATTAGCTCAATACCGATGAAGAGGACTTTTGAAGCTAATCCCCGGCCTTTCAAACGCCGATCACCCAAACATAGTGCTCAAGCTAATGCGGCCTTTGAAATGCCGATTAGCTCAACACAACCAAATAGAGCACTTCTTTGAAGCTAATCGGCCTTTCAAATGCCGATTAGCTCCAAAGAGGATGTTTTGGAGCTAATCGGCATTTTCAAAGGCCGATTAGCTCAACACAACCAGTGCAGGGCTTCTTTTGAAGCTAATCGGCCTTTCAAATGCCGATTAGCTCCATAGAGCCTCTTTTACATGGTGTATGGAGCAAATCGGCATTTCAAATGCCGATTAAATAATCGGCCTTTGAAGGCCGATTTGCATCCGAGTCAAGACTTTGGTTCTTGACCGCTAGCCTGTGGGTCTATTTTGGCAAATATATTTGACCTAGGGCCAAAAAAATAAATAAATAAATAGAGCAGGGCCATTTTGACAAATTGCCCTTTAATCTATGCATGAATAACGTGGCAATATCAGTTGGTGTGAAACCAACTACTGTCTTAGAAAATTCAATCTACTGACTTGACTGAAAAGTCTGAAACTTCCATAACTTTAAAGACCCTTATAAATCTCATTACAAAAGATGACAAAATATAATCTTTGGCTTTAGAAACCCCTCAATGTTCAATTGCTGCAGATCAATTCCTACAGTGATGAAAGCCTGTGGAGTATTTTTCCTTGTCATAATAGAAGCCTACTTCTTCCACTTATTTGATTCTGTGATTGATCTCAAACAATTTCAGGTACTGCATCTCTTCCCTTTTATTATTAATACAAGCTGAATTATATGGAGGTTGCAAGGAATCCTCCAAACTGATGATACTTGGGAAAATGCAGGTCTGGAAGCTTGCTGCAAACTTCTTCTTCTTGCCTTCTCCCTTCTCTGGCTATTTCGGGTTTCGCCTTTCCATGTTGTAAGTCATCTTCATAACATGACAATGCCATGTTCATTTCTGATCAGTGTAATTACACAAACAAATTTTGTTGATGTTTTTATGTATTCACAGAGCAAGACATGGCATGTGGTTACCATTAATGAAGTTAAGTGCTGTTGATTTCTTATGTATGGTGATTTTTGGAGCTTCATGGTTTCTGGTAATTAATTAATCCATTTCACCAACTATATATACTCAATGAGTTATAATATAATCTATCTACTATTCGATCTCCATTGCTGACAACAATATATGCTTGGCTTTATGACAGACAAGCAATTTTTTCTCAGTTTTCCGACACTGGTTTAAGGTACCCCTCTTTAGTGTTCATGTCCATCTATATGTATCTTCTCAAGTACTGTAGGAGTACCTTCTAATTCAAAAATAACAATATTATTTGGGATGGTTGTTGTAATCATGGACCATGGTACCTTCCTTTTAATATATATGATAATGTTATTATTTTGATTAATTAAATATATAACAATTTCTAGTTTTTGCAATTTTTCAGGGAGTTTGCCTCCCATGGGAAATGCTTCCATGGTTCTTGCTGACCAGAGGAAAAGAAATACTAAACAAGGAGTTCATCGACAAAGCCTTTGAGGAGAACATTCCTAACAGGCCCAATTCAGGGGAACTAAGCAACTAATCAATCTTGTTATCGGTTGTTTTCTTAATCATAATGTGTGCTTTTTGGAATCCAAATGTTAACATCAACTTTTATCAATAAATGTGGTTTATTTATTTATTTTAATATATATATATATATATATATATATATATAATATAATATAATATAATATAATATAAGACTCAAGGCACAATAAACAAAAGTGTGAATGAGAATCGTGGAGAAACTCGAGAAAAACTTGTTTGTTGTTTTTTTGAATTTTTTGTTCTTAATCTTTAAGAAGAAATCCGAAAATTAGTTTTATGATTATTGAATGGAACAAAGCAATCTTTCAATATAAACAGCAATAATCAGATTTGTGTTTCATTTTATTGAGCATTTTTTAATAAATTAAATAGATAAATTGTAATAAATTAAAAACAATACATATAATAAATGGGAAAAGTGTATAAAGTAAATACATGTAAAACATAAATGGAGAAAAGTTAGTCTCATTATTCTCCTTTCTAAAGATCAACCTCGTCAACCAATTTTTCACAAGTTAACTAGTCCATTGCATTCCCAGAGTCACAAAAAAAAAAATTGAGGATTTCAACCAAACCAATGACATATTTATAATGATTTGTTCATATTTATCAAAATAATAATAATAATAATCTCATCTACCATTATATTTGAATCAATGAATTATGATTTGAAAATTAAATATTTTTTGTCAAATAAAACCAACTAAAGCAGTAATATGTATGAAACCATGTAAAATAATAATAATTATTATCTCATATTGATTAATTTAATATATAAATATAGTCCTTTCTTTTTATTTATTAGATACCTCTATAGATCAAGAAGCTCAATACAAGAATTTGAGCTTTTAAAAAATAATTATAATTAAATTTAAAATTTTTAATCTAATAACTAATTACCTTATAATTTATAGAATTTTGAAAGAAAATAATAATAATAATAAAAGTAATAATTAATTTTAACAAACATGAAACACCACCTATTGATAAATGAAATATCATTTGCATTTTCCATTGACTTGGACCAAGCTTTTCTACCACAACACTACTACATCAATGTGAGATGAGGCAACGAATAACCAAACGACCAAACTTTTCTTTTCCTTGTCCACAATTCTGGTTAAGTTGGAACCATGACAAAGATTTATATTATATCTTAAAAATGTTCTAACAGACATACTATTCAGCAGCATTACAAAACTTTTCCACACGTCAGCATCTGCCTTCTTTTTTTTTCTCCACGGCATTGACTTGACTTTTGGGTCAATACACAATTTAATGTAATAATGACTCTTATTAAACTCTTTCTTTCTTGCATACTAACGAAGCACATGCAAATACAATTGTAACATTTGAAGAGATGCTGTTTAAACATTACATGTTAATGTGTGACTCTTTATTAAACTTCTGACATGAATGAATCCTTGGAGAAGAAGCTAATGAAAGAGAGTGCATTAATCTGTTGATCCTCTTGACCTCTTTCTCTCATGTTGACTTTTAATTGATAAATCATTAAAGGGTAATTTTATATTATATATAAGAGGGAGGACTTGGGTTCATCCTCCTCCTGTACTTCCCTCTCAAACCAGTCTCAATACCTTCTTCACCTTCCAGAGTATGTACATGTTCTCTCTCTGAATTTCTTATCATTCATTCATTCATTCATTCATTCATTCATTTGGTCTTGTAAGCTTTCAGATACTACAGATCACTTCCACCAGTGACCAAGGCTTATGGAGTTCTCTGCCTCATAAGGGACTCTTACAAATTAGCCTCTACTACTTTGAAACTTATTTTCTTATACTGTCATTATCCTCAATTGTCCTATGTTCATTGTTCTAAAACAATTTCAGGTACTACTATACTATATATATATAAATAGAGCACACAACAGCACATATAGAATAATAATTAATCAAACTTAAAGTTTTGAATTATACTTTATTATGTATGGCTTTAAAATGCAGGTGTGGAGGCTTTGTTTACCAACTTCTTCTTCTCATTGCTCCCTTCTCTACTTATTATTTTTGGGCTTTCTAGGATTTTTGATGCTGTAAGTGGTCAAGTTAATTTTCTTAACTCCTATATATATAAGAAGCTTGTGTCTTTTAGGAATGAACTGGGATATTTGCAATGAGATGTTGTTTACATGTGAATTAACAACAGAGCAAGATATATGGTGTGTGTTATTGGAGGAAGGGACCATTCAAAACAGAGTGGACTGCTGGATTTCCTATGGATGATGATCTTTGGTGCATTATCCCTCCTTGTAAGTCCTATATATTCAAGTGATATAATTACATACTAAATAATTTAACTGTGAAGGGTAAACTAATTGAATTATATAATGGCAGGTACTCAACATTACGGATCCTACCGTTTCTAGTGGTGGTTCTTTTGGCTCCTTCCAATGCAAGTTCCCATGATCCTGTATGTCTGGTCAAGAGAGGTGCCCAATTCACAAATCACATTCTTTTAAGTTAGTGACAATTCAGGTATTAATTAGTCGAATAAAACATGACGATGATACATTGATGATACATATTAAGATTCTGAAATACATTTGAAACAAATTAATTATATGTTTGTTTGCAGGGGTGTTTATCTCCCATGGGTTCTGCTTGGGCTGGACTTGATCTTCAACAATCCATTGAAGCCTGATATAATGGGGACTCTAGCTGGCCATTTGTACCTACTTCCTTGCAGTCCTCTACCCTCTTTCTCTGGAAGGAAGAACATACTCAAGACCCCTCTCTGGGTGTATCCCAAAACAATACTAATCTTTTTTAATTCTGCTATACATGTATGATGAATTTGTAAATTATTAATTAATTGAAGGAAATTCTACAATGTTAATTAATATCCTTAATGAATTTGGGTAGCTTCCAAACTTGTTGCATACTGGGGAGAAGGGAGCTCAGATGAACAGCCCAGTGCAGCCTAGTCCACATGCAGGAATTGTATTCAGAGGAAGAAGCTATAGACCCAACAGATAGGCCATGTATAAGTATAACATCATGATGGTCAGTAGATAGTATAACATAACATCATGATGGTTAGCTATCTGGCTTTGCAAAAAAGGAAATAATACATTAATGATTGAGTTGCTAAGAATATCAATGATGGGGACCATGATTCTCCCATGCTACAAACACAAACATGGGAAATTATTGCATGTGAAGTGAAATCATCGCAAAAGTTTTCTACGCTGCCGCGCTACATACGTCGTCATACCTAAACCCAAAGTTTTTTTTTTCTAATTAATACCAATTAGGCTACTTAATTCCTATTTCTGTGCACTGAGAATGTGTATTTCTAAGTGTTGCACCTCTAATGTCGCTTTTTGAGAGAGATTGCTCAGTAACCCCCTGCTTTTAATAAAAAATATAATTGACCTTTGCATCTATGAAACCCATCATCTATTTCCATTCAAAATCACCAAGTTTGACTGAATTTTATGGTGGAAATGATGTATCGTGCTCTAATTTATATACACAACTGCTTCATGATATAAATATAACTATGTTTTTAATGTAGATTTACTTAAATACTAAATCTACCTTTATTTATTTAAAGTGTGGCTCCCTGGAATTCTATGTTTTATAATATTCTTTTATGAATTTCAAAACCCTAAATCTAGCCTAATTAAACTAAAAATTCAAAATCTAGTTAGGAGCTATACCTAATTTATTAATCAAGTTAGTTAAATTACAGCCCTACTGAGAAAAAAAAAATCCTATTTCTTTACTCACCTTGAGGACTACCCATGAATGGTCGACAAAATTTCTTTGCAACTATAGAAAATAAATTATCTAAATAATTTCACCATTTTTATATATAAAAGAAGCAAACTAATAAAAACTAAAAGATAGTAAATTCATCAGAAGGAAGTAAATGATAATAATAAATATCATACTTGGGGAAGAAAATAATAATAATAATAATTTATTGTAGACCTATATATATATAAAAACCTCTCTTCTCTATCATCTTACTCATAATAAATAAATAAATAAATAAATAAATAAATAATCCATCATTTGAGATAACTACGATAATTCTAATCCTAAACAAGTGAATAATATTAATAATAAGTAATAAACATAAACATAAATTTTGTCGTTAATCCAGTTTGCATGCACATGGATGGCATTGGAAGGCAGGTCATCCCAAGTACCGCAAAATCGTATAAATTGAGCAGCTTGCGCGACAACATCATCGAGACAATGGATTGGAAATCATGGCAGCACGTGCGGAGGACCATCATGATTGTTCATCACCATTGTCCAATGTCCTTAAATTTATACAAATTAAACAAATGTCCACAATAATTTTTAGTTTTATTCTGCTTAGAATGCGTGCCACTTTCCTTAATCAAGCCACTAATCATGGACAAGGAATTTAAAGCCTCTCAAATAATTGGCTTGGCACTCTAGTGGCCTAATTTGACCTGATTCCAGCCTGAATTCCCCTTTTTATAATTCATTTTATAAATAGATAAAATTTAATATTTAAATCTCACATTATTGTCAAATTGGACCATTTGCAATATATAATTTCAAAGATAAATAAATAATGTTAATTCTTTTTTTTTGGTATTTAGTATTGAGTATTGAATCTATTGATAGAGAGAGTAGTCGGACACAACCAAAATACCCTACGTTCTATCCCGCACGACAACACGTGTGAACCACACGGCCAAAGATTCTGCAAATCCAATGGATTATGGAGGGAGCCTACTTCACATGGGCGCGCGAAGACCCAGCTCAGCCTCGGCCCACGCACCGCACGTGCATCCACACTGTCTTCTTGGATGCCCGCACGTGCGTACAACCTCCCAAAATTCCACCATCTTCCCGGCCCCCCACGTGAAAACCCTAGCCCCCATGTATCACACCACAACTAACGGTCAAAGATTAATCACACTAATAAAACTAAAAACTTAAGGGATCCTCTCCTTATTTTTTCTCCATTTCTTTGTTTTGCGCTATCGATTTAAAAATCCAAAGCCAAAATTTACCAACTAATGCCTTCCCTCATTAAACGAATTGGTTTTAATGGCCATGATTCCATGAGGAAGCGAGAGCTTTTATGAAGATTGATGAAGGCAGCAGATGTAAAACTTTTCTGGATTTTTAAAATCCAACGATCAATTGAAAATAACGAAACATGCTTATAAGATCCGGATCCAAAAAATTTAAAAAATCCAAGATCACGAGGAAACTGCCGGAACCCAACCTCTCCATACGTGCCACGCAGTCCTGCCATCTTCCACATCACCCCACACGATCGGAATATACCGGCGTGCCAGTCACATGGGGAAAGCTCGTACGGTGTTCCTCTCTCTCTCTCTCTCCATATGATGAGGGGAACACGTGGGACAGCTAGCAAGCACTCGTGGGGCATACTTAATCATCACCGGCCCCGACATCATGCCGGGGATGAGATCCATTGCTCCCATGTAGGATGGGTCCCACCTAATCCCCTTCTTAATAATTCATTATGCATGCATTTAATGAATTGGCCCTCCTAGGATTTCATAATCTCTTCGCTGTCCTTTGTCTTGAGTTTTCGGTTTATAAGGGTGAAAAAGCGAAAAAAAATAGGAGGAAGAGAGGGTCCAATGATTGCGGGGAGTGGGTGTCAGGGGTGGGGAGGACACGATGACACACGCACGACCGAGGGGTGTGGGTTGTTGGGGTCCACTTCTGCTGTCACGTGATGAGGTAAAAGACATGCGGGTCCACGTGGACGTAAGCCCGGTTCATCGCGCCTACCCACGTGAACCTCCACCCCCTCTGTCCCTCTTCCTTGTCATCCTCAAACGCGATTCCCTTCCGTTTCCCTCCTTGAATTCGATGGAGACGTTAAAATACGAGTGACGACAAACAGCCACGAACAAATCATGCAAGTATTATTAACAGTGTACATATGTTTTGCTTTAAATAATAAGTATTAGACAACATTGGTTGTAAATAGATGCAAAATGAGAAATGGTTAGATGGGAGAGTGGTGTGATGATTGGTATGATTAGGATTATAATGATGATGATGGGTGAAGGAACAGAATGATACAAGTGTATGTGGATTAAGGGAATAGTGAGTGGTGTTATCATCAAGAGAAGCAGGAACAGCATGTGTAATAATTGCAAAACTAGCAGGCAATGATAGAGCTGGAGAGAGAGATTGGTACCATGTATTGGTGATGACATGATGGAGGTCTTGTCAGTAGTAGTACCAGCCTGCAAACTGGCAGTTGCCAGCATATGGAGTTTATCATGTTCTCTCACTGTCCAAGATCTGTGTGTCTCTCTTCTCTCTATGAGGGCATTATTGCATTTTGTGTACGTCTTGCTGGACACCT
Source organism: Dioscorea zingiberensis (assembly GCA_026586065.1). NCBI lineage: Eukaryota > Viridiplantae > Streptophyta > Magnoliopsida > Dioscoreales > Dioscoreaceae > Dioscorea > Dioscorea zingiberensis. Next base: position 1,245,636 of record CM048822.1, on the reverse strand, counting down.
GCCACTACTCACCTCCATTCTTTCTATTTCCTTTTTTTTTTATAGATAATGTCCACATTATCATGTCATGAATTATTTAGCTCAAAATCAGTAAAAATATTAAATGAAAGAAAAAAAAAAGTACAGTACCATATATAGATAGAGTAAAACACAAAAAAAGGAAAAAAGTAGCTTGGAATGAATTGATGAGGGGATGGTATGTATGAAAGCAAAGTGATAGATAACCAAACCCAAACACTTGGGAAGCATGATTGTAGAGAAAAGCAAAACCACAAAACCATGAAAACAAATCCAGTCAGGGATTGCAGAGGATATGGTGCCCTTCTTGTCCAGCACTTTCAAGAACAATGAATGCTGTTTGTGTTTGGCCAATTAGACCATGGCCTCGGGTTGGGTAGGTGGGTCAAAGGTCAACACTCTAAGCCACTGGTTTTCAGGGACTCACGCTCATCATTCATTCAGTGGCAAACCAACAAGCACCTTGTAAACCGAGCCCCAATTCACAAGTTACATACAACTCTAGGGTTTGTTGGCAGTGCCAGCCATGAACCCGGATATAAATGGGGACACAACCTCATCATTGAAAGCAACAAAGCCAACAAACCCCCTCTTTATAACCCCCCCTTCCCTTAAATCCCTTCTCCTTCCAACTGTCCTCCAACCCTAACCCTAACTCCTCTCCAAAGAGAAGAGAATGATGGTGGAAAAGGAAGACCTAGGGCTGAGTCTCAGCCTCACTTCTTCTTCTGTTGCTGCTTCTTCAGACAACCACAACCATGGGAGGTTTCCCTTGCAGCTAAGTCTCATGCCTATGCCTATGCCTATGCCTCTGCCCATACCCATGTCCATGTCTCCCTCTCCTTTTTTCACAGACAGCAAGCCACAACAAATACCCCAGTACCATTGGCCGGATCTCGTCTCTCCTTCCGGTGAGCTCTCATCTCCTTTCATCTACTTTTATATATATATATATAATTTTTTTCAATTAAAAATCTTATTTTTATTTTCATGTATTATTAATAGAGAGGTTGAGAGGCATCGACGTCAACAGAGCACCGGCCGGAGAAAGGGAGAGGGAGAGTGAAGAAGAAGCCGGGGTCTCCTCGCCCAACAACAGCACACTCTCCAGCGTCAGCGGTAAACAGCTGGATCTAGTCCCCCACGGCTCCGGGGCAGACGAGCTCGACACCGAGCGCGCCTGCTCCCGTGGCAGCGATGAAGAAGACGGTGAGGGCTCTCGCAAGAAACTCAGGCTCTCCAAAGACCAGTCCGCCATTCTCGAAGAGAGCTTCAAAGAACACAACACTCTCAACCCCGTAAGATATCCCTCCCTTTTTCTTGAATAACATGACTGATCTTCATATGATGAACAGCATTTACTAAATTAGACTTGCACTAATATGTCTCCCTGGCATTTGCAGAAACAAAAGGTGGCTCTGGCGAAGCAGTTGAACCTGCGGCCGAGGCAGGTGGGAGGTCTGGTTCCAAAACTGGAGGGTGAGGACAAAGCTCAAGCAGACAGAGGTGGACTGTGAGTTCCTCAAGTGTTGCTGCGAGAACTTGACGGAAGAGAACAGGAGGTTGCAGAAGGAGCTGGTTGAGCTCAGGGCTTTAAAGCTTTCTCTCCATTTCTACATGCACATGACTCTCCCCACCACCCTCACTATGTGCCCATCTTGTGAGCGAGTCCAAGTCCCTCACCCCAATCCCATTAACAACAACAACAACAATAACAACAACAAATAAATAACAGTAACATTAACAGTAACCATTCTCCATCTCCTTGGGCTCCTATCCCTCCGGCCATCCTTCTCATGCACCTCCTCACCGATCCTAATGGTGAAGAAGTAAATGTTTTTTATGTGGATGTTGGGAAGATGAGATTAACTCGTCAGCTTTTCCTTTTGACGAGAGAAGAGAAAGATATAATCAAATCAAATTAATCAAAAGTGTTTGTTGCTTTTACTGTTCTATATATTGTTTTATTTAGATTTGGAAAGGAAGGAGGATGATCTGTAGAGGATTGGACTTCCTACGAGGACAATGGGATGTATGTCTGTAGTCAACAAAGGCTCAAAAAAGAAAAAGTTGGAAACTTTGTTCGATTTAGTCAGACTCTTTTGTGTGTTTGTGGGTCTAATCCTTGTAAAGTTCCTGTTGATGTTCATCATCGATCTCCTTTTTGCTTGGCTAATTCACATTATAAATATATATATATCAAAGAATCCAAGAACAGTGAAGCTGGCTGGGGTGCATGTGTAGTGTGAGATTGGGTTGGTGTAAATGCACGACGTACTGAGTGTTAGAATATTAAGAGACACTAATCATTTGGGCTAACTATGCCATTAGTTGTTAATAGGATTGCACGCAGGGTTTTGTAGGGAGAGAAGGTGTACTAATTCTTAGTTTTAACAATATATATATATATATATATCCCTTGAATCCAGTTAACATTTGAATTTATTGGGGTTTTTGGGGAAAAAGACTCAAGAAACTCAAGAAAGAGAAAGAATCAGGAAGACAAACACTATAAGGCTTTAATTTAAAACCCCATAAATCGTGAAAACCACTTGGCCTCCGCGCTTGAAGCAAGAATTTCGCTATCAAGATTCTTTACAGGAGAGAGAGTAGAGTGAATGCATGTGCTTAATCGTTGTCTTTGCTAAGTAGAGGCCTGGCTTATTTATACCGCCCTGGTCATGACCTCTTTGGTTCTTCCGCTTCACCCATCGAGCCTTCTAAAAGGGTTCAGAGTTCCTCTGCAAGCCCTTTTGTTACGGAGCGCATCGGAAGACAGGTGAGGTCTAGAGTTCTGAAGTGATCGATGTCTCCTTTCTCAAAACGGTGGAGAGCTTGCTCTTCAGACCTGAAGAGAGAATCTTGTGATCTTCCGAGGGGATGATTCTGTGGGTGAGCTGTCGAGCTCACTTTAGCTATCCGAGGGGGTACAAATCCGAGGGGGTGATGGGTTGGCTTGTTGAAAGCCGACTATACGAGTTATGCTGCGGTGACTCCACGTGTTTTCCTCAATTTTCCCCTATCATATATATTTATTCAATAATGTCTTATCTGTTTATATCTTGAATGTTGGATGGTGCCATTTGCTTCACATGGTGATGGTTTGGGTGGTGATTAGTAAATGAAGCTTGCCGACATGGTAAGGTGAGTATATATTGTTTTGGGCTTGTGGACCAAGTCCCATGTTCTCTCTTTCCATTCATTATCTTCAGATGTGATAGCTTGGATTTGGTTTCAATTTGGTTTAAGATACACTTAACTACGCAGCTTGCCATGCTTGAAGAGGGATGTAAATGTGAGTACAGGAGAGGTTGTAATCAACCCTCTCTATCTTTTGGAATACTTTAAATTATGATTGACATATGTCGGTTGATAGGTTCAATCCAACCTAAAAAATATAACTAAAATGATTCTGAAGAATGTGAGCAACTCAACTAGTATGTTGTTTTTCCTCAACTTGTTTAATGCTTCTGCAATTAAGGAAGACATTAAAAATTTGAGAAAGAGGTCCAAGAGAATCTAATATATGAGAGACTGAGAGGAAAAAAACATAAAAACACTTCCAATTAGTTACCAACAACCTCTTGGTTTATTGGTAACAAATCCCTTATAAGGCTTTGTTGGTTGCAATGTCCACCCCTAACTTTCCTCACAGGGGGCGTTTGTCGCCTTTGTCAAAAAAAAAAAAAAAAAAAAAACTAGTTTTAAACTTTTTCATTTTCATCTCAAAAATTTAAAATTTTGCTTTTAATACTTGGCCCACATCAAAGATAAATCGACATTTATCACTTTTCACATCAAAGAAAATAACGCATATAAACATAATAATAAAAAGATTACGTGCATTTCCATCGCAGATTCCATACGACCGCCACGCCGCTAATAGTGGACTAAAACGCCAAAATACCTTAATATATAGTGACTCAAACGCCAAAATAATGCAATACATATGCACTTCATATCAACAAATTTCAATTTCGGATTTAAATCTAACATCGGGTCCCTGCTTTAAAGTACTCAAAACGACTTTTAACCCTTTTTGTTATTATAAATGTTGCGGTGTTAAGTGATGAAGTCCAAGACCAACATAAATGGATGCTCCTAGAAGCAAATATCTCACGTATAAATCAGGATTTGATCGGCTATGTGGTTGAAATGTGGCCGAAGTTGTGGTTGACATGCTTAGAAGCAATGTTGAGTTGTGCTCGACATGCTAGGAAGCAGCGCTGCCAAGTCAGGCCGAGTCATCCACCTACCTAGGAAGTAGTTATGAGTTATGGTCAATTTATTGGGAAGCAAATTTGAGCCTATGGCCGAAGCCTTGGGAAGTAGGAGGGTCGAGTCGAGGCCAAGGTGCAGCCGAGAAGCAAAGGGTTGAGTTCTTGGGGAATCTAAGGGTCGAAATGAGGGCTAGGTGTTGGGAAGCTGTATGACCAAGTTGAGGTTGAGCCCCTTGGAAGCTAAGCGATCGAGCTAAGGCCACCTCCTAGAAAAAAGAGCTAAGCCAAGTGAGCTCCTAAAAAGTAGATAAAAAGTAGGAAAAGCAAAAAGGGAAAAATTGAGAAAGAGAAAAGAAAGCAAAGAACAATAAAGGAAAATGAATGAGGATTTTGGGAGCATTCATCGTGGGTACTTTTTCTTACAAATGAGGATTCTCACATCAAGCTTCTATTTTCATCATCAATAAGATAAGTGTTATTTTTCATATTGTTGTAAGAGTTTGATCGTTTGAGTTTCACTGCTTAAGATTTGTATCTTCTTGATTAATTTCCTTTTTGTATTTGTATGATCTCAAATTAGGACATCAACTTGAGATCTAATGCCTTGTGTTTTTTAAATCGATTTTGGAGGGTTTTCTATTTAACTTGTATGGTGTGTTGTCACTTTTGTTTTATTTCTCTTTTATAGCCACATCTCTCATTTGAGGTCTTCGATCTTATTGTTCTTTCCTTGACAGCATGTGACAAAAACTTTGGTGAAGTAGCATTCACCAAAAAAGAATATATCTATGACATCTAGGAGACGATCACTTCTTCTAGGATGTCCCATGCATCAAAAGAACCAGAGCGTCTCATTTGCTCACCAATGTACCCAACACATAATTACTCAGCACATGGTTAATTAACCGTTATAATTTGTATTACCTGCTATCAATAATAATAATAAAATATAATTTATCCATATTTTAGAGAAAAAAAATGTTGCTTAAAATATACATTTTCGTGTTTATACCTGTGATTGTGAACATGGTTGATTGACCCAGCTGGATCTAACTCTTGATTTGGCCAAATCAACCATCTTGAGATCCCAACAAGCTCACTCATATCTATACTAACTGTGACTCCTCAAGGTCATGCACCTTTTCAAATTCCAATTTGAATCGAACTTGAATAAAAGATTCTATATATATATATATAACCTTAATTTAGATATGTGTGTAATTTCAAATAATAAAAGATGTTTTTCTTGTACTGATAAGTAGGGTTGTCAAACAATCAAGTTGTTTATGAGCAGTTCGAGATCGGCTTGGTAAAAGCTCAAGCTCAACTCGATCAGAATCTCGAGTTTTCGAGCTGAGCTCGAGCTTCAATTTTGAGCCGATTTCGAGCTGAGTCGAGCTTGATTGAGCTTAGCTCAAAAGTTCAAAATTTAATATTAATATATTAATATATAATATCAAATATTAAAAAATATTAATATACAATATAATATATAAATAAAATATTTAATATTTAGTATTGATATATTATATAATATAAAAATTTTAATTTATAAATAAGTTTTAATTTTGAGCTAAATTGAGTTGAGCTTGAAATTTTAAAATTATAATTGAGTTCTTAATTTCAAAGTTTAAATCGAACTCGAACTCTCGAAATTAAAATCGAAATGTAGCTTCAAAGAAATTTATTCTAACTAATTTCAATCTCTGCTCGAGCTCGAGTTCGATTTGCTTATTTCAAGTTCAATTTGAATTGTGCCCAAAATCCTAATCAAGCTTCTGCCCGTTTACAACCCTACTGATGAGAGATCCTTGAAATCAGAATAAACTTATAACACAGGGTAATAAGCGAAAACAACCAAAACCCTAAAACCCAAAACCCTGAGCCCTACTTCTCTATTCTACTTTCATCTGCGTAAGGCAGCAGCGGCTTCTCCGGGTGAGCTGCTGCTTCTTCTTCTTCTTCTTCTTCTTCTTCTTCTCATGATCAGATTTTATAGAATTATGGATCGGTGCTGTAAATATTCAGTGAAAAGGCCTTTCTTGTTATCTCAATTTATCTTTTTTATTTTTTATGAAATATTAAACCACTGCTAGCGAGTCGTTAAATTTGGTTTACCGTGGACCAGTGAAACCCAGTATTCCCTTGATTGTGATATATAAATTGTATACCAAGTGGGGGACTTATGCCAATTTATTGGTAACTTTTTCTCTTAATGTTTGTAAATTTGTTTATACTGCTGTTTGTTCATAAAGTATTGACATCTCATACTTGTTTGCCGTGAATTTAGCCATCTCCGCAGTGTTTTCACAATAGAAATTATGGAAGGATTGTAGGCTGACTGCTTATTGTGAATGTTGTCATATCAATGTTTGTCTGATTTGCAATACAAGTGTCTTCATAATAAACTGATAACAGGTTGCAAAAATCCCTTTTTTCTGCTTCTATTTTTTTTTTGTTCCTTCAAAACCCTAGAAACCCCAATCGTAGAGAATCTGGAGAAGGTAACATTATTTTTCCTTTCAGTTCTCGTGATTTCACCTTGGCTGCTTGTAATTGCTCATTTTCTTTTTGGTTTCCTGTAGTGCGTCTTAATCCTCTCAGGATCAGGATGGGTATGTCTTCGAAGCGACCCAGAGACATGGATGAGGATGAAAGCAGTCAGGAGGAAGCTGAGAGTGATTATTTAGAAGAGATGGTAATGTTCCTTGCCCAGTCTATCGTATTTTGTGCATTATAATTCTTTCTTAATTTGCTTTTACATCGCAGGAGGATGGAGAGAGGAGGAAGGCAGCAATGACGATGGGAGTAGTCAGGAAGAAATTGGGGGTGATCATCTAGAAGATATGGTATTTTTTTGAACTTTTTGAGTAGCCAGTAAATTTTCATTGCATTAAAATTTGTTTTTAATTTCCTCTTCGGTGCAGGAAGATGGAGAGGAAGAAGTTGGAGGTGATGAACAACAAAATGCAGAGATGGAGGAGCTTGAGAGGCAATATCAACACCTTCGACATGAGGAGCAGTAAGGCTTTGTTCCCTGGTTGTGGGTTGAATGATATCATTTTAATTTTATTGTTCAGATTTTTCAGAAGACCAGATCCTTGAGTTTGAATTATCTTGAATTTTAATGGCTCTATTCCATTATAAAATTGTTGTTCTTTTGAAGGTTCACAGCAATGTATGTGGTTCAGAACCAAGTTTGTTTCTTTCATTGTTTTTTTAGTTAATTAGTTGCTTTTAAATGCCCCCTTTTTAATTTAGGGATCATTTGAAGAACTTGAAGCGCCACAAAGATGAAGATGCTTTGAAAGGTCTAGCAATAAAAAATCAAAAGGTAATGCTCGATTTCGTCCATGTAATCAAGCATCCATGCCAATTGATCTTTCTTGTACATCATAAAATGCTTAGAGGAAAACCATAGAAACAATAACCTAAAGCTAGATTCTTGTGTGCATATTATTTCCTTTAGAAGGTTGTTTTCAATGGTGAATAATCTGTATAGAACCTCAGACGGATCAATTATGTATCATGTACATATAATGGTTTTAACAAAATATATCTCATTAATATATAATGGTTTTAACAAAATATATCTCATTAATATTTATACCAGAGAAGACATTAATGTAATATGCATATTAATTTAGTCAACTGATTAATAATTTCACTATTTCCCATACTGATCTGGACATGTTCATTTTCTCCCACAGTTCTGTTGGGATTATTTTTTATATTATTGAATAAACCTTCAACGCCTTGTGCCATTCTGATGCTGATTTTTCTTGATCTAATTTTTGATAATTGCTGTATTGATGAGCTCCTCCCTTGGTTTTCTGTTGACATGCTTTGCCTCTACTTTGTTGGATTGATGATATCAACACATTTTTAGATTTATCGAACCAATAATCACCATCCTTTATTCTTTTTTTGAAGGCACTGTGGGACAAGACTTTGGAATTCAGATTCTTGCTTCAGAAAGTATTTGCAAGTTCAAATAAATTACCACAGGTGTTGTATTGTCTTGAAGCCCATAGCATGCTGTTACTTAGTAGAGAACTTGCTTGATTTTTCTCTTTAGTGGCTTGCTTCGTAGATGCTTTTTGCAGCCTTTAACATAGTGTGACGATTATTTCAGGAATCTGTAAGGTCCTCATTTTGCATTTCAAGCACAGAGGTTGATCAAACATATTCAGATTTGATATTGTCATCTAAGCAGACACTAAATTGCATGTTGGAGCTGCAGGAGGTATGGGTGTTTTGCAGCATTATTTATTTATTTATTTTTAACCACCTGCACAATCTTATGAAGTATGCGAGTTTCTCTTGTTCCTTGGTCTCATGTTTATACATTCTGTTTTTATAACTGTTTCAGGCTTTGGTTGAGAGGAACCCATCCGTGATTCAAGGTATTGCTTTCTAAGTATAACATGATGTTTTACCAGTTTAATAAGGTTTGAAATTTTACTAGCATTTTCTTCTAGTCCTTAATACCCACTGATTCATCTAAGGCCAATAATTGTCTATGCTATAGAACATTTTGGTCCATATTCCAGGAAGTTGTTATGATGTTTCAGGTCCATATTCCAGTATGTTGTAGAACTTCAATGCATGGCATGTTGCACCTTGATATGGCTTATAATTGTCTAAGTGGAAGGTCTAATATACATCTTGTGTTCTAATGCTATAGCCAGGTCCATTTCGGTATAACTGAGTCCTTTGATATGTCAAATAGGCACTTCGATAAATGTTAGTACCAATTTCAAATTAGCATGAGAAATTTAAGCAGTTAAAAATGTGGCTTACTAGTTTCTCTTCTGTCAGTGATACAATTGCTAATGATGTCCCTGATTGAGCAGAGTAGCATGAAGTTCTGGGCATAAGGCACTCATAGTATTGTTTTTGTTTGCTAATTAATTGTGGATATGATTATTTTCTGTTTTCTTTATAGAAGATAATTTTTTTTATTTAATTTCCTTAGTTCTCCATTTTCTCAGTTACAAATTTTTGTTTGAAATATGTGTGTGTGCATATATACACATGTATGTTTGAGTTGTCTATGCTGATTAATTTTGCTTTAAGTGATTTCTGTTTGACTCATTAAACATGTTCTCTCAGATGTAGAAAGTAGAAAAGGATCTGGCAAGGATGAAGTTTCATCAAATGATATAGGAGGAGATGGTGATGAAGATTGGTTACAGATACATAAGATGCATTCCAGGTATTCTGAAATTCATGTAGGTTCATATCGGAACTATTGTGAAATCTTTGCTTTTCCAATCAATCTATTGTCCTTGCATTGAGTCCATGATCGCATGATTTTTTCGTATTCAGAATTACCAATTAATGCATGTTTTTTAAAGTCCTTTATGACTGAAAGTCAACTTGATGCCATCCCTTCAGGAATCAGTTCCTGGTTCTTGACCAAGGGAACTTTGGTTAAGAGAGAGAGAGAGAGAGAGAGGTATGCCACAAACCTCCGGGTTTGTTGGGGACATGATTCTGTAAGGCTACTTAGTCATGATACTTTGTGAAAGGTTTCTATTGAGGTGTGTGGAAACAATTCATGTCAGATTCTTGTTACAGTAATAGTGGAATGTATAGTGTTCTTTTTCTGTTCTTATGCTATGCTGTTCTCTCTCTTATTTATATCAAGTTTACCATTTTTTACATTACTTGCAGAATAGCATCATTCCGAAATATTTCAGTAGACAAATGGCAGAGGAAGACACAGGTTACAACTGGTGCTGCTGCTGTCAAAGGCAAATTGCAAGCCTTTAATCAGGTATATCTCAAGCTGTTTCAGTGTCTATTTTCCATAAATGCTTTTTTTTTTGTTGAAAATTCTTCCTGGGTTACTTTTGCCTCTGGTGCAGAATATTAGTGAACAAGTAGCTGGTTACATGAGGGATCCAAGTAAGATGATTAAAAGGATGCAGTTAAGGGCATCTTCTGTTGGTGTCTTTGGGAAGGTAACTTTCTTTTTTTGTTCAAAAAGAATTTAAATGAATGCTACATTATGCATATAATTTTCGTTTTTCAGACATGCATAAATCGCTAACTACCCATGCTTAATTCTAGGTTCCAGAGGACTCTGACGGCACAAGCAAAGAGGTTTTTTTTTTTTTTTATCCCAGAAATCCTAGTTTTCTCAATGCAATTCTTTACTTAATATAGTTGGATTATGCCTTGAGATGACTTGTTTAAATGTATCTCTTAAGAAGAAATTTATTGAAGAAATAATATTACTTGACAGTTTGTGTTGGCTGACCTTAGTATAAAAGATTTGAAGCTCTATTTACCTTTCAGATACTCTTTGCGCAATCCCAGTCCATTATTCCCAACAACAGTTGCGCTTCATTATGTTGTCAGCCTGGGTTTTATCTCCCAACAGCAGTTGCGCTTCATTATGTTGTCTGCCTGGGTTTTATCTGGCTCAAGTGTCTCCAGTTAAAAAGTTTTTCTTTTTGTTTTCAGTTCATTTCTGATCTCAACCTAAATTTTTTGTTGTCCGAGCACATTGCTTTTATTTTTTCTTTAGTCGATTTTACTTTTATAGCATGTGAACATTTTGTTAAGGTCTTCCAATTTGTTTATCATGAGAAGTTAAATAACTACAATCACTAAACTTCTAGTGAACAAAAACGAGACTTGTAAGTTGTATCTAAGCCAAACAACTTTTAGATGTCAACTGTTGCATTATTTGGCCTTCATCTTTGTTCAGGATACAAATATGGATGGAGATCCTGAACTGGTTGATGACTCTGAATTTTACCAGCAGCTTCTTAAGGAATTCTTGGAGTCATGCGATCCTACATCATCAGGTAAAATTTCTATTAATTTGGTCTTTTCCGAAGAAGGCTTCCTTACATAAAAAAACTTTCTGTGCCTTACCTGCAATTGACAATCATCAATCATTAAACAATATACTAATTATTTGCACTTTGCAGAGGTGGCATTTTATGCTTTGAGAAAGATGCAAGCTAAGAAGAGAAAGATAGTAGACCGCCGAGCTTCAAAGAGTCGCAAGATAAGGTCAGATTATTCTTTACTTCTCTGGTGCATTTCTTGATTGTTCGTCTCTATAATTATTTCAAATATCTTAACAGATACAATGTCCAATTTTAAAAGATCGTCAATTTTATGGCTCCTGTACCAATGGTTCTTCCATCAATGGCCCCAAAGTTGTTTGAGAACTTGTTTGGCTATGGTAATCAAAAGCATGCCTCGGTTATATAAAGTTTCTGCATAATACAGCAATCACCAAGCAGAACCCTTGCATTCCATCTCACCAAGGCGCAAAGTGCATCGGTTCTACAAAATTTCTGCAACTTGTTAGCTCTCTATGGATGTAATGTTGTGTTTAAATAGTAATTTAATTCCTTTGTTGGATTATAATGTGCTGAGAAACATCATATTGGTCATGGATGTAATGTTGTGTCGATAATAATTCAATTTCTTTGTTAGATTACAATGAGCTGAGAAACATCATATTGGTCTTTGACCAATGAGTCTTTTGGAGGAAGATAATGTCATTCCAATTTCAAGTTATCAAACACTCTTGCAAAACATTGTTGTGAAAATCATCAATCAGGGCTAATAGAAAAAAGGTCTAATACCTAAATTAGTCCTTTTATTGTACTGAATTAGTTTTTTTAGTTCCTCTATTATAATTTGAGCTCCAAGAGTCTCTTTATTTTCATAATTAATAAATATCAGTTATTCCATTCATCAACTTTAAGGGCTAAATAGATCTTTAAATATGTTTTTAGGAATTAACATTTTTTAATCATAAAAGTAGAGGGATGCTCAAATTATAATAGACAAAAGTGTCGATTCGATATAATAGAAGGACTAATTTAGATATTACACCATAAAAAAATATAAAACAATTACACCAATTTTTTAATTTTAAAAAGCAAGCATTTCAAATTTATAGTCTATCTAATTTGAATTTTTAAAAAACAATCTAAATTTCGTATGTAGTGAACATATGGACTCACCTCCGCAACATATTTGGGGTGAGAAGGGAGCACAATACACTATAATTATGTGGAACCAAAGATACTAGTCTCAGGATGTGCAACCCCCTGCAATAGGACTGGGTTATGGCAATCACATAGAATATTTGGGGTGAGCAAAACATGCGATGTTTTAGAAACAAACAACGTTTTTTCTTGAGAACCATTCGCAATATCTCTTTCCTCATTCTTTTATGGATGAATAGAGCTCCACTCTCAAAAAAGGCGAAACTTGAGGCAGCACATAACCTAATGAAGAGGAGTCTAGAGTTCACCATTAACACGCTGACACGGATCACAGGAGGTGACGAAGCCTTTGAGCACGACACGACAGGGACCCAAGTGGACCAGGAAGGAGTATAAGACAACACTACCAAACTCAGTCAAAAGGAGGGCTCTCAATCAAAATTTTAATTTTTTATGCACTCTAACTGAGTTTGTAGTTTGAAATTAACTATTTTTATTAATAAATAAATATGGTTTATACACTTCAAAAAATTAAAAAAACATAGGTTACATTGTCCAAGGGTATTTTAGTTATTCTCAATCACACTTCAAAATCCCTCCCTCTTCTCTGAAATGCCAAACTGCCCGCCATTGTGTCTCACTCCATTCTTCTCTAATCTTTCTCGAGTTCTCCTCCTCCGATCCGATTGCGACGACGAGAGGGTTAGGGTTTCATTAGGAATTCAGGTTTGATTTCATCTCTCCCATTGAGTTCATCAGCTGTCTCACTCTCTTCTCTCTCGTCTCCAGTTTTCCTCCGGCGCCGGTCTTCGCTATTCCTACGCGTTCACTCCATTCAGAGCCCGAACACTAAAACTCCGAAGCCGTTTAACCTGAGAATCAGGTATCTTCACTGATTTTGCACCCTTTGATCCTTCGATATATATGATGCTCGTTGCTTCTTGTTTTTGTTTGATCTTGCTAATACCCCTCGGTTTTAGGTTTTGTTTTTTCATTTTCTGTTTTTCTTCTCTTATTTCTTTCTGATGTTCTTTTTATTTTATCATGTGTAATGATGAAAGAGTCTTGCGTTGCTTGATGTGAATATTGGATTCTTGTTATGGTGGATGTTCAATAATTTGAAGTTTTAGAGATATGGATGATGTTCAACTATAATGAAGCTTCTTCACCCTCAACATCAGTAGAATAAAATCTTGAACAAATCCCTCAAAATATTACATCAAATCTTGTTCTTGTCTTAATTCCATCGACATATTTTTCAATTGCTCAGATAGAGTTTCTTCAATAGAATCAGTTCTTTCTCCCCTGTTTGCCTTGCCCTCTTAAGCCATAGCATTGATCAGTGAATTCTTCTTTGTGGGGTTGTGCTTTACTCTCCACTGTGGTATGAGTGATAATAAAGCTTTGCATCTCCTTGATATGTCCATAGTCCTCCAGTCATTGTCTTTGTGAGGTTTTGTCTTTATTAGACAAAATTTTCAGTCAAAGATGATGGCCAGCCTCTTTGTCAAAAAGGTATGGCTAAATGAATTCATGAATTCATGTAATGCGGCTCTGGCTCAAGAAGAAAGCACATGGGCAAACAAACCTTGAAATTCTCTCCATGATGGGCCCTAATCTACTCTCTATATAAGGAGCTTCATTTCCTTTGATTCAAGACACCCAAAGCTTCGAGAAGCTTTTAGTAAGAGAGTGAGAGAATCATGGAGGATTATCTCTTTGGTAGAATTCCTCTTTCGAGCGGAGTGGTATATAAGGTGTTTTGAAATTGGCTCTATTTCAGTAATTCCCACCTTTTCACATAAATAAATTCCTCCTCCTGGCCATGACGAAGGCCAATTCAAGGCCTAACCACTTTAAATCTCCTCGCCATTTATCGCTCATTTACTATTCATTTACTATTCACTCATCGCCACTATTCATATTTCGTGGTTAAGCATCGCTTAAATAGCACCCGATATTCAAATAAATTGGTATCGTAGCCTAGTTTGTTTCATATCTAATCAATTTCGCACGTAATGCCTACCACGGGTAAGATGTAGATCGGTAAAGCTTCAACGGCAAAACGACTTTCGCCTACGGAGAGTCAAGACGCTGGTTTCATAGCGCAATAAGCGTCTATTAAAGGCCTTGCGAAGGAAGACGACCGCCAAAGCAAGACCGCATCTAATGAGAAGGGAGGAGATTTTGAACGCACACACGTACCGTATTCAAATTGCTCGCGTGCATGAGGTTCTAAGAGAGGTCGTGGATTTAAACATCCGCCAAGCAGTTTACTGGCCCGCCCTGAGTCACTCTTTACGACAAAAATCTCTCACAAATCGACTATCACGTAAGCAACCACTCTACACATTTCATATATGTAAAGAATGCACAAAGAATTATCGACCATCCGAATGAGTTCAATAGGATCATTATTGATCTCAAGAATATAGACCGTATCTATTGGATGACGAGGATCGTGCCTCTAATTTTGTTATGTCTACTAACCCCTTCTTTGAGCATTTTGTCGACACAATGTTATATGGGAGAGAGACTATCTCCATTGATGATGTCAAAAGTGCCTTAACTCCAAGGAATCAAAAGAAGGTTTCGCAGAATCAATGTAATAACATCAGTCAAGGCCTACTTGTAAGTAGACCCTCGTGAGAGGGGCTAGCAACAAAAGAAAGATCTAGATCTAAATCTAGAAACAAATCAGAACGGTTTCTACTGCAGAAGAAAGGGCACATACGCGAAAGATCGTGATCAAGGCTAAAGCAAAACAAGATAAGGAGAAAACTCCTTCGTGTATGAATGCTAACGTTGTCGAGGATGCGGCCAAGTCAGCCGATATGGCATTATCCGTCACTACTACAAGTTCCGATGATTCTTGGATACTCGACACCGCTTGTTCTTACCATATATGTTTTCAGAGATTGGTTCACCACTTTTCGTGCAACTGGCTGGTCTTCGCCTTTTAATGGGAATAATACCTCACGCCCAGCCTCGGCGTTGGTTCCATCCGGCCAAGATTGTATTTATAACATTATCGAACTTTCAACAATGTTAGGTATGTACTGAGCATGGTAGAAAGAATCTTGTTTCTTCGAGTCTTTTGGATCGTGATAGTTTCAAATACAACAAGGATGGCCACCTAAAAGTTAGCAAAGGCTACTACAAGGCGATCAAAGGAAAGTTGGTCAACACACTCTACATTCTTCAAGGCGCAAAGACAATTACATGTGTACTACAAAGATCTACTTCCTCATCAAATCCTCGACATGCATTCTACTCATGGCGGGCATTACATACGCTTGGGTCACAATGAGCGAATCGAGGCATGAATATATTAGGCAAGTCGTAGGTTTGTTGAATGGTCGTAAAACCAACAAACTTGACTTCAAGGAACATTGTGCTGTACGGCAAAACATACTAGAGTCAAGTTCAAGCATCACGCAAGCATCGTGACTAAGGGCACTTTGGATTACATCCATTCTCGGGATGTTCGGGGTTCTCCCGTGATCCGTCCCCCAAAAGCAAGTAGTTCTCGATATATGTTAACTTTATCAATGACTACTCTAAATTACGACTTGCGTACTTTCTTCTCAAGCAAAAGAGTGAAGTTTTCGGCATCTTTAAGCAAAAGGAAGACGCTTTATCGAGTAGCTGCATCGAGGAAGATCTGCCGCCTCGTAACCGATAATGGTATGGAATACCGCAAAAGGTGAATTTGATCGGCTTCCGCAAAAATGAAGGTATAGCGAGACACCGTGACCGCGAGATATACACCACAACAAAATGGGTTGCAGAACGTATTTAATGGACTCTTTCGAAAGAGCTCGCCGTGCATGTTGTCCAATTCAGTTTGTCTAAAACCTTTTGGGCTAAGCTATTAATACCGCCATATTTGATTAATAGGTCTCCGCCAACTACTATTGATAGTAAAACTCCTTTTGAGGTATGGTCCGTTCTCCGCCGATTATACTTTTCTAAAGTATTTGGTCAGCTCCGCTTACGCTCATGTTAATGATGGTAAACTTGAGCCTAGGCAAAGAAACGCATATTTCGCGGGATATGCATCGTGGGTTAAAGGTTACAGGCTGTGGTGCATGCATCCATCATCCCCTGGTTTGATTATCATCGCCAGAGATGTCAAGTTCAATGAGTCGCTTCCTCGATAGACCAAAGGAGTATGTCCGACGGCGAAGGACCACGCAGCATTTAAGCAAAAGCGGAGCTCGAGGTGGAGCCTCAAGACAAGTACACGATATAGTACTTCATGAACAAGCTGCCAACCGAAAAGGTACATGATTCTTCCCACGATGCTCAGATGTGCCTTACGAGGAGCAAACTGTGACAAAGATTAAGTATCGGGAGAGAAAGAAGACAGATTCGAAGACCACGTAAATACGCAGATTTTGCAGAGCATTATTCGATATTACTACTCATGCTTTATCGTGGAGATAACCTCAGCGTGATTTAACCTACCGCTTATCGCGGAAGTCGTTCTCCAGCCGATGAAGCAACTCCCAAATGGGTTAGTCAAGCTATGGGTGAAGAAATCGAGTCTCTTCACAAGAACCATACGTGGATCCGTAAAACCAAAAGGTCGTAAGATTGTTGGTTGCAAATGGGTCTTCAAGAAAAAGGAAGGAACCCAGAGGTCAAGCACCAAGGTTCAAAGCACGCTTATCGCTAAGGGCTATAGTCGCAGAGAAGGCATAGACTTCAATAAGGTATTCTCTCCCGTTGTTAAAACATAGCTCTATCGTGTATTACTTGCCACAGAGTAAGACCGCAGGATTTGGAGCTCGAGCAGCCTTTGATGCTAAGACCGCTTACATGGTGAGCTCAAGAACAAATCTACATGCCAACCTCAAGGTTTTATTGAAGTTTGAAAAGAAGATCTTGTTTGTTTGTCAAGAAATCATTATATGGTTCAAGCAATCTCCAAGCATACCGTACAAGCGGTTTGATACTTTCTCATGGGTACACATGGCTTTACTAGAAGCCACATGCATAGTGTATATTACGTAAAGTCATTTCACGGTTCTTTGTCTATTTGCTTCTACGCTGATGACATGCTTATTGCTTCTAAAAGCATGTTTGAGATCAACAGTTAAAGACTCAATTGAATGGTGAATTTGAGATTTAAAGACTTAGCGCAAAGAAAGAAAATTTTGGGCATGGAGATTCACAGAGATCGGAAAGCAGAAAGTTCGCTCCTATCTCGTAAAAGGTACATTGAGAAAGTACTTGAACGCTTTGGGACGCAGGATTGCAAACCAGCGAAAGCACTCCATCACCGCATTAATTCTTTAAGCTTTCAAAGAAGCATCTACCACAAACTGGATTTAGAAGGAGTATATCGCCATACGCTCCATACGCTAGCCGCCGGCAAGATTACGTATGCTATGGCATGTACTCGTCCGACATTTCTCAAGCCGCCGTACAAGCTGTTAGCGTATATACGCCCCGATCCCGGCAAGGAACATTGGTAAGCCGCGGAAATGGATACTTACTGCATCTAAGAGGCACTACCGATATTGGCTTGGTATATGATGGTAGCTCTAGTTCTACTATCGGGCGTTGATATGCCGATTCCTCGACTACGCAGCGACTTGGATAAGTTGAGATCTCTTACGTGTTATGTGTTCACTATTTCGGTTGTGCTATCATTGGAAAGCAACATTACGTAACACAGCTTGCTCTGCCTACAACCTGGCCGTAGTATACGGCTCTTACGTATAAAATAAGGAAGCCGGTTCTGGTTGAAAGGTTTGGTAGGTGATCCGGGTTTACAAAGAGTAAATTCATCAGTTGTATTTTGTGATAAACTGGGGAACTATTGATCCGCCTAAAGATCAAACGCATCTACGAGAGGACCAAACATATCGATGTCGATATCATTTCATCGAGAGATCATAAGCCAAGGTATTGTTTCAATCGAGAAGATTGCTATCGCAGCATAATCCAGCCAGCATACGTTGACTAAGCCACTTGCTACTATCAAGTTCAGATATTGCCTGGACTTGATTGGTGTTCGAAGCATATGAGATGCCTCTTGGCGGTAGAGGAAGAAAAGGAGTTTCACTTGTCGCTTTGTCTAATGAAAGCCAAGGTGGAGATTTGTGAGGTTTTGTCTTTATTAGACAAAATTTTCAGTCAAAGATGATGGCCAGCCTCTTTGTCAAAAAGGTATGGCTAAATGAATTCATGAATTCATGTAATGCGGCTCTGGCTCAAGAAGAAAGCACATGGGCAGCCGAAACCTTTGAAATTCTCTCCATGATGGGCCCCAATCTACTCTCTATATAAGGAGCTTCATTTCCTTTGATTCAGCACACCCAAAGCTTGAGAAGCTTTAGTAAGAGAGTGAGAGAATCTGTGAGGATTATCTCTTTGTGAGAATTCTCTCTTTGAGTGGGAGAGACATAGGGTGTTTTGAGTTGTGTCTCTATTTTGTAATTCCCACCTTTTGTCATAGTGAAATTCCTCCTCTGCCGCCGGTGGACGTAGGCCAATTCAAGGCCGAACCACCTTAAATCTCTGGTGTCATTTACTGTTCATTTACTATTCATTTACTATTCACTCACTGTCACTATTCATATTTCGTGGTTAATTCAGTTAAATAGCACCCGATATTCAACAGTCTTCCTCTCCTTGTATGGTTTTTGTTGCGGTTGAATTTCCAATGAGTATTGTTGCTTCTGTTATTCCCATGTTAGTCAGCTTCTCCAGCTCTCTTAATATTGCCTTCAGTTCTCATTCGTATGGTGTTTCAAATTTTCCTCCGTGTTTGCTCCTCGCAATCCGTAAATGACCTTCCTTAGATATGATAACGTATGCAACTCCCCGCCTCCATACCTATCTCACCTTTGAAGCTTCAAAAGAATATGTGTTTGTAATTGCTTCGCTTCACGCTTCCACCCTTGTCATTCATTGTTTGTTCCATAGGTTGAGTTTGCTGGATGAAATCCATATCAGCAATTATAGCCAATTCTGTTGTGTTGATGCTGCTTGGTTTCCATCCCTCAAATTTCATACTCATCATAATGCTTCCCAAATGTTCTGGCAGATCCTCTTCATGTAGGAAATTTACCTCCTTTCCAGTTAGTCTTGCCCTTTTTGCCATGGCATCAGCCAGTGGCGGAGCCAGAAATTCTTCAAAAGGGGGGCAAATAAAATTTTATAAATCAAAATTTAAATATAATCAAAATTATATTATAAAATAAGTTAAATATCATATCAAAATTATAAAGTCCATTGTATTGAAAAATATATCCTAAAAATTCATGTACTTAACTTTCAATTAACCCCAATCCAATACAAGATCAAAGAAAAATATGAGAACCCTAGAATCTAGATAATGAAAAAAAAAACCCCTAATTCAAACCCTAATCAGAGGCAAAGGCAAAGATGAGAGAGATGGCATACCAATTGAATATCCCAACTAAATACATTCAAGATTACAAGGGTTATCATATAAATCTTTTTTTTTTTACATCAATTCGTTCAATTCAAATATAATATCCAAACTAAATTCATACAAATAAAAAAACTCCTTTGAATTTAGAAGAAAAAAATCAAATGAAACAACAAATTAGAGAAAAATAATAATTGATGTAATTAAACAAAACAACTGAAAAAATAAAAGATAAAAAAACCAAACCTTGAATTTCGTCGAATAGCTTCATAGGTGAAAAAAAAAACACAAGAAATTTGTGAGAGCAATAAAAAATCCCCCAAAAATCGGGGACTGTGAGTGGGTGGTCAAACATAAAGAAGGAAGCAGGGTTACAAAGGTATAAGCGAAATAGAGACGGAACAATGGGCGTGAGTCACAAGGAAGTTAATTAAATATTATTTTATTTTAAATTTTATTTTCTATTCATTATTTTATTAACTTTTTTATAATTTAATAATGATAAAATAAGCCACCTAATATCTAAGTTAAAAGAGATAGATTGAGAAGGGGGGCAATTCTTTTTTCAAAAAAAAGAAGGGGGGCAATTCTAATTTTAAAAATATATTACATAATAGAATAAAATATATTTTATGATATAATATATGATTTTTCTAATGAGAAGGGGGGCAATTGCCCCCCTTCTCCACCATGTGGCTCCGCCCCTGGCATCAGCCATCCTATTCCTTTCCCTTGGAATGTACCTTACTTCCCAGTGTCTCAGCAGAGATAGCAGTGCTTTGCATCTTCTTATAGAATCTATTGTTCTCCAGTCTTCCTCTTGGTTTCCATCCTTCGCTAGCCTTGTCGCAGAGGAGTTATCTGTGAAGATTAATACCTCACTTGCTCCCACATATATTTCAGCCTCGTGAATCCTCTCTCTCAGATTGCCTCTCATTTCTCCCTCGAATATTGTGGCAAAGATCCTCTTTCTTTGATCCTCGCAATACAAAGTTTACCTTCATTAGTGAGCATTATGAATGCTAATCCAGCTTGCCATACATGTCTCATGTCTTGATGCATCACCCACATAGAATATTTATAATTATGTCTTCCCCATTCTTCCTTTTTCCTTTCCACAAATTTATGCCGATATCCGGGTATCTCATTAATGAATTCTCAAGGTCGCATTGATACCTGTGTCTATTACTTTCTCTTACTTTCTCTTCACTTATCCTCCGATTTCAAAATCAGAGAGCAACTTGCTTTCCAAATATACCATAAAACATAGGCCAGCTTGCTGCAGTTTTCCTCCTCCTCCTCCTGTGCTTCCTGCCCCTTATGCTCCATCCACTCACCCTGCAGAATGTCCTTAGTCTGAATATTTCGTATGCAATTCCTCGCATTCTCATTGTCTTCCCAAATCTTACGTGAACACCGCATTCAATGAAGATGTGAGCTATAGTTTCTTTATTTATTGTACATCTAGGGCGTGGTTCCTCGTGACCCATTCCCCTGATGTACAAGTATTCCTTGGTTGTTAATTTCCCATGAAAGACTCTCTATAGGAAATATTTGATCTTTGGTGCCACCTGTAGCTTCCATGTTGCCTTCCACCCCCTCCATTTATGCAAGTCCTCAGTACCATTGAGCTCACTGTAAATGGAGGTGGTTAAGGATTTGCCTGAGGTCCCTGGTAGCCACTTCCAGCAGTTAGTTGCTAGGCTTTGGTCAACCTGCATTTTCAATATTGTATCTGACAAGATAGGATCAAAGATGTCTTTGACAATCTCAGAATCCCAGTTATCATCCATCCTAATATTTTTTATAGTCTTATTCTATTTTCTGATTGATTTTAGGAAATAGTTTATTTTTTGAATGGTAATATCTTGTTCTTGGAGTAGTAGAGTTGCCCCTAGTTTTGGGTTTTTTTTCCTTTCTTTTTTTCTTTCTTGAATGTATGAGAAAGTTTTTTTAATGCTGAAATATATAATTTTTGTAGATGGAGTTCACTTGTCGCTCGGAAAAATTTACAATGCCACTCAAAAAGATTTCTTAAAAACTCATTACATATTGTGCCAAAAAACCATGTCTCCAAATGGTTTGACTGATCACTGCAAAGCGGTACACAGGCAAAATCAATGTACAAACTGTTTTCAAGCTGTCAAGAACACCGAGGTCCATACTATCTCGGTTATATATATATATTAATGAATTAATTAATTACTTACTTAATTAATTATTTATTTTTGGGTTTAGGTAGGGACCCAGTTTCAGAGCACTGCAATAAATATTGGCTTGATCTCTCAGTAAGGTGAGTAACTTTAAATAGACTGAGTTGAATGTCATCTCACATGCTTTATCAAAGATTGCAGTTTTACCACATCTTGTTCATGATTCTCACTGCAAAAGGGAAATTGCTGCTTTTTGTAGATACGCAGATTTCTTAATATTTGTGCAAACTATCTGTGAAATATTATTTGTTTGATATTTTTCTAAATGTTCTTAAAGTTTCCTCAACAGTGACAAATGAAATGATCTTCTGGCTGATTATCATTACAGGTGGCCCTCTTTTGCTTGTGCATGGCTCCATTTCTCAGGGGCCTCATCTGGAGATTCCTTGATAGCAGAATAAACTTCATTGTCCTGCACCTCCATCCAAGAGGAGGCACAGGACAATGAAGATTCTTCACCCTCAACATTAGTAGTATACAATCTTTAACAAATTCCTGGACTTGATATCACTTCTCATTACTTTCTTGTTTGCATTTTCCGGTGCTTGGCTGGATCTGGGTAAACATGCAGTGCCCTGTTAAACCTTCATAATACTATGTAAATAGATCTCAAAACCACCATTATAAGGACATTTACTAGTAAACATGCAGGAAGTCTTGTGTTTGCCCAAGGAAAATCTTATCTGATGTGATTTCAACTAGTAAAAAAGTTCTTAAAACTTTCTCCATTTTGTCATATAAAATTATGTGTTATCTAAGCTAATGGATGAACTATGGATTTTGTTTCAGTGCCATCACCAAATAGTAATCACAGTTGAAGCATGCTTTATGAAAATTCACATCCATTGTAGACTATCTGTAAGTGTCCTATAAGTAGCCCCATAAAATGAACTGAAAAGCAGACCAGCTTATGCTTTGGTGAAAACTAGTAGGTAGATACATGCAAAATTGACCAATATAAATTTGATGAGAGCGATAGAGTCACATTGTAACCTGGGCAAAGTCAAGCTGAATATTAACAGCCAAGTCCAGAACAATTTTTACCCCTTTGATCATTCTAGAAATAACAATTTTCCATAGAGTTATATATAACTTAAAGTCAGTAGATTCAACTAGAGTCTTCAATAAAAGGGCACAGACATACCTCAGAGAGACCCCTTCCCAAAACTTCCAGAGATAGAAAGGAACTGTGTCTGCTCTTCATTGACAGATGCATCCCACTTGTTGAACTCTATATAATATCTGCCCTCCACAAGAAATATAGATCATGTCATTGATGGTATACCTGTGTTTGATAAATGCATTGACATTAACTGTAAGAATGAAATATTTGGCTTCAGAGTAAATGATCTGACCTTCTCTGAGATAGAAACTTCTGATGAAGCATTGCCACCACAGAGTCAATCTGATGTACTCCAATTGGAACTGTTCAACCCAAACTAATGTGAAATTCTCTCCCTAAAAGAACCTTTTCAAGCTTCTCCTCATCTTTGCTCAATTCACTGACTGGAATGTCAGCATCAACCACATAAAGACTAGGTATAACAGGAGCTATTCTTTTCACAAAAAGCACCAGTTGTTTCTTCACCATACGCTATATAAGAACTGCAGACTAAAACAACAATCAGTGAAGACATTACAATACAAATCAAAAGGACAACTAGATTTTCCACACATCAAACACTTGTTGAAGATATGCAAGAAACTCTTGCAGGATTAAATGAAACACTAACACTCAACAATTCAACACAAACCAAAATGCCATCTTGTGGACATGCAAATTGGTATCACTGAACAAGAAAACTCAACAAGTACTCTGCTTTAAAAAATCAAATGTGAAAAAGGAAACAGCATTGAGTAAATTTATAAATGGGGAACATAAATAGAAAATCAAATTAGAGAAAGGAGTGGGAACCTGGACGTAAACACTCTTTTTGCAGCCATCTTCTGCATGCTTTTTGCAGCCTTTAACATAGTGTGATGATTATTTCAGGAATCTGTCAGGTCCTCATTTTGCATTTCAAGCACAGTGGTTGATCAAGCATATTCAGATTTGATATTTTCATCTAAGAAGACACTACATTGCATGTTGGAGCTGCAGGAGGGATGGGTGTTTTGCAGCATTATTTATTTATTTTTTTTAACCACCTGCACAATCTTATGAAGTATGCGGTTTTCTCTTGTTCCTTGGTCTCATGTTTATACATTCTGTTTTTATAACTGTTTCAGGCTTTGGTTGAGAGTATCCCATCCGTGATTCAAGGTATTGCTGTCTAAGTATAACATGATGTTTTACCAGTTTAATAAGGTTTGAAATTTTACTAGCATTTTTTTCTAGTCCTTAATACTCACTGATTCATCTAAGGCCAATAATTGTCTATGCTATAGAACATTTTGGTCCATATTCCAGGAAGGTGCCATGATGTTTCAGGTCATATTTTAAAATATCATTTTCTAGTTTGTTGTAGAACTTCAATGCATGGCATGTTGCACCTTGATATGGCTTATAATTGTCTAAGTGTGAGGTCTAATATACATCTTGTGTTCTAATGTTATAGCCAGGTCCATTTCGGTATAACTGAGTCCTTTGATATGTCAAATAGGCACTTCGATAAATGTTAGTACCAATTTCAAATTAGCATGAGAAATGTAAGCAGTTGAAAAATGTGGCTTACTAGTTTCTCTTCTGTCAGTGATACAATTGCTAATGATGTTCCTGATTGAGCAGAGTACTGGTATAAGGCATTTTTACTCTTTAGACAGTAGCATGAAGTTCTGGGCATAAGGCACTGATAGTATTGTTTTTGTTTGCTAATTAATTGTGGATATGATTATTTTCTGTTTTCTTTATAGCAGAGAATTTTTTTTATTTAATTTCCTTAGTTCTCCATTTTCTCAGTTACAAATTTTTGTTTGAAATATGTGTGTGTGCATATATATACATGTATGTTTGAGTTGTCTATGCTGATTAATTTTGCTTTAAGTGATTTCTGTTTGACTCATTAAACATGTTCTCTCAGATGTAGAAAGTAGAAATGGATCTGGCAAGGATGAATTTTCATCAAATGATATAGGAGGAGATGGTGATGAAGATTGGTTACAGATACATAAGATGCATTCCAGGTATTCTGAAATTCATGTAGGTTCATATCGGAACTATTGTGATATCTTTGCTTTTCCAATCAATCTATTGTCCTTGCATTGAGTCCATGATCGCATGATTTTTTCGTATTCAGAATTACCAATTAATGCATGTTTTTTAAAGTCCTTTATGACTGAAAGTCAACTTGATGCCATCCCTTCAGGAATCAGTTCCTGGTTCTTGACCAAGGGAACTTTGGTTAAGAGAGAGAGAGAGAGAGAGAGAGGTATGCCACAAACCTCCGGGTTTGTTGGGGACATGGTTCTGTAAGGCTACTTAGTCATGATACTTTGTGAAAGGTTTCTATTGAGGTGTGAGGAAACAATTCATATCAAATTCTGGTTACAGTAATAGTGGAATGTATAGTGTTCTTTTTCTGTTCTTATGCTATGCTGTTCTTTCTCTTATTCATATCAAGTTTACCATTTTATACATTACTTGCGGAATAGCATCATTCCGAAATATCTCAGTAGACAAATGGCAGAGGAAGACACAGGTTACAACTGGTGCCGTTGCCGCTGCTGTAATCAACAATCATTGCTTTGCCAATCTATGGTCTTAATGCATATGCAATTCCTGATTCAATCCTAGATAAAATAACTCAGATGGTGAGGGGTTTCATATGGCAGAGTTCTAGCAAAAGTAGAGGACTATGTCTAATTAACTGGAAGATTGTTTCCAGCGACAAACCTGAGGGTGGTCTAGGGTTTAGAGACTTAAAAACTATGAGAAATGCAATGTTAGCAAAACATGCACTAGAAATTATGAACAACAGTAGCAAAAACAGGGCCTGACTGATGAATTTGAAGTATGGCAAAATGAATTTATGGAAACCAAAAACAAATAGGAATATGTCGTTTATTTACAAATTTATCCTACATGCTGCTACTAAGGTTAAAGATAAAATTACTCTGGATAACATCACAGGTGATACTCAGATAGCTCAAGACCCTTGGATTTTTGAAGTACCTCTTGAATTCAAACCTTCTACTTTCAATATGAACTATGATTTGCAAGAAATGTATATAAAAAATCTTATGAGGGATGATAACTGGGATACTGACATTGTAAGGGATGTATTTGGCTCTGTTTTGTCAGAAATTGTACTAAAATTGCAGGTTAACCATAATCTAATAGCTAACAGATGAAGGTGGCTACCAGGGACATCAGGTAAGTCACTAATCACCTCTATTTTGAACTTAATGGTTCTGAGGAAATTCAGAGGTGGAAGGGATGTAAGGCAATGTGGAAACTTAAAAGTAGCACCAAAAATTAAGTATTTATTGTGGAGAGTCTTCAATGGGAAACTTACAACCAAGGAATACCTGTATAGAAGGGGAATGGTGCCTGAGGAACCTCGTCCCAGATGCAAATTACACAAAGAAAATATGACCCACATTTTTATTGTGATGGAACTGATGCCGGGCAGGATAGTGATTAACTTGCCGGCGGTGGTAAACATGGGGGATTGATAAAAGAGCAAGAAAAAGGGAGGACAAACAGAGAAGAAAAGTCTCTGAGGCTTTAAAAGGAAAATATAATTCAATAATCAATGAATAAAATTCAACCCACAAGCCGGGTTTAAATAGCTAAAAAAAACTAACCTAGATAAGCTATAAATTCTATTTTCTTATTCAAATTTGCCCAAATTGGCAAATTTTGGTCCAATAAAAAAACTTATCTAATTCTAAAATAACTAAACAAAACAGATAACTCCTAAAAAAATGTGCATTCTAGTCATTAAGATAACTTTCTTTTGGTGTCTTTGGGAAGGTAACTTTCTTTTTTGTTAAGATGATTAAAAAATGTGCATTCTAGTCATTAAGATAACAACCAAGAGTCCTTTCAACTGTCTGTAGTTACATACCTTACCTTTTAAATTGCCTGACCAATGGATCCTCCTTTTGTAGGAGAAAATATTCCCCAAGGAGGTATATCCGATAATGGTCTGTCATCTGAAACATTTAAGGTGTTTGAAGCTGGATCAAGAACCTCACAGCAGATGTCTAGCAATTGCATTTTGTTAAGTTTTCCAGTTTCAAACAGGCACTGCAAATCTGAGGAAAAGGAAAATATAAAATGTCAGCACCATTTCAGAAAAACAGAGCATGGAGCCATCATACAATAGATTGAACGCCAATAGAAGTGTAGGTCAGCCAGGAATTATATATTAGAACTTTTGCAGCATTTGACATAATTTGAACTATAGCTTGGAAGACATTCTTGAAATTTCAACGCCAACAAAAGAACGGAAATTGACAAGAATGCGGAATATGAGATAACCGTTCCAAGTAGAATATGGAAAAAAGTGGAAAGACAAAATCCGTGTCCAGGCATTGTACCCGAGGTAGGTCCTTTCTTCTCTATAAGCTGAAGTGGATTCTCTCTTTTGTAGTAGATGCCAAACCTGCTGCTCAATAAGCGGGCATCTAAATGTGACAATGCCGTGGTAGGAGCCTATTCTGTGGTGCTGTCTGATTCACTTAATCAGACTAAGAAGTCAGGCCTAGAAACAGCTGTGATAGTCCAGGCAGGATGAGTCAGCGGAAGCGATTGATAGACGGGATGCTTAAAAATGAGCTTCAAAGAAAAGAATCACCGTCTTGTTTTCGTTCCATTCTTGCTCCGGATTAGTCATGAGGATAGCCCAACCTAGAAAAGAACGCTAAATGTTAGAAATTTCAAATTCATAACTTGGCCCACTCTTACCTAGTGCTTGGCGATTTCAATTGCATGATTGGACAAAGGTTGTTATTTATAATAATTCAGTGTAGGTTGAAATTCATACATTTGTTTGTACCCATCTTCCATGAGAACTTCATAGTTCATACTTTTGAATTCCTTATGCAATATCTTGAAGTTTAGAAGTACCAACATTTCACTTCATTGATCATAGGGAAACTATAGGCAACAAATTGAAGAAAAAACTGAACAATCAGTTTTCATTTCACTTGTTAAAATTTGCATAGACATCATCAAAACAGGAACCAAAATATAGGCCATACCATCACAATGGAACCCCAATGCTTGTGCAGCAGCATCCTTAACTCATTAAGCCCATCTGCCATTGCATTACTTTCTCCCTGATGATAGTCTCTTCAATGATCAGTAATGTAATACATCCAAGTTCATGTTTGTAGTAAGCATGATTGAGTGTGCGTATTAAAAACCTTTTGTGGATGGAAGATCTGAAGCATATCCACAAGCATCAGGTAGTAAGTATTTCATATTTGTGAAGCCAAGCAGTCTGCATGGAGAGTTGATTGATCTTATGGTAAACATCAAACTGATTTAACTAATATTTCACAACAGATAAAGCTATCTGTGAGAGCTAACCCATCTTTTAAGAATTGTACATAGAAAATGTTAGCGAAATCGCTTGATACGAAGTAAACAAAGGAGACACCAGCACAGCCTGTTCTGTTCATCATGGGTGGGGATACTATTGTCAATA
Source organism: Dioscorea zingiberensis (assembly GCA_026586065.1). Lineage (NCBI taxonomy): Eukaryota > Viridiplantae > Streptophyta > Magnoliopsida > Dioscoreales > Dioscoreaceae > Dioscorea > Dioscorea zingiberensis. Next base: position 1,217,196 of record CM048822.1, on the reverse strand, counting down.
AAAACATGTCTCAGAAACTTTTCATTGATCAAAACAAGAACAACCCAAATGGCGCATAAAAATATTAGAAAGAGCAGTGTTTTTTTTTTTTGGACGTAAGGAGCGACTGGCTAGGCCAGCGCTAGTTAAGAACCAAAGGGACAGGCTTGGACTGGGATCGAATCCGTGCAGCACCATTGGGAGCATTGCTCACCCAGGCGCGCTAGTAAACGCCACAGCCAAGCCCCACCGCAACCTCGAACCCGGGATCGGGTGTGAGGCACGGGAACCCGTTACCGTCGGACCAAGTGGACCGCGGTAGAAAGAGCAGTGTTAAAATCCTTCCAGATAAAGTTGCATTAGAAATATAAATATCAATAAAGAAGAGAGTAAAGAAATATTACTGCTTTAAAATCCTCCTCTGCTATCCTAATTTTATCTTTTAGTTATTTGTAAATAGAAGTGAATTATATTGAAACATTCTTTCATCACATGATATGGTAAAAGGGTTGCCTGATAGAACAAAAATTGATTCATGAAGGATTAATTATTGCTTTAATTCCCAATAGTAGCTTCAGTGACATTTTAATAATAAATAACTAATTGTTCATAGGGTTGGGTTATAGGTCATCTTCGAGTGACCTGGCCTGGGCCACCCTGTAGAACTGGCAGGTCGGGCCATAACCCACCGGTTCATGGACCAATCCACCGGTTTTTATTATTTAAAAAAAATTATAAAATTATAAAAAGCATATAAATGGCAAGCTACTTAAGGAAGGAAATTAATAATCATAAAAAAACCTTTATTATTGGCAATAGAATGCAAAATCTCTCTTTAAGGAAAAAAATGCTCAATCTATAGAATTCATTATCCTACACTAATTATTCAAATATTAAGAAAATCAAAAAATTAAAAAATCACAAAAGAGCATATAGATGACAAGCTACTTAAAATAAGAAAATAACTATAAAAAGCCTTCATTGACAATAAGAAAATACAAAAATCTCTACTCAAGGAAAAAAAAAGCTCAAACAATAAAAATTCATTATCCTACAGTAATTATTCAAATATTAACAACAACAACAACTAAGACTTAATCCAGTACTAGACGGGGTCGGCTATATGGAGTCTATATCTCCATGTCGCTCTCCAAATAATTATTCAAATATTAAGAAAATCAAAAAATTATAAAATCACAAAAGAGCATATAAATGACAAGTTACTTAAAATAAGGAAATAACCATAAAAAGCCTTCATTTTTTACAATCATAAAATGCAAAAATCTTGCTTCAAGGAAAAAAAATAAAAGCTCAATCTATAAAATTCATATCCTACACTAATTATTCAAATATTAAGAAAATAAAAAAATTATAAAATCACAAAAGAGCATATAAATGACAAGTCACTTAAAATAATGAAATAACTATAAAAAGCATTCATTATTGACAAGTAGAGAATGCAAAAATCTCTCTTTAAGGGAAAAAAAGCTCAATCTATAAAATTCATTATCCTACACTAATTATTCAAAGATTAAGAAAATAAAAAAATTATATCACAAAAGAACATATAAATGGCAAGCTACTTAAAATAAGGAAATAACCATAAAAAGCTTTCATTATTAGTAATAAAAGAATGCAAAAATCTCTCTTCAAGGAAAAAAACGCTAAATCTATAAAATTCAAGGGAAACAATTTATGGGCCCAATTTGGGTCAACCCACTGGGTCACAAGTTGGGATTTTGCCAAGCCGTAACTGACCCACTTTTGTAGCGGGCTAGTTACAATTTTTCGACTCGACCCATCGGGTCGGTTGACCTGGTGGGTTTTGCTGGGCCGATTCCGGGTCGATCCTGGTTAAATCCCGGCCTGTGCTTCCCTCTAGCCGAGACCAAAGTACATTATAGACCTAAGAATAGATTGATTAGAGCTAATTGGGTTGACCAATTTAGAGATCACAATTGTGGTTTAATGTGATTCAACCGACATAATCTAATTCATTATACCATTCGACTTAGGTTAACTTTACAGGAACGAGATAAAAAAGAGATAATCATCATTTTATAAAGATTTGATATTTGATATTTGAATTTGAAGTGAATCAAGGTTCATCTTATAAAGATAATTATAAAAATTTTATGGTTTATCAGTATGGATTTGAGTGAGACTATGACACTCTTGAGAGATATAATGAGAGAATAGACACGAGTGATCTTTTAAGGATTCTCTTCTTTCTGGTTAGTGAGAATAATTCAAAATATTAAGGTTCCATTTGATACGCGAAAGAGAACAACTTAAGAATACAACACATTACAAGTGGTTGTGGGATAACACAACTATTTGTACGGTTCTTTGTTTGATATTTAATGGACATCGCAAAACTTTTTTTGCTGTTCTCCGTTTATTTTGCATGAGTATTGAACAAATAACTATAAAATTACTGTAATACCCTTGTGCTTTCTTATGTTGTTTTGAAGTAAATTTTTTTAGAGTTTTAATATAAATTGGGGGCAAAATTATCTTTAACTTGAGAGCATTGTTGTTATTTTAATATAAGTTGTGGGTAAAAATGTTTTTAAGTTGGGGGCATTATTATAATTTCATATATATTGGGGGCAAAATTATCTTTTAAGTTGGGGGCAATGTTATAATTTTTAATATAAATTGGGGGCAAAATTGTCTTTAAGTTGGGGGCATTGTTGTAAATTTTAATATAAGTTGTGGGCAAAATTATCTTTAAGTTGGGGGTATTGTTGTAAATTTTAGTATAAGTTTGGGGCAAATTTGTCTTTACGTTGGGGGGCATTGTCATAATTTTTAATTTAAGTTGGGGGCAAAATTGTCTTTAAGTTAGGAGCATTGTTGTAAATTTTAATATAAGTTGAGGACAAATTTGTCTTTAAATTGGGGGTATTTTTATAATTTTTAATTGAACTTAGGGGCAAAATTGTCTTTAAGTTGGGGGCATTGTTATAAATTGTAATATAAGTTAGAGGTAAATTTATCTTTAAATTAGGGGTATTGTTATAATTTTTATTTTAACTTAGAGGCAAATTTGTCTTTAAGTTGTACTGTCTTTCACTTAAAAAGGTACCATATATTTTGAAGGACAAAATTTCCATCCACTTGTGCTATACGCTGTATTAACTTTGTGTCAGACTCCAGATCCCATTCAGAAATCAAAAAGTTAAACGTTGTCTCCGCCACTAATTTTTCACTTATCAAACAGAACTTAAAGAGAAGGAGATTGCACACTTCTTGAGTGATTTCAAAGAAGTTTTTAGGATTTCAAGTAAGTACTTTCTAATTTATTCATTCAAATAATATATATAATATTTATAATTAATAATTAGATGGGTTGAGACATGTAAAATAGGTTAAGAAATTTTTAAAAAACATAATTGTAATATCCCACTTTTTTATTCGGCTTCCAACAACAAAAGCAAAGGGCGCATTTAATTTACAATAATATACTAATAAATAAAAACATTAAAATAGTAAATAAAGAAATCGGAGCTCGAAGTTATGATCTGATCCCAATCTCTCTCCATCTGATTTCTCTCTCTCTCTCCCAATATCTCAATCTCTCTGTCTCTCTGATTTCTCCCTCTCTCTCCATCTCTTTCTCCCAATCTCTCCATCTCTCTCTCCCAATCTTTTTCTTTACCTCTGATTTCTCCCTCTCTCTCTCCCAATCTCTCCGTTTCTCTCGATCTGTCTCCCCGTCAATCTCTCTGCCCTCTCTCAATCTCCTAGTCTCTCTCTTGGGATTAGGGGCCGAGAGCTCGCCGGACCTGACCGTGGGATGGCTTTTGGCTTTTGAGGTTTTTTCGATTTTTCTGTAACTTTTTAGGATTTTTTTTTTAAAATTTTTTAAGTATTTTCAAATTTATTATTTTTTTAAAAAAATAATAATGAGTTTTTTGTTTTTAAATTTGTGGGCAGACCCGTGGGCCATTACCCGGCACGGGCCCATTTATACTGGGCCGACTGGAAGTTTGTTGTGCCGGTGTCCAGTGACTGGAACGAGAACTTTGTTTGTTGTGCTGGCGTCAACTGGAAGTTTTCGATCCTCACACTTAATTATATGCACTTGAGGATATACGTTTGGTAAGACTCTTATACAAGTTTGTTGATTTTTCTACTTATCTGCACATATATATATATATATATATTTCGTGAATATATATCTTTCGTGAAGTTGTAGTCCATTATCAAGTCTATTCTGAGATGGAGAAATAAATACATAAATATTTTGCATAAAACATTAATATCTAATTAAAACAAAATTTATAGGGGATTATCTCAAACTATGTTTGTCCAAATCAAATTAGAACTGAATTCTAAATCCTACACAGAGTTGGAGAATAACTCCTTTTGATGTCTTTTTCAAAGTTGTGACCACTCATCTCTCTATAAATAGACAGAAATCAGGCAAACAAGTAACGATTCAGTTTGTGGCTTCTCTTAGAATTCTCAAGGTGTGTCTTTTATATTATTTTGATTATTATCTATTTAAACACATTCCAACTCTCTCTATGAACATTAGCACGCACATGTTTAAATAGGAACATTTGAACACTCTCCACTAAGATTAGAACAACCAGGACTTGAGTGCGCGTCTGTCTATGTTTTTTCTTTTCTTTCCCATTATTTTTATATTATATTGTGTTACTATCAAATACTGTTTGAATTAATCAACTAAATCTACTTTGTTTGTACTAAATTTGCAGCGATCATGGAACTCACAGAGGAGCTTCAGAAAGATGTTCGACAAAATATTATAAGCTACCTTCCACTTCAAAATTATATCAAATGGGGGCCAATTTGCTCATCTTGGTCTATCATGGCCAAAAAGAGATATTATACTTCAAAAAGGTTTCGCCTCCCATTACTAGTCTTTTTCGATGCTTATAAAGAAAATTCCATTAGATTTTTCAGTTTATCTACTCAAAGGATTTATCGCCACTTCAACCTCCATGAATTACGCGGGCGTCATATTTGCGTTTCCTCGCATGGTTGGCTAGTGACAGTTGATATCAATTTACAAATCTGTTTGTTTGATCCATTCTCACAATCTCAAATCAAATTACCTTCACTACCTTTATCTGATGATCACCGTCATGATCTTAGTTTAAGATATATAGACATCCATCGAGATTTGTTGGAAACATCAAATGAAGAGTTGCGAGATCGTTTGGTACTTAAAGCTATTTTATCGGCAGACCCTCGAAAGTGTTCAAATTATATGGTAGTTAGTTCCTATGGTATGTGGAAAATAGGAATATGGAGATTGGGTGATGCTACATGGACCACGCTAGATTTTGATGCTGCCGCCGATTTTATATTACATAAGGAAAAATTATATGTTTTGACCAATTCTGCCCATATATTGGTTTATGACCTTGTTCCACAATTCAAATTTATTACAATTTATGATTTCACTGGTTTGATGAGCAATCCAAAATATTTGGTAGATGTCAAGGGAGAGTTGTTGATTGTGGAGAGAATAGCACATTTTATGGATGATTATTCTCAAATGACAACTTTCTTTGTGATTTCAAAGTTTTATTTGGAAACTGGGCAAATTAGTAAGTTGAATAGTATTGGAGATAATATTTTGTTCTTGGGCAGCAGTTATTCCATGGCCTTAGAAAGCGATGAGCTTTCAGGATACGAGAAGGACAACATCTATTTCACTGATGATAATCATCCTGGGATTCATCCAAACGGATTTGAAGATATGGGCATATTCAACATTAAAGACGGAACAATCAAACCATTTGCTCCAAATGATGTCTACAATCCCACAAAGTCCTTACAAATATGGCTAGAAGCACATCGGTGGCTCCCAAACACGGGAGAAAATTGTAGCTAGTTATATGAAATTCCTTTATGGCATTCAACATTTATGTAAATCTCAAACCTTGTGCTTTCCTATTTCACATTTATGCTAGCTCTTTGATTAAACTTGTGCTTTCCTGCATTATATATAGATACTCATCAAATCATTTTCACATTTGAATTTTTTATATTATATTATTTGGGTAATTAAAAATATTTATTTTATATATTTATGCTCATGAGCATTAGCATTAGAAATTTATTTTTTTATATAGTTAGTTGAAATGTTATGAAATAAAAAATTTATTTAATAAATTTTTTATATCAAAATGCATAGAAAAAACAAGTTGCCCAACAAAATCAAACTAAATCAAACCTTGCAATATAGTCGGCTTTGTTTCAAAATTTTAAATTTTATTATTTTCTACCAACCCTCACTATAAAAATTGATAATTCATTCACTCTTATAAGAGAAATCGGTGGTTCAAACCACGCCTACCGCAAGGTTCTTCTTAAGAGAGCTTTGGAAATGCTAAAACTGTATTATAATTGTACGATCCAAATATCCGAATTACATATTGTTCAATAAGCAAAATTATGAATTCACATTGTAATGCAAGAATAAATTACCTGAAAATGGTTTCCTTTCCCTAAATCAAGCTCAAAAACCCACTCAATATCATGCAATTTGTCTAAAATAAAATGCATTGATAGACACCAACAACTCAAAAGTCTATTGGTATTTGGGTCCATTGCTAAGATTGGGATTCTTTTATGGATAACCTAGGATCCAATCCCCACTCGGGATCGAACCTCACACGTCCTTGACCCCTCTTCGGGAAGCATAGGTAATTGCTCCACTTTTTTAGTAGCTTTCTGATTACCTCTAATAAATTCACAAGACATGGAAGCCATACTTTGCATGAATACTGATTGCACAATTGTACCGCAAACATGTACTCCCACTCCACCTCAAAATAATTAGAAGACAATAGCTCATTCATAGTTTTTGCATGCTCAGGAGAAGTTTGCACCCTTCCAATCAATGAGAGAAAAACCCGAACAAATAATATATATACCCAAGCTGCAAATTTAGGGTTGGAAAACGATCAAACTATTTGCGAGCAACTCGAGTTCAGTTCAATATTAGCTCGAGTTCAGTTTGATTATTTTAATAACAAATTGAACTTTAACTCAAATTTGAGCTTGAATAATAAATAAGTCGGACTTAACCTAGAGTCAGCTCGTTCGGTTCGAAATTCGAATATATATATATATAATTAATGTTTGGCTTTCTTAATTTATTCTTATTTTTTATCTTACAAACTATAATTATGACTTAATTATTTATCAGTCTTTTTGCATAGATCCTTTATACTTGTACATTTAAATTTTTAACAGTTGGATCAAAGGACCCAAGGCTCAAAATTTCTCATTTGAATCATCAATCAGGATTCAGGGCTAATAAATAAATAAAAAAAACAATTATGCCAAAATTATAAATCATTAGAGCAATTTCAGGATACAGATGTCATTTCTTGAAAAAGAGAAGGGCACTGATGGCCACACAAACTTCATATAACTTTGGATTATAGATAGATAAGCACTTCACTTGTATGAGACTCGGCAGTGGCCTAAAACTCCAAAATTCTCGGGGAAAACTCAGTAGTGAAGTGTCAATGCTATTGGCTTGAAATCATCCAAAAAGAGAACCATGTCACTCATCTCTTGTTCATCTCTCTTGAATTCAACTCCAGGTATGCTCATCATCATCCTTTCCATGGTTTTCTTTTCGTTTTTGAGCAAAGTTGTAGTTTTTTTGGGGTTGAATTTGTGTTAAATTTCTTGTATAAGCTGGAAGATTTCCACCAGTGAAGGCAACCACGAGGATTTCTTCAAGACTCCAGAAGAACCAAGTGGCAAGGTGACTTTCTCTGAACTGTGGATTGAATTTGTAGCTTGTTTGATTGATATATGTGAAACAATTTCTTGAAGGATAGAGAGAAGAATGCAATCGTAAACAATACTCTAGGGCATGGAAGCAGGAGAGGCTTTCTTATTTTTATGCTCCCTCTGGTTTCCTCTGGTTTATTGGTTTCATTCTCCGCATCCGGGAAGGTGAAGGGTTTGAATTCATACAATGAGAAACGGATTCTTGAGCAGAACAGGAAGATGCAAGCAGCTAATAATGTTCCTGAGGATTTCCCCAGTTTCATCAGAGAAGGTAAAACCCCACTCAATGGCTAAATCGCTATAACTGCAAGTTTTGTGAAAACCAACCAGTAGTTCTTATTCACTTGGGTGTTGTGAAAACAAATGGCTCAAAGTTTATAAATATATTGAATATGTTTGGGTTGAAAAAGATCCGAGCATGTATTCAATTAACATTTCCAAAAGATTTGGTAACCCTTTACTACACAATTGATGGCTATTCATATTATTACAGTTGCAATTGTTCACATGCACAATCCTGGATTAAAGTTGTTGAATGTTTCACTAAAAAACATTCTATAAGGTATTCCTTTGAGTGGATAGGTTCCTATAAAATCTTATATGAAGATGTGAGAGTCAGTGGGTTTGATTTTAGATAACTAAGGTTTACCAAATCTAGGAGGAGGCATATGAAGTATACAGGGAGGACTTTCAGTTGGTACTGAATGGACTTATTGCTACATCTGAGTTACAGAAAGTGCTGTGCCAACCCAATAGCAGATAGCAGGAGGGTTATTGAAATTGATAAGAGATATTTGTTTGATGACATTATTGTATTTTCTCGTGATAATATGCAGGTTTATGTTTGCAGCATTTTCATATTTTCTTGTATTTTAAGAAATTTATTATCAAGAGGAGGTTATAGCCTTATAGGTGGAGTATTTTCAATTTTGACCTAACTATTGTCCATGGGACATTATTCAGGCTTTCAAGTTAAAGTAGTGGCATCAAATAACTATCAGAAGCGTGATTCTGGGCTTATATATCTGGATATAGAAGTTGGTAATGGTGACTGCCCAAAGGATGGTCAACAGGTTGTCCCTTTATCATTTTCAAATTCATGACACTTGCAGTGCTTGCATTAGGATCACTTCTAATTTAAGTGCCATTGGAATGAGTGTGTGCAAACTAATATAACTCACCATCAATATGTTATCATCTTGTTTCACTGTGAGTCAAGTTAGGTGTTTATATATATATTCCCGTTCCCCCATGCTGATCGCAGGATAATGTTTGTTCATATTCCATGTTCACTTTGAGGTTAGTTACTTCAGTATAACCAGCAATTATAGTTCATCTTTATTGCAGATTATCTTTCACTCTGTTGGTTATAAATCGAATCAGGCCGTCCGAATTGATAGCACTTATCTTCAGGGTACACCTGCCAAAATTCGGCTGGGGAATAAAACCTTAGTTCCAGGTGAAGCCTCTTGAACCTAAAGGCTTCAGGACAAAAGTATTTTCCTGTGTTTCTATTACTTTGTGACTAAATTTTGGAGAACTGAGGAATATATATAATACAGGATTCGAAGAGGGGATTAGAGATATGAGACCCGGTGGAAAGCGAAGGCTCATAATTCCTCCAGAGCTCGGACCTCCGGTAAATTCTCAGAAATTGATGCAAACATTTTCTTAATTAATTGCAACATGTCATACATAAACATGTGTTATAAGCTACTAGTGTGATAGACAAGACAACAATATATAAAACAATGGTTGACTTGGGTCAGACTGCATGGTAGATCAAACAATATTTGAGCTCTGAAATCTGAAATCTTTTTCGTTTACCTATCATAAGTTTCAGATATTTCGTGGTAGATTCATGTTCTTCAGTTATTGATTGTTATGTAGAAAAAATGTCTTTTTATTATAGAGGAATACTGAAGAGAAAAATTCAATTTTCCTTTCAGGTTGGCCCATCAACATTTTTCAGCTCAAAACAGTTTGAAGTATTTGATGTTGAACTGCTGAGTGTGCAGGACTGTCAACGAAGAACTATCGGCTTTTACTCTGATTTTGTTTGTGGCTAGACAACAAAACTTCCATAGTTCTTTTGTAGTTTTCTTTGCACCTTGATTTATATACGAACACTGAGATTAACTCGTAAAGATCATTGTGAACCTTCATTGCTTTGATACTTAAAGGCTCGTCAATGAATTACTTGGCCCGTACCCAGTGTTTCATTTTGGATACATGGAAGTATAAAATAACAATTTACTTAATAGATTCATAAAAATTGGTTAACAAACAAGACGAGTTTCAACATTTTACTTTGATTTGAACGCAGCATAAAGATGATGCCTAATAGAAATTAGAAACAAGATAATTGATAGCCCTAATATTTTGGGCCGAGTCATATACAGAGCAACATACAAGAGATTTTATTTTATTATTATTTTGAAATAAACAATCTTCCTTAAATTTTCTTAATTAGTTTTTATAGCAGATAACTTTCCCTAGATTATGTTATGGAAGCAAAATATAAATAACCTGAAAAATCAAGCATGTATATCTCTGGATATTTACACTCAACAGCTAGCAAAATGTATAACACGTTTGTCCTTGCATGTTAATTTAAGGAAATGTAACAACAAACACAAAATTGTGACCTTGACTCCAATCAAATGGTGGCCAAGTGTTACTGTTTTACAAATACTGCCTGATATTTTCACCACTCAAAGTCTCCATCTTCTTAAGAATCTCTTGAGCTAGGGATTTAACAGAACTCTCCACATCCTCAAGAAGTTCAGCCAAAAATGGCACTGTCTGCGCCATTAGACTCAGATACTCCTCTTTCAAGTGGTCAAGCAAGTAATCCACAACCCTCAAACCTAAAATCCTTGCCCTAACTTTCTCACTCCTCGTTTGCATCAACACCTGGGTAATAAGAAAGTTACGTTTGTGATTGTTATAAACATGTTTTATAGATATGAAACCTCACAAGTACAAGTTAAATAAATAAATCAATAAGCTTTCAGGAGAATCCATAACACCCAAATAAGATTATCAAGAAAAGCGGTAGTAATATCACACACACACACATCTTAACAATTCCATCTGATCTTCATGAAATTTTACGAGAGAATGATCTGACACATACCTCATGGTTCAATGGTTGCCACAACACATCAGAGCGAGATGTAACAGCCATCTGACCCAAGCACACAACAATTAATTCATTAACCTCTTCCACACTGGGTGCATCTGAAGATGGTTCCAAGGAGGTGGGCAGTTCCACCACAAATTGAGAGACAATAGGTTTCAATAAAACCTAGAAATAGACAACATAAAGAAGCAATTGAATAATTAAAAAAGCACATATATCAATCTTGAACAATAAAAATTTTAAAAATATATTTTTTTTAAAAAAAAGGAAAAAAAAGAAAAGAAAGAAGACCTGAAAATTTGAAGAATCTAGAAACTTCTGCTCTGATGAATCATATAGGAAGCATTTATACAAGCACTTCAAAATAAGGCTTCTCAAATGCCATAATTTTGAAGACAACACAGTCTGAGGTTTTGTATCCCCAACCTTCGCCTTCTTTCTCCTTGGGGCTAAAACAACATCTGCATCTGGATCTTCAGATAGGTAATGTGTACATCCATCAACCAAATATTTGAAGTAAGGTACAAACAACGATCTGCAAGTAAAATAGAAGTTCATCTATTAATGTTAAGTCTTAAAAATATAATGAAATGAGTAATTGAAGGAATAATTTGTACTATAAAATTTATCAAAGAAATGAACCTTTACTCAACAAAAAATCAAAATCTCCATAAAGACTTTCAAATTTAAGAACTGGTAATTCATAAGGTTTGCTTATTTATCAGGTTATTTACTCCGGAATCCTTTCCATGAAAGGCCACACAAATGAAAGCAAAGATGGTGACACAGTTAGTGCTACTAATAGGTGCAAGACATTGTGCTCTATACCCAACCTTCAATATAAGGCATGCCTACAAGGGGAAGGAGGAAGGCCAGTAGCTAGCGACGGAATCCTGTTGACTCGCATTCTCTGCTTCAACCTCCCTTAAGCCACACCTCCACACAATACGTCAAATCAGGAATTTATAATCTCAAATAACTGACCAACTACTCTATCAACTATTTCTTTCAAATGGAGCATTCCATGAGTAGAAGATAAACATTAGGTCATCAATGCTGACAGTAAGTCATACATACTCTACACTAGGGGTGGGCGTTTTAAACCAAAAACCGATCCAATCCGAACCGAAAAAATCCGAAAAAATCCGAGTTGACTACAAAAGTTAAGATCCGAATCTTAATGGATCGGTTCATGGATTTTCCTTCATAAAATCCGATCTGATCCGAACCGATCCGAAATAATATTAATTATATTATATTTTATTAATTAACATATGTCATAGTGTTATTGGTGTAGAGTTTAAGAAAGAGAAAACTCTCTAAAGCAGGATTTTCTAATTACTCAAAAAGGCATTAATTTTATTATAGCTACTTCGAGTCGTATCTATTTTAATTCTTGAGAATTTAATTTTATTCGCTTATTCGTATATCTTGATGGTGGTATATTGATTTGAATTACGAAAGTCAAAAGTCGAATTGTACGATCCGAAAATCCGAATCCGAACTGTGATCCGAACCGAATTAGTTGGATTTGGATGACGTTGGATTGAATTATTTTTATCTCCAAATCTAATCCGATTAATATTTATGGTTTGGTTCTCGGTTTTAGTCAAATCCGATCCGATCCATGCCCACCCCTACTCTACACTAAATTGAAAGTTCTATCCATATAACACTACGTGCTAACAAGATAAACAGCTGTTTTGTACCTTCTCATCAACCATACCTTAGATGTCTAAGTATATTCAGTTTTCACTAGTCACCAGAGGGTCTAGGATGCTATGTAAACAGAAAAATTCCAAATCATCTAACATTCTTTTCTCCTATAATTTTCTATTCAAAATCATAGTTCTTCATCTTCTATGCTTGCGATCTTTGTTTAGCAAAACATTATCAGGAATTTTACCTTCTTATTTAGTTTTGGTAATGAAGAGTAGTAATTAAAGGCATATCTACAGGAAAATATTATTTTTATCCGAAAACAATGTAAAAGAAAACCAAGATGCAATTACTTCAAATAGCATAACTAATGCTCTAAGAAGTAAAAAATAAAACAAGTTAGTGTGGCCAGAATATAAGAAAACAAGAGTTCAAAATACTAGCTTGCAAACAAACTTACCGGTGATGTTCTATAAGTTTATGGACCAGCTTGTAGAAAGAAATTGATCGGTCTATGCTTCTAATTTTTCTCAATTCACTTCCTTCAAGTTGAGAGTCTGCCCATTCAAGACTACGAAAGAAAAGAGGTCTAAACATGGTCTCTGTGAGTTTCATTGTCAGAGTGATAATGGCATGAATAACATTTTCTTCTACCATGTTCACATCTTTAATTGACTCTGGAAGCTGATGGCGAAGATCAAGAGCTAATATACACTGCTCAAATATCTTGGCATCATATGAGGCGATTGATGACCTATCCATTGAACTGATCATGTTGGCCAGCATTTCAAACTCTAATGTCAAACTGAATTCACCACATTTAAGAGCACTGGCATATATCTTTAACAAAGGAGTAAGCATAACGCGAACCTGCAATGTGTACATATTATGTGAGATGAAAATAAGAACAAGACTTCTGCGAGAAGAAACAGTTCATAAAATGAACCAACAGAGCTTTAGAAGAAACAAACCGGTATTTTTTTCTGTCAGAAGCTTTCTAACAGTAGAAGCATTTGATTTTATCTTTGTATCTGAATCTAGAGCATATTCTGGATGAAGAACCATTATATCTAAAACATCCTCAAGATAGGGATTTAAAAATCTGCCAAGACTTTCTATGATAGCCTTCAAAGTGACAAGTATAGAATTTAAGATCGAGACTTTAAAATTTGGAAGTCCAAACTTTTGCAATCTACTCCAGATCTTCCTATTGGGCAAGTGGAGACCTCATGAGCTCTCTGTAGCATATTCTTCATTACATGCGGAAGTTGAGATAAAGCTTTTGAACCAAGCACACAGATCAAAGCACCAGTGGCTCAAGGCTGCCTGAAGAGATGGCCATATCAGTAGAACTAATATATTTTGCAACACATTGAAGACATGTGATGAAAATCATATCATCAGATGGAAATTCTTTGGCCAACACTTCGAAAGTGAAGATATTGCCGCCAGCTTTACAGGAGTTTCTGAATTGTCTTCAGTTCTATCAATCAACTTCACTATTTTGAAACACATCTCATGGAAGGAAGGCCTGGAACTTTCATCTATATGAAGTGACACAGACTTTTGCCTTTGCTTAAAAAGTTTAGCATTTGTATGATTCTTTTGCACGAAGCTAGCATCCCTCACAGATTCACATAATAACCCAAGTGTCTGGTTACAAGAACAAAGCAAAGAGATCAAAGTAAGTTCAAGAACTGATAATCTTCATCCATCACACAAGCAGATCAGAAAAAGAAAATCAGCAATGATTTCCACTAAAGAGAAAACTAACAGACTAACTGTTTAAGGTATCATCGGTTTACAAAACAACCAAGTAATTGCTTGGTCATATACAACATATGCTAATGATTAAATAAATAAATAAATAAATAATGTACATTATATAAAAAGATTTCTTAATCCAGAAAAATACCTTCTTCTTCACATTATCATTTGGATGCACCAGTAACTGAGTGATGCTTCTGAAGTATGTGGAGGGAGCCATCCATTTTGTAATAGTCATTAATACCCCATGCACAAGTTCTTTAAGTTCTTTTGCACCTCTTCCTGTACTGCTTCCTCTTTTGCTTCCAACATGGACAAGTTGCAAGAGCAGGACAATCTGCTCCATAAGTGCTTCAAAGGTGGACTGTGGAATTACATTAATTCAGACAACAGTATGCAGGGAAGTTTTATGGAATATCTGACCAGACTTCAAAATTTCAATTCAACAAGGATCATTATTACATGAATTGCAATAATTCAGCATTATTTTTCACTAGCACAAACAAAATGTAAGATTTAATGCCAGACCATTGCTATGGTCTAAAATGTAGAAAAACACGTGGTACAAAATACCTATTCTGACTTGAAGATTCAAGTAGTAGATGGGAAAATTTATAATTGATGCAAACATTGACAACAATAAACAAGGGAAAAGTGTGCAAGGGAAAATAAAAAGCATAACCCAACAAAAGGAGATTAATATAAAAGAAAGTTGTCTATGGTTCTGTTAACAACAATTGATAAAGCACTCAGGAAAGTGATGAAGCAAAACAATAGCAAAGTAAAATTTGGTAGAAGGCATTCTTCTTAAGAGACCTTTTGGGAATGCTAAAACTGTATTATAATTGTCTGATCAAAATATTTGAATTACATACTGTTCAACAAGCAAAATTATGAATTCACATGGTAAAGCAAAAATAAATTACCTGAAAATGGTTTGTTTTCCCTGAATCAAGCTCAAATACCAACTCGGTATCATGCAATTTGTGTAGAATAAAATGCATTGATAGGCAGAGCACAGGTAATTGCTCCTCTTTTTTAGTATGTTTTCTGATTTCCTCTAATAAATTCACAAGACACGGAAGCCATACTTTGCATGAATACTGATTGCACAATTGTACCACAAACATGTACTCCCACTCCACCTCAAAATAATTAGAAGACAATAGCTCATTCATAGTTTTTGCATGCTCAGGAAAAGATTTTTGCACCCTTCCAATCAATGAGAGAAAAACCTGACCAAATAATATACCCAAGCTGCAATCTTCTCCCAGAGTCCTGGAAGCCATTGAAAACTAATTCAGCTTGTGGAAAGTGCATGAAAAGAAACTAGTTCACAAAAGCTTAGATTTACTTCTGTAAGTACCTTAACAGGTAAACCATAAGAGTCAGCCTCCTGTGTTCAGCTATATCTGGCAAGGCTGTTATAAAGATCTGTAAAGAATATTTGTTCATTAGTAGAATAATGGAATACATATAATAAGATGCATATCTCAATTGAGCCTTTTCAGGACCTGAAGCAGCCTCTCAATGCTGTTGCTTTTAGATAACCAACAAGGAACAAGTGTCGCTATCAACTCCTCCAGCACTGCTTGTGAATGACAATCGCCCTTAAGAAAATGAATACATAATTAAAATAAAAACACTGATCTTGCCAGGCAAATAATAAAAAACAAATAAATTTAATTGGATTTGAGATCACAATATCAAATTGCCAATAACATGTTTCTAGTCCTTAAAGAGGTTCAAGGAAATTGACATCAAGAACAAGAAATTATTGTGACATACACTTATTTGAAAATTAAAAATAGATGCACTCACATTTCCACAATTTATCTATTCTTTTCTTTTTTATGATAATCAAACAGTTTCACTCAAGAATAGATGCCAAGAAACTTTAATCTTGTATGTGTAATTCGTGCATGAATGAGTTAGACATTCACTGGGTTCGAAAGTGCACATGTGTAGGTAGGAATATTTCATAAGCCTTGTGTCAGAAAATTTCTTAGCAGCATCCAACACCACATTTATGTCTCCACATGTTAAATATAAATTTGGTCAGAATATAATAAAATATGAATTGTCAAGAACAACTCTGAGCTTTATAACCAAAAAAAACAGGATATCATACAGTAAGATATTCTTCTTTCATTAAATACCAACAATACTATTATTTATAGCAATATTTGCATCATTCTTGATGTCCACTCTAGAGATATGTGAACACCAGCAAGATAATTTTTTTCATTAAATACCAACAGTCGGACAATCAAGGAATTTTATTGGAATTGTTTGATAATCCTTTTGAAATGAAACAGAATCAACTAATAGTTTGACAGCTATTAGATGCTACTTTATGGTTATACCGAAACATGAAAAGAGGAAAAAATAACAGAAGTCAAAACATTTATTGATGATAATAAAGTACAGCAGACCTACTAAATGAATTTAGTTAACTAGTTATCCAGATTAAAATCGACTTGCCAAAGAACCACAAACCTGTTTTACAGAAGATTCTCCAATTAAACTAAATATATCAACTATATGTTCCAAAAGCCATCCTGAAGAAACCCTGGCAACAGATGACAGCAACATGAATACATGATTCCGAAAGTGATGACATCTTTTGCAGAACGGAGCACAATTGATAAGAAGCTCCAAGTTATTTTTCAAAAACTTGTCATCCTGCAAGGATATACACATACAAAGACGTTGAAATAAATAAAACAAACTAGAAAAAAATATAGCTAAGCCAAAACCATGAAATTCAAAATCATAATGTGCTTGCCTTCATATGAGGATTCATACTAAGAAATTCAAAAATATCTTTAAGAATGATCAATGTCGTCTGTTGGGCATGACATAGAGCACCCAAGTTGCTCTCAGAAAGTTCAGTGATCCCAGCATTTCCCTCTTCACTTTGACCAATTAGGCTTTGAAGCCAATCATTAGAAAACAGTTTCTCTAAAACCATAAAGAGTGGTTGCAACAGAGAACTCCTGAAAATAAATGGTCCAACACACAACAAGCACCCGGATGAGAACAATACAATTGCAGAAAAAAAATCAAAACAAAAATGTTTTAAAATCTTAAGCTTGAATGAAACAGACCTTTCAATGATCTCTTTTTTTAGCAACAAAATATCAAGAAGAGAGCCAAGAAGAGAAAGGGATGATTCAACTTTATCAAATAAATCTTGAGAAAGCCTAAAAGTGTTATCACTCGGATATTTCTTTCTCTTTGTTCTTTTCAAAGTAGTAGATTTCTGATCCTGGTCAATAATCACTTCAAATAGCCTTACTATGGTTGATGGATTAACCTGCAAATTCAAAAATAAAGGTAAGAAAATAAGTTCATTTCACATGGCACGAGTACTGGTTCAGATGAGAATATGGAAATAAGATATGATCAACAAAAAGTTTACAGCTATTTTTCCAAAGATGCAGCCAACTATTCTGAGTTGCAAATTTCAAACTAACATAATGTTCACTCAAACATAATGCAAGCCAATTTAACACAAAACAGAGACAAAACACAGAAAAATAGGCATCCTTAATTTCATTTCAATAAATACGAACATTTATTCGCAGAAGGGTCTCTCTGGCTGCATTCGTATATACCCATTGTCATTCCGAATAGAACCACCAAGTTGCCAAAGATCTCATCCTACAAAAAATAAATAAATAAATGAAATATAATATGAATAACATGTCCCAATTCAATTTGGGAAAATAATTTTAAAAAGTGATCCATACGACATCTTGCCTATATATAACAGAAAATATAGAGTAACAAAAAGTAGCAAAATTTAGATTTTAAAATTTCTAGAACATAGGTAATGCAACTTTGGTTTGTTATTTATCAATCATCTGGCTTTCATAAACTTATTGCAAGTATTTAAGTCCGATAAATCCCACATTTCTCAGCAAATTCTAAGGAATGCATAAACTCTTTATGTTTGCTTCCATACATCCTTCCGATATGTTAATATCACTAAAGACTCCATTACACAAAACTTACTTCCTTCCTTCAGAAAGTGCAATCTATGTAATGGAAAAGTTAGATATGAAAGTTATCTTAAAAATTACTATGGATATACAGAGGCCAATCCTACTCAGCTGAAGGCGATATAGCTACGCATGGAAACACTAGATACAATGTGGAAAGCATGCTTCATAGATAGCTAGAAATGAATTCTCCAATAGATGTATCATCAATTTTCTAATCAGCTCGAGATGCCTCCTTTAAGGTTGTCAATGAGCAAAGACTGCTAAGCAACTCGTTTGCTGTATTTTTCTAACTGATTAGAGTCATTGGATCACCAAAACAGAAAATTATGCTGTAAAGTATAATTGTATAACAATGGCAAAAGTTCATTGTGTAACCCAGAGCTGTCATTTTGTACTTACTTGCACATCAGTCTCAAAATGATCGTACAAGAAACTTGACAAATTTTCCATGACAGTCACACAGGGTCGTACCAGAGCTTGATCTTCTGAAGATAAACCATCCACCTAAAGTTTATCCCAGTCACAAAAGGTCAAAGCAGCTCAGAATATTGGAGCAAAAAAAAGAACAATCCAAAATAACTCAATATCCATTTGCAAAAACAAATAGATACCTAAGATCATTGCACCTACTTTTAAAGATTTAATTAGAGAACTGCTGACATCAGCATCATAATCTCCAGAGCATGGTCTTGAAAGATAAATCTGTAAATTTTAAGACTATGGTGAATGATGCACAATAACCAACTACAATAATAAAGGAATTTAGAAGAAACAAATGTAAAGCAGGAAACCTCCAAGAAAGAAGCCTTTATGTATGTTACTCACCTTCAAAAGCAAGCATAAGGTCTCTAATTCAATGGTTGACAGATTTTGATCTTTGCCAAGCCCAATGCAGTATTTATTATATGTTTCCAACAGTTGAAACAGCAACAATTTAAGTCCTTCTACATGAAATATAACACTTCCTACTCCTTTAAGCAGAGACAATATTGTTAGCTGAAAGAAAGAATAAATTTGTAAGCCTTCTAAATTATCTTTCCTTTCAGCAAATTGAACTAAATCATCATGACAAAACAAATAATTAATATAGAAGATAAAATACCCAATTTCTATATATCAGAAAGTAGTAAAGAAGATAAAATACCCAATCATTATATATCAGAAAATAACCGCAAGAAGGGGGGGTTACCTTTCCATAAGAAGAAAGCTTAAGTGCAGAACTAAGAATAAAGAACAATATGCCATCCTTTGTTGACTGATCAAACCTGGAAAAGAAATAGTCAATACAAGTAAACAACCAGCAAATACTAAGAAGAAAATCTACATGTCTTATTTTCTAAACCTGAATCATATTTTGGCATACAACAACAACAATGCCTTAATCTCATACTAGATGGGGTCGGCTATATGGATTCTTTGTCTCCATATCCTTTTATCAAAGGCAAGATCCGGCTCAATATCTAAAATACATAGGTCCTTAGACACTATCTCTCCGTGTAATCCTAGGTTTACCTCTAGCTTCTTCTTTTATTACTAAACTACCACATTTTCGAACTAGGGCACGTGGGGGTCTACGACACACGTGTCCAAACCATCTTAAATGTCCTTCTCCTATTATATCTTATTTTAAAGAAAATGTCATGTCAATGACTCAAACATATCATAAACTCATTGGTCTAGTTACATGTTTGTAATACCAAAGCTTGAGCCCACCTCATCCAATTGGACCCTATCTTGAAACTCATGTCTAGCATACTGGTGTTTATAATTCCAGCCATGCCATTGGCAAATAATATTTAAGAGTATAAATTGCTCAAAAAGCAACAAGAAATTTGGACAACATACAATACATATCATGATAAATGCCAATGCACTACATTCCATTTCGAAGTTCATTATATCAGATGAACTAAAGAGCATCAAACAAAAATAGGATGTACAAGAATGAGCCAACATCTCATAAATTTGCAAATCAGAACATACAACTAAAATTCCATAAGGGTAGTCATGAACGCAATAATCCAGGAAAAAACCCAACTAATATTGGAACATGCAAAATAAGAGGCTTGAATAACAAGTTATATTTAAACCATTATCAAAAAATTAGATGCTAAAAAGCAAATATTAATAAAGACACCAAACATATCTTATGATATGGCCACAGGACCAAGTGATTAAACAAGTCTGCTTTGCTAGGCAAACAATATAAATGTTAAACCCTCAATATATCAGCAGCATGATGTTTTGCAGAAGGCAACAAAAAGAAATGTAACCTTTTATTAACATTCTCAGGGGCCCGCAGTGTATCTGGACATGGACTCAGCATAGATGTCAGAAACGATGAGAGAAAAGCCGCATCCGATATTATTAGATTCTTTTGGTAGACTATGGACTCCAAGAAATCCCCAAAAATTGTAGTCGATACACCACGAGGCATCATCATGTCATTCCCTGACATTTTGAATGTGTCCAGATCATAACTACCATAAATATTTTATATAGAAGGTAGCAAAAAATTAGTAAGATTAATAACCATTTCTTAACCGAGAAACATCCAAGGAACGCCACAGTTTAAGGAGGCTTTCCGTGCAACTCACTGCAGCTGCTCGTATAACCTATAGCAAACAAAACCTAACAGTTCAGTTTACAAGATGAAGGTGACAACCATTACAAAAAAATTGCATGATTATAACTAAAAACAATTGAAAAGTGAAGAAAGAAGAATTCATATAGACATTGTTGAACAAGGTGAAAATTTTGCAAAAAGAAAAAAAAAAACCATTGCTTAAATTATAAATTTGATGAGAAAAGATAGAGAAAAAACACCAAAACATTCATGGAAAGACCTTGTTTTTGTCAGAAAGTGGAACAAGGAGGGAAGGAAATCCAAATAACAGTTGCAAAGCACCCTTCTCCTTAACACTGCTCAAATCCGGTGAGATATGCAAGGAACAAATTGCTGAGACAGCATTGAGGCTCTCTATTTTAACTTCTTCATGAAATCCTGTAAAGGACAAGCAGAAAAAAAATATAGAAGATAATTCTTGATAAATAATGCCTGCTATGTCTAATAAAAAAAATCTAATGCATGAAACCTATATTGCGGAGTAGCCTTCACCCAATCAAATTATCAGCAAAAATAGTTTTTCACTAAAACAGCTTCTTACAATGAATTGTTAATGATCAGAATAACCTCGAGTATCACATTACCTTCACTTTGGCAACATTCATACATATAAACAAATCTAAATGAAATGCAAACCATAAATTATTCCAATGAGAAATTATAATTGCATGAAATAATCACATCAACATCCAATAACAAACTTGTGATCTAGCCATTAATGACACACGGACCTAATAAGATGATAGTGTACCATGCAAGTTACAGTAGACAATCCATAATAAACAAGACTAACATCATGGAATGACATACAATACCAGTTACTTTGAAAGATCATTCTGTATAGTGCAGTACTATGACAAGAAATATGAAAGGAAACAAATTTATAAAAGAAAAATATTAAAGGAAAACTTAAGATACATTGGGGATATCCCCATTCAATGTACACAAGAAAAGGGTACTCAACAATTGCAGAAAATCAATCACATCATTGTGGAAGTGAGGCATGTAAGAGTCCATAATCAATAAAAAGGATATAAAAATTTGCTTGGGGCATCCCCATTCCAAGTAAACAAGAAAAGGCATCTCTTCGATTGCATAAAAATTAATCAAACATGGTAAAAGTGTGAGATGGTGAAAAAGCATTTGATTAAATGACAGAAAAAATTGTAACAAATTTACAGTGCACAAACAATTATGGAGAAAAATATTAGACCATATAAAACAAAAAAGATCATGGACACTTCCTAACTAACACCATAACCAATGGATAAAGTGCTGCAGGTTTATAGGTGATCATTTGTATTTTTATAGCCGATTTCAAAATTTTAGCAAGACTGACTTTGGATATTTAATAAAGGCGGATATTTACACATGAAGAATTATAAGTAGGTGAAAGATAATAGACCTTCATCAGTGAAGTATTTGGAAAGGAACTGAAAGGAAACTTTACTACATTTTGTGACAAAAAAATGAAGGTGTTTCCTGAAGGCATTTTTAGAGGGCAACTTTGCAAAAAAACAGAAAAGTGCATCAAGTAGCTGGCCATTGCAATGTTCCTGCAAGTAAGAGAAATTTCAAAAAGAAAATAGAAGAAAGATTTTCCAAAAATAAAAAATATAAATAGTGGATGCAAATCAACTACCCAAATTACTGTTCACACATAACAAAGGGAAGAAATACGATAAATTGAAAAGCATAAAATCGATAAAAACTGCAAGAATAGACAGACCGTGGAATTCTGGTAAGCTGGTTCAGCATATGCTTGCACTAGGCTCCAAAATATATATATCATTATCTTGGGATTCTTACCATCCACATTAGCGCTTAAACAGTTGGTCCACAAACCCCATGTACATTTTATCAAGTTTTTCCACATTGAACTGCAGAGAAAAATTATAACAAACTACACAGTTAAATATCTGAACAATCCAATTCTAACAACTAACTATTAAAATCTCATGTAGTTTTGGAATCAACCACAATGGCAAACCTCTTCAGAAGGAAGAATAATGCCCCTAGACTCCATTTCCCATGCCACTCATGCGCCAAAGCTGGAAAACAAGCTTCATGCAGTGCCAAATAACTGCCATGAACTGGATCAAAATGAACACAAAGGGCAATTTATAAATTAGAAATCCAGAAAGAAAGCTATTGTATGGAATTTAACCAACACCAACCATGAGTAAACCAAACTCCTACTTTCTTCTTGATTCGGTAGTTAACAATATAAACACATTCAGGAAGGTCATGATTTAGCATGGTTCTGAAATTCAGTTTCTTTTTGGCTCAAATTTGCAACAATATCAAAAGTTTGGGTAGATCCGGCTGTTAATGGAATTGTTTCATTTTTAAACATTTTTATACAAAAAAAAAGGAAAATTGAGTAACTTCTTATGTAATATTTTTATTTGTCCCTTCTCATACAGATGAGCAACAAGCCATCCAATTCAAGAAAGGGGCATATAGGCCCTAGTTAATTATGTTAAACACAGGACACTGGTTTTCTTGTCCTAGTTAATTATGTTAAGCATCTTCCCCACTGTGTTGCCACACTTTACTCCACCCATACTAGCATGTTGACTAAGTGCTTCACCATCCTCTCCTCATCACAACTCTCAAACAGCCCACCCACAGATGATGTTCAATTGGGCCAAATACAAGCCCAAATATGAGCCAGTTGTGCAGCGATTTGACTCAGGCTATGCATTTTAGCTCAACTGGCCTAAATTGCCCCCAATCATGACCATCCTTGGCTGAACCAGAGTTCAAACCTAGATTTCAGATTGGCCTCTGATGAATGAAAGGGTTTCAGTTTCACTCAGAATTCAAAGCCATAGTTTGATACATTAATTACTTATCATATAGACAGATAACTCATTAGTAGTGATTCCCAGATGTTAAGAAGGAAACAGAGAAAACAGGCCTTCATGTTCATCTAACTATCTAAGTAGCTAACAGGTGATTATCCGCAATGAGGAAATAAGAGAAACCAATAAAATGAGAGACAATCATGAAATCTATTAGCTTTCGGTAAGCGTCAGATGAAAGACACAATAAAGAAAATCATACAATATGCTGGGTTTAGAAAGTATCAGAACAAATAAAGAATGCAAGTGACATAGAGCTTTGCTGAAGGAAATACATTTAAGAAATATGATAAAACATTTCGTACTTAGGGTAATAGAGATGCAAAAATTACTCAAAAGAGAGAGAGAGAGAGAGAGAGAGAGAGAGAGAGAGAGGATATAAACCATGGTAAAGAGCAATGCTCTGCAAAAGCTTGATAAATTCAAAATTAATGTGATTGATTAACAAATGTCATCCTCCCACAGTTAAGAAAATTTAGGGATTGAAGTTTTAACATGCAATAGAAAATGAAATGATGTCTCCATGCAGGAAAAGCACTTGTTCTGAAGTGGTTTGTGAATGATAACAATGTTAAGTAGGTCACCAAATAATTAAAGAGGGAGTGATGGAAATTTCAAGGAAATCAGCAGCTGATAGTACAAACACCTTTCAAGTAAAACCCCTCTTGATATATATTAAATCATTCTTATCTGATTTTCTGATAGATTCCTCGGTCAGTGGGACATATGATCATATACAAAACACAAGGAACTAGGCAAATGGGTGTAAGCACATGACCAGCGCATACAAAGAGCAAATTACCATATAATATTAGAGAAGTAATAAAATGAGGTGCATTTACCTTCATTGCAGATCATCAATGAGCGTAATATAACCAACAAAAACAGATTCTTGGAGAGTATACTGGTGTTGCTGCAGTTTACCAACCATTGGGTGTGCTTTTGAGGGTTTGAAATGAGTGCCTTGGCTAATGAGTCAATAGTTTCCAAATTAATTGAATTGACATAATCAGCATTCCAACCCTGCAAAACATATACATAATTTACAGAAAATAATTATCTCCATTTGGCAAAGAGAAAATTAGCTACAGCTTTTCTAGCTTTTGTATTAGTTCAAATTTCTGAAGGATGAAGTGACACCAAATATAGATCAATGATTCACAACAGCTGAAAAGTTAATAAGAAAATTCACATGCAAAAGAGAAAAGGCAAGTTGGTTCAGTCCTGGTATGTTTCACAGTTATATCCAAGGAATCTATTCAAACAGAAAAGAATCTTCAGCCATAGCATAGAATATCCTCATTTATGGCAGATTAAAACTTCTCTATTCTACTCTGAACTACCAGTCTAGATCAAATGTATCACATCAGGCAGGATAAGGAATTTTAATGTTGATAGCAAGAGTACTGACAGAATCCAAACCGAGGTAAGAAGCACAAATATTAGGAAATGGGTTCCCACAATGATTTCAACTGCACAAAATTGAAATGCAAGAAAGTGCATTTTTATATAAAAGGTCTTCTTGCCTTAATTTGTTCAGAAGATGCTGGATCAAATTTGATGTGTTTATCGTGATAGAACGACCATTCTACTTGCTTAATTAATTCCCTGACCTTCAAAGCGACCCTCCAAGTCTGCAAAGACCATAAGAAAAGATGTTATTACCCAAGTATAACATAAATAATCAAAACTAATTCCAGAAACCAAGTTGAAACATAACCTTCGTAAGACAAGAAGGAATGGAAACAGCATTGTAGCAACTTCTTTAGAATAATCCGACTGAGAGCCAAAATCCGTGACAAGGCGAACAAGGCACAATATAGCAGCATCAGAAGCCTGAGATGATTTAGAGGTACCTACAGATAATACAGTGTGTATCAAAGCAAGTTAAGAGGATGTGCCATAAGAATCAATCATAAGAGAGAAATTTAGTCTATCATCATAGTGGTAAACAGTAATGTTTTCAGGCACCACTCTGGAGACCAAGTGACAAACTCAAACCCACTCATATTTAAGACCGAATCAATGCATTTGGATTTCTAAAAAACTCCAAAAATAGTTCAACACTCTGACCTGCTTATGGATGTTGTTGATAGATTCAAAATAGCAAAATTTTCACTTGCATCATGTTAGCAGACACGTCATCTAAAGCTTCCACAAGCTTAGTATACAATTATCTGAAACAGATCCAAATAGCCTGTATGATTCAGATTGAGAGTGATCAATCCACTTTTACTCTCTCACTATTTTCCATTTTCTGACCTTTCTTACCCTTCTGTAAATTCGTAACGATTTCCTGCTTCAATTCTGCAATAAGAAGCCACTGCCCCTATTTAAAGGAGCTATCCCAAATAGATGGGGTGCTCATAGATGAAGTTGTACACAAAACCTTTTTCATGTCACCGCCTTTCCAACTAGTCTAAACAACATAACAACTCCATTTCCTAATATTCAGTGTTAACCACCTTCCTAAACTTACCTTAAATATTTACCATTTAAAAACCTATGTCCATGAACAAGCAAAACAAATTGTTGTCCAGATTATCAAATGATAAAAGTTTTAAAAAAATAAAAAATAAAAAATAAAAAATCATCGATTCGCAAATATAGAAATGACCATCAATTCCCAAATAACCGTGGAAACATAACCCTCATTATACACTCGTAAAAATTTTGTGGTTAAGAACTAGGATTGAAATATACAAATATCACAAGCATAGTAAGAAGTGCTCACTTTTTTCTATAATAGCAACAGATCTAGAAAGGACATCCTGATAAGCTCTGAAGAGACGTGCAGGATCAATTAATCCATATAATCCATCAACAGACAAAGCTGCCTGGACCACATTAAGTTCATCATCATAAAGCCGTCGTAAAATTGCATCTTGTATGTTTATAAGCTTCTGCACGTACAAAGAAAGATCAATATTTAGTCAATGCATAAAGAAGTCTGGCTTAGAAATTGCATAAAGCAGCCAAAACACTACCCACACAGTAATACCAAAACAATGGTAAAAACATACCTGTGAACTATCTGTAAACTCCTTAAGGATATCAGATGCAGCAATACGTGATAGAGTAGCCTGACGAACAACAGCCTACACACAAAACAAAGCATGACACAAAATTTTCACAAGGGCAGGTAATTCAAAAGGAATGAATACATAGAACTAGAAGATAGGAGTACATTGAAGAACCTAGCATTACAAGTGATGAATTTAAATTGTAGGTTAAAAAAATGTTAGAAATAACCTTAGTCAAGTATTAATTCCACATAAAATTGAATTTGTAAAATGAAGTGATACCTTTGGGTGCTCAAGAGAAAACCAAATTTTCGAATCAGATGAGGCTTGTTCTACATCCAATTGACCATCAAAACATATGGCAAAAGTATCAAAAACTGATTCTTCTTCTGTAGAGTTCCTCATGAAATTCTAGAACAACCCATTACAGAAGCTTAATTTAGAAAATTATTAAAGAAGATACTGCTAAGACAAGGTCTCCAAAACAAACCTCAAGAAATTTACAAACAGCAGCTTGTAGTTCACATGGATAATGATTACCAATAACAAGCAAGAGCTGCTTCTCCCGAATACCTATGGGAAATAAGGAAAATAATATGTAAAAATAAAAAGAAGTGACAAAGAAGGACCCACATGGCATTAAATTGAAATGCACAAAAAGAAGGGGAAAAAGAAAACAAACTACCATGAGCATGATGTAATTCATCAGCAGCTAGTAAAAGGAAATGGCAATTATATATGGGCAGTGACTCCACTAAATCAACTTAAACCCACCTGCATCATGCAATTTAGAGCTGTCTGCTTTCCGTGATAACTTCATGCAGGATCCAAGGACCTTAAACACAATCCTTTCGACAAAATCCTTCAGAGGAAGTTTTTCCATGGTTTCAACTAGTGTAACATGGCAAGATTCATCTGACATACTGTGACAAGAAAATTGATAAGTTTTTATGTGTTAAAAGATGAAGAAAGTCGAAAGAAGCAAAGTTGTAAACCTGTAATCAACCAAGGTTTCTAGGTAAAGGCACAAAAACTTCTGAATGTTGAAGTCGAGTGACAATCCAGAAAGTATTGCTGCAAAATCCCTTGAAAAAAGGGAGGAAAAGAGCCATCATGAGTGCAAACCAAAACCATTCCCTTACAAGAGAATTGAAAATTAAAAGGGGGTTAGCATAAGTTCATGTGAAATACCTAATATCCTTCAAAATCATCATTGTCTTCTTCGGGAACATTTGAGTTGATTGTGCCTGGAGTAGATATAGTTAAATCAGATTATATTGAAACTGGGAAAAAAAATTATGCATGCAGATCATTCTATCAACAATGCTTAGTATTTGATTTGTTGGTGCAAGGGGAAGTCAAGCTTGAAGAGTTAATTAAGCATTTACAGGACAAGATTCTTAGAGTAAGAAGGAAGAAAGACATTCAAGGGGAGTTTGAAAGACTGTCAGGAGCCTCCTTGCACATAAAACTTTTCTCAGACAATTTCTACCATGAAGCTAAATAAGGTGTTACATGAGAAGGTAACAGGTGCTGGACATCCACTTCCATTTATTTTTATAGCATTAGAGGTAGATATATAATCTATATATTTGAATATAACACCCGAATATAATCTATATCTTTTATTGGAAATATGATGAGAAAGCTTTCTGTAAGAAAAATTAAAAGACATGAAAAGAATAGAGAAACAGAATCTCACCTGCACAAGGCTAACCATGGACATAACCACCACACGTAGCCAAGATATATCTGGTGATTGCATTGAGTCTTGTTGAGCCACTCTAGCAATAAAGAGGATTAAATTTTGAACAAGCTTAGGTGCTAGTGTTGCTCTGGTTGCCAATAAACCCACAACCATCAGTGCACCAGCCTGCAAAATAACATATTCAAACATCAAAAATTGAACATCACATTTTGTATAACCACAAACATTTAACAAGAAGCTCCTTCAGAGGATGGGGAAAGAACCAAAACTTTATGGAGACCATCAATTCAATAAGAGGAATAGCATCAACTAAAATAATAGGAAATATACAGTATAAAGACATACATAGCATACTTGGCTAGTAGAAAC
This sequence comes from Dioscorea zingiberensis, assembly GCA_026586065.1. NCBI lineage: Eukaryota > Viridiplantae > Streptophyta > Magnoliopsida > Dioscoreales > Dioscoreaceae > Dioscorea > Dioscorea zingiberensis. The sequence goes on along the minus strand of CM048822.1, from coordinate 1,188,249 downwards.
TACTTCATGAAGGGAAACAACAGGCCTCATATTAGAGGCATAGCTCATTTGAAGGTTAAAGACTACCTTCAGAGCTATTAGATCATAGAAAAGAAAGTTGATCTTCTATGGGTAACACCATAGTAATTGAAATTTTAAATGCAGAAAAAAATTTATAAAAAACATTGAATGGACCTGCAGAACTGACCTTGAGATCTTGGCTACTTCTCATGTCAGGATTAAGCCCATCAAAAACAAAATTTATTACTCTTTTCACTGTATCAGTGTCCAGCCTAGGAATGCCACCTAAAGCCTCTACAATGACTGCAGTACAAAAGCAAATCACTGGTCTTGAGTGTTGGAACTCTTTCACAGGTGATCCCTGTGAAACAGAAGCACAATAATCAATAAAAACTCCATTTCATGTTAGACAACCATATACTAAAGTAGTTACATACGTAATTGCATATCGTCTCCAAAATGCCTTTATCACGGAGGCTCTGCTGCACTATGATTTTCCTTGGGGGAGGTGCTCCAGATGCCTTAACCCCCTCAAGAAAAGTCCACTTTGAGTTTCTGCATTGTGTATTAAAAAAAAAAAATGGGAAAACCAGAAAAAAGAAACAAGATTCAATAAAGAGCAAGAGCCCAAATCTCACCCCAGGTCAAGCAACTGGACAATCCGAACAAACGCATGGGTATCATGATAAGGCAGTGCACATAGAATTAGTTCATCTACATCCAATACATGCACTCTGCACCCCCAGAAGAATCAATAAACAAAAAACAAAAGAAGAACACATTAAAATTTTACAAGAATAAAAAAAAAATCCAAATATTAAAACCATGAAATAAACGAGGTTACAAATACTATACTTATATCGTCGTATTAAGTATTCAAGAGTCTTCAAAGCTGCTGGGGTTTGCAAGTAGCCGGAAAGTAGACGAAGGTACCCCCGAATAGAAATATTAAGCTTCTCCTCCTCTTTGGGGACCATCTTTTCACGATCTACTTCAAGACTCGTGTGACTAAACAGCGTATTCCTATACCTCGAGAATCTATTGTCCAATTCGATAAGAACATCCAAACCTAGAATCCAACAAAATTGGATACAAAAACAGTAAAGAACAGCATAAGAAGAACGATAAATAGCGAAAATTGGTAAATGCTTACCCGACAGAGCTAAGGAGAGGATAGATCGTAGGTCGATGTCCGCGGCCTCTTTGGGGTCGAAAAGGATGGAGGGGCGAGTGATAGGTCTGCGGAGAGGGTCCTCACTGCCTCTAAGAACTGCTTTGATCTCCCGGATTTGAGAAGAGAGGGCGGTCGCCATTATTAGGCTTTGGAGACGGATCAATCGATGAAACGAATTCTACAGCGGTTGCACTCTGCTTCTCGGAGGGCAGATGCAGGGTTTAGGGTTTAGTGCTTATAAGGGAGGAGGAGGAAGGGTTTCTTTTTGTTTAGTATATAATTTTTATAATTATTAATTTATAATTATATGAATTTAAATATGTGTTTAGTTTGCATAAACCATAGTTACTAAGAAAATAATTGTAAAAACCACCCTGCTTATGGCTTAATTAATCCTTAATTTCTGCTCTAATTATATTTTAATTGGTAGTCCCTTGACATGGAGTTACATGAAGGGTTAAGTTGCAAATGGTGTGCTTAGTGTTAATGGGTACTATTGGAGGGTTAAATCATAAAAAGGGGGCATAGTTAAAAATTCATAAGCCTAGAATTTAATGGGAGTTATTGAAAAGATGGGACTCAGATGTAAAATGCGCCTTAAGGAGTTTAATTAAAAAGGAAGGACTAAATGGCAAAAGATGGCATCACATGGCTTTGAACCATATACTGATATACATATAAATGGTTGGTTTGACCGAGATGTTGCATGCGGACAATAAAGAAAAGAGGGTTAAAAAGTGCAAAAAAAGGTAAAGAACCAAAGAGTTGCACGTGAAACACATGCATGCACGGAATCCTCCTCATTAGATCAATCAAGGGCCAAGATTTCAAAGGAGGAAAATCAATAAAACCATGGACATGGTTTCTCGGAGGGAAATAGGGGTGTAAGCGAGCAGAATGGCCGCGAAATTTTACTCGAGACGGGCTTCTGGATAATATTCGAATTCGACTCGAAATTTCACGGTAGCCGAGCTGAGCTCCGAGCTACTCGAGTAGTTTACGAGCCGAGCCTCGAGCAACAAATAGGTACTCGATTAGGCAGTTCTAATCGAAGCTTTATATATATATATATATATATATATATATATATATATATATATATATATATATAATTATATTAATACATGAGCTGAGCTCACGAGCTCTAGCAATTCGAGCTTCACAAGCTTGATTTATTGGCAATTCGAGTTTCACGAGCCGAGCTCGAGTAGCTCGATTAATAGGCGAGCCGAGCTTGAGCAACAAAATTAAGGCTCGAACGAGCTCGAGCCGAGCTTCGAGCCTCGAGCTTTTTTCACGAGCCGAGCTTGAGCAGGCTAATATTTGACTCGGCTCGGCTCGTTTACACCCCTAGAGGGAAACGGACGCGTGGATAATTATAAACCGCGAGAGATTACAACCTCACTTTAAATGCATCGAGAACTCACTGCGATTGGTAAGCACCCCTCCACGTTCTCTGTAAACCAAGTCTTATGAGTAGGGATTTCTATGTATGAGTATGCATGCACGCACAAAACAATGATTAACATGGATATATAATTATGGGCATGAAAATAACTAAAAGTTGTTGCATAATTGTTAACCAGAGGGTGCATGGGTTTGCATTATAATGAACTCAGGGTTAGTCACTTATAATATTTCACTATAAAATGGTAAAATAGTCTAATAAGATATATACGATGAATCTCATGAACTTAATTTTTTAGTCTTATCCTATCAATTTCATAGATCCAAAGCCAGTTTTGCATCAGAATCCAAATAAGAAGATAATCCTGTTTTAGAAGAAAAAATTGTTCACATAAGTTGTAGTTTTCATGCTTGTAGGTCATCAGCAACTACTAGAGCGGAAGACTCATGAAGGGGAATGATCTGAAACATACCTGATTTTGAGTGTAAATGTGTAATTACATGTTCTAAATTGCCAGGTCTTGGTTCCTGTAGTCACTCATCATTTTTATAAATAAATATATAAATAAATAAATAATGTACTTGCAGAGTGATACGTATGGACTTCCCCTTGCCGCCGGGGTCATCGGACCCATCTTATGTGACTGCTGTTGACGAAGGAACGAAAGTGGCGCATGCACGACCCAGGTGATTCAAGCTCAACCCTGGTAGCACGAAAGTGGCGCTTGAGCGAGTGATGGGAGTCACGTGGGAGAGATGGACGTAGCTACCCTTTTTATTCCTTTTGCTTGCATTGTTTATCTTTGGTGAGTTAATGCGCTCAGAGGTGGTTTTACGTTCTCTGACCATGCAGAGGATAGTGGAGTAGCTAGCCAATACTAGGTTTTGCTTTAACGAATATATCAATGCAGTTTCACCGTCTTCTACCTCTCTCTCCCTTCCCCCTCTTCTCTGATTATCCTCTCTCCATCTTCCGGACTTCTTTTCTTCTGGAGTCCACACCCACTGGAAGTGGTGTTTATCTGATACGCCCGGCAACGAGGGCGTATCACAGAGCCTCCATTTCAACTCGTTGAGGATGGAGGACAACGGCTCTATGGTCAATATGTCCTTGCCCCCATTGTTCTTGCCATCGGGGATGAGGAGAAGGAGCACGTTGGTAGTGCTCGTGGTGTCGCTTTAGTCGGGCCACAGGGAGATCTGGTCGCCATTCTCCTTTTCTTCTCTTCTTTTGTGTCTAGTATTCTTGGAATGTAAGTTTCAATTGATTAGCTCTGAAGCCAATTAACACAATTAATCTTTAATCATCTATAAGAGTAAATCAAGGCAAATAACAATCAATTTATTAGAGTGACTCAATGTTGTAATGGCAAATAATCAACAAATTGTTGGTTATTGATGCATGTAGCCTTTAATTTAGGTGTTTTGTTTTGCATTTATTTATCGGGATTTGCTCATTTGATGTCCTAGTGAACTGCATGTCGACTTGAAATTCATTTTATTATTTCAGTTATGCTAAAAGTGTTTATTAATTTTTTATGATCAATGTAGCTTCAAATTTCCCCTATAGTTTATTGTATTAGATGATCAAGTGATGATGATCATCTTAAAACTATCTCTATTTATATAAGGGGGCGTTTGGTTGGCGGAATAGGAATGGAAATGGAAATGGGTATGGGTATGGGATGAGGGGGAATGAAAAATAGGGGAATGAAAACTGTGTTTGGTTGGAAGGGATTGGAATGGTAGTTTATTGGGAATGAGAAAAGTTAAAGAGAAGATATGTGATGAAATGACTCATGTGCCCCTTATACAAATAATTTATTATTACAAAAACTCTAAGTAATTTATATGATTTCATCCCTTAATCATATAATTTTTAAAATTTAAATAAAAAAATTTCCCAAATAATCTCAAAATCTACTTCACTATTCATTGTATTCATACCACACTCAACACAATTTTTGTTTTAAAAATGAATTAAATAAATTTCTCAACGACAGCAGGCTTTGGACCTCGTCGTTATCCTCCCCCAAATTAATTAATTAATTAAATTAATTTCTAACTTATCTCAAAATCCAATTCATCATCGTCTTCAAGCCAACAACCTTGGCTTCTTCAATGGCAGCAGGCTTTGGACCTCGTCGTCATCCTCCCCCACAGCCAAGCACCTTGCCAGTTCCGGCACCGCCGGCAAGTTCAAGTTGAATCCTCGGAACACCGAACTCGTTGCCGCCCCTCCTCCGGACGCCGAGCGCGCCGCCGCCAAGGCTCTCGGCTCCCCATCGTTGTGGCACCTATTGTGCGCCTCCCAACGCCGCCTCAATTGAAAACCTTCACGCATATACCGTGACTTGTGAATTCTCCCGGCCAAGTAGACACCCCCGACAAGCCGTTGAAGCTCACGGGCCGGCTGCCACCCTGGCCAGCCGCCAAAACCTCCTCCACTGGCCTCCGATGGCTCGCCTTATGCCGACCAAGAGCGATAGAGAGGGTTTTTTTTCATAAGGGTATAATTGACTTTTCCCTGTCTGGGAATGCTCATTCAGCCCAAATGCGAAGCTGCTGTTTTAAGGAATCATATTCCTTGATTGAGGGGGAATGACTCCCATATCTGCCATCCAAACGACGGAATATAGTGTGTAAGGAATGATTCCATTCCGATTACTGTCAACCAAACGCACCCTAATAGCCACATAAATAACACCAATCCATCCCTTTTTCTTACAATATCTACAACATTATTGTAATAATTGGGATAAAGTTTCTTAATTTACTCATATTCGATTAATACTTTTAACACCTTCCAATTCATGTCCTAGACTTTCCTACCAAATGTCAACCAAATCAAATGCATATTAGGTTTATCATAATTCATCCTAAAATTAAAGGAGCCTTTTTCATAACAATAAAAAATTTATTTGAATTTCAAGAAGTCAATTATACCAAACCATTAATCAAGTTTGAGCTCAATTTCTCCAACTCAGTAACAAACTCCACTCAAACCGGAACCTGAACCTTTATACAAGGTTCAGTTCAGGTTCCAGAATTTCAAAACTGTTGAACCGACGGTTCAACCAGCTGTTTGAACCAGCTCAAAGTTCAAATCTTAATACGTGTATTGACCGTTGTATACTTAATATCTGAGTTGGTTTGTGACTGTGACGTCTGACTTGAGTTGAAAATTAAAATAATATATTTCATCATCAGAAGAAGAACGGGTAAATGATGGCTCTGGTACAACAACGATAGCTTCCTCTGATGATGAAAGTTGAAACAAGTAATTAGCCAATTAGAAAATGTGGGAAAATGTGTATAATAAAAATAAAAGAACTACGTGGGTTTTGATTCCTCTATACCCTGAGAGGATACGTAGGCAACTTAATATAAATAAGTTCAAGCCCTTTATTTATTTATTTTTTTATTTTCTCATGTCGTATTTGTATTTTTTTACAAATTATTATATTAAATTTTTATTTTTATTTTTTATATAAAATATTGTATTGAATTAATTCTTGCATTTTTGTAAAAGAAAATATTATACTTTTTTCCCACTTATGTTCATTTTTACTTTAAAATATTAGATTATTTGATTTAACAAAAAATTAATTTTTTTTAAAAAAAATCCAAACCGTCTGGACTGGCCAAACCGGAATGCAGATTGAACCAAAACCGGCGTAATCGGAACGAACTCAACCGGGAAATGCACTGGCCAAGAACCTTGTCCAGGCGGTTCGGTTCCAATTCAAGATTTCTTTGAACCGGAACCGGCGGTTCCTAAACCATGGCCACGTCTAGCTATGTATAATAAAAATAAAAATCAAAGCTCCATAAGAATTTTTAATTCCAACTTACCTCTAAAATTCAAAAAAACAAAAAGAAAAAATCTTTCCTTTTATAAAACTAAAATATTTCAAATTAGAAAGAGATTAGTTGCAGGGCTCCTTCAGTACTGTAGCAACCGATAAACAGCATGAGAAATGCGGGAATAACGAGCATTAATAGGTCATCTCTCTTCATATCTCTCTCTCATCGCGCTTTCTTTTTCCTGTTTTTGCGCCAGTCCTGCTACTCGTTCACTCTACTCGAGCTTGGAGGTTCTTTGGAAGCCCAAAAGTATCTAGGTATCTTGAATCTTCACCCCGAGAATTTAGGCATTAGGCATTCACTGATTGTTGCACCCTTTGATCCCTCGAGGTGATGCTCGTTCTTGATTTTGTTTGCTAATACGCCTCGGTTTTAGGGTTTTTTTCATTTTCCTTTTTTCTTTTTTTCGTGATTTCTTTCTAATGTTTTTCTATTCTACGAGGAATATTGGATGTGTACTTGTTTGGGTGGTACCTTTTGCTGGATAATCGGGAAAGTTATTTGATGCGTTTTCGTTGTTATTATGATGTGAAATGAGGAAAAGGTCATACATGGATTGATGTGAATGATATTGTTGTGCTGGATGAAGTTTTAGAGATATTGATGATGTTCAAATATAATTTTTTTTTTATGATTTTCCAGGTCAAGAAATTCTGTCAAAATCTTGTGATGCTTGATCTTTATTTGTGGATGATTGTCTTTTATTGTTAATCATCATTGATCTTTAGTTTGTTATTATTATTATTATTATTATTATTATTATTATTATTTTATAAGATCCCAATGACCTAACTCCTTAAACAAAACTCTACTATGAATTACAGAATGCTAATTGATCTGCTGTTGTGTGTTGTAGTCCCTCCCAATTGCTAATTTCATCCTTCATCCTCAATTTTTGCTTATGATTCTTGAAAAAAAAGGGAGGACAGTTTCTGTTGGGATGTGGTACTATTGTTTACATCCCAACATCCCCACTCAAGTTCAATTGGGTTTTTTTTTTTTGTGAACCAGTTATAACTTGTTTTTTTCTTTGGTGTTTTTTTTTTATTTTTTGAATGGGACCAAGTGCGGCTTGACCTTTATTGCACGTCTGATTTGGTAGCCGAGGAGCTTACTTGTTGTGTTAAGCGACTTACTAGCTCTGATACCATGTTAGAGTTTTTAATATGAGGGTAACCATCACTTATAAAAATGTGAACATGCTTAAATAGAAAAGAGACCCACCATGAAATACCTAAGTGCTTGGGTTTTATAAGTAGTGGTTACCCTCATATTAAAAACTCTAACATGGTATCAGAGATAGTAAGTCGCTTAAACACAAGACAAGTAAGCTCTGGCGCAATACCAAGACTAGCAAGAATGTGGTCAAGCCGCGATCACGGCCTCCACCAAAAAAAAAAACAAGTTACAACTGGTTAAAAAAAAAAAAAACCAGTTGAACTTGAGTGGGGATGTTGGGATGTAAACAATAGTACCACATCGGAAGTTTGAAAGAATGTGAACATGCTTAAATAGAAAAGGGACTCACCATGAAATACCTAAGTGCTTGGGTTTTATAAGTGGTGGTTACCCTCATATTAAAAACTCTAACAGTTTCAAGGGTATAAAAAGAAAAAAATATATTTGAACATCATCAATATCTCTAAAACTTCAGATTATTGAACATCCAGCACAACAATATCATTCACATCAATCCATGCATGACCTTTTCCTCATTTCACATCATAATAACAATGAAAACGCATCAAATAACTTTCTCGATTATCCAGCAAAAGGTACCACCCAACCAAGTACACATCCAATATTCCTCGTAGAATAGAAAAACATTAGAAAGAAATCACGAAAAAAAAGAAAAAAAGAAAATGAACCCTAAAACCGAGGCGTATTAGCAAACAAAATCAAGAACGAGCATCACCTCGAGGGATCAAAGGGTGCAACAATCAGTGAATGCCTAATGCCTAAATTCTCGGGGTGAAGATTCAAGATACCTAGATACTTTTGGGCTTCCAAAGAACCTCCAAGCTCGAGTAGAGTGAACGAGTAACAGGACTGGCGCGAAAACGGGAAAACGAAAGCGCGATGCGAGAGAGATATGAAGAGAGATGACCTATTAACGCTCGTTATTCCGGCATTTCTCCTGCTGTTTACCAGTTGCTACAGTACTGAAGGAGCCCTGCAACTAATCTCTTTCTAATTTGAAATATTTTAGTTTTATAAAAGGAAAGATTTTTTCTTTTTGTTTTTTTGAATTTTAGAGGTAAGTAGGAATTAAAAATTCTTATGGAGCCTTGATTTTTATTTTTATTATACATAGCCTCTTTTTGTTTGTTTTTTTTTTTTTGAACCAGTTGTAACTTGTTTTTTTTTTGTGTGGTTTTTGGGTAGGCGGCATGGCTTCAAATTTTGGCGTACGATCGCTACTGTGGTTACTTCTTGCTGGTTAAGTTTAATTTACTAGCTCTGGTACCATGTTAGAGTTTTTAATATGAGGGTAACCACCACTTATAAAACCCAAGCACTTAGGTATTTCATGGTGGGTTCCTTTTCTATTTAAGCATGTTCACATTTTTATAAGTGGTGGTTACCCTCATATTAAAAACTCTAACATGGTATCAGAGCTAGTAAGTCGCTTAACCGCGCACAAGTAAGTTTGCAATACCAGATCGCCGCAAGAACAAGGCCGGCCGCACGCCTGGCCTACCCGTACCAAAAAAATAAAAAAGTAAAACACCAAAGAAAAAACAAGTTATAACTGGTTCACAAAAAAAAAGAACCCAGTTGAACTTGAGTGGGGAACCGTTGAACCAAACCGTCAGAACCGGAACCAGAACCGAACCGCCAAGAACCTTGTCCAGGCGGTTCGGTTCCAGTTCAAGATTTCTTTGAACCGGAACCAGCCGTTCCTAAACCGTGGCCACGTCTAGCGAGGACCATATGCTTGTATGCTTTTTTATTTAAATTAGAATTTAAATTATATATTTTGTGCTTATTTAGTATGTAATTGAATTGCTTGTAACTACCTTAATTAATTATTGTGATATTTTATTCAATATATACTCGTCCATAACGATAATATCTATATATACACTTCCCTTATAATGATACTACCTATTTATATAATTGATTACATATATATAATGTAATAATAAAGAAAAATAATAATAATAAGGATGTACGTTCTAATTTTTATATAAGGTAATTATCTATTAATCCCTCACACTATTTATCACTATTTCAATTTTACATACTACACACCCAACCCACTATTTACATTAAGCTCCCACAACTCCCTACCCAACGATTCATGGGCAAATACTTCACTGTTCAAGGGATGAATAGTGAATTAATTTTTTTTTATGTTTAACGTTAAATGTAAATAGATTTTTTTTAATATTTTCTTTATTTTTTTTACAAAATAATTAAAATAAGATATCACAACTTGGACTGCCGGCTGCACCAGAGGGGGGCATGTGGCTGGTCAACCAAGCGGGTTGCAGATTGAGCTGACGGGTCAATTTGGGAAAATCCCAGCCTGTTACTATAATGGGCCAGTTATGACTTGTACAAGCTCTACTCTGTCAAAAAAAAAAAAAATGGAGCATTGTTTCTTCATCTATACTATTTTGGACTTTAAAATCCTTACAAATTACTGTTGTTTATAAAATTCATCATAATCTAATTAATGTTTTTTTGACCATCTATATATATTGATTCGGGAAAAATGAACAACTTTATTTATGTTTTTAGTAAAATAATAGTTAATTGAGTTATTTTATGTTAAAGATAAAATTTGCTTTTTCTTAAATATTCTCTCTATTAATTTTAAAAAATAAATAAATATGGGGAGAAGTAGAGCTGTCAAAGATCAAATTATTCCTCAAACTTGGCTCTAAATTTTAAATATAAAAATTATGTATATTAAAATATATTTTATTATATATAGATACTCATCAAATCATTTTCATATTGGAATTTTATATTATATTATTGGGATAATTATTGAATAGTCCCTGATACTATTACAACACTATTTACCTTTTTCCCTACCCCACTCAAAACCCTATTTACATTAGATCCCCAAACACCCCTACCCAAGGACCATGTGGCAATTAATTTACTATGCAAGGGATAACTATATATTATTCAGGTAATTGAAAATATTTGTTTTCTATATTTATGCTCATGAGCATTAGCATTATAAGTTTATTTTTTTATATAATTAGTTGAATGTCTTACAAAATAAAATTTTTAAATATTATATAATTTATATTTTTTTTATATCAAAGTGCATAAAAAAAGTCAAGTTGTGTGACTAAATCAAACTTGGCTCAAGATTAAAAATATACTCAATTTTAATCTTGAGCTAGACCAAAATGAGTTTGTACTTCCAAAATTAAAACCGAGTCAAGCCAAAGATACATGCTCGAGTTAGGGCCTGTTTGGATTGACTTCCAAAAAAAGTGTTTGACTTATAAAAAAACGTTTTTTTCAAAGTTGCTTCTCCAAAACTGCTTTTTTCAGAAGCACCACATGACTAGCTTCTGAAAAAAAACAGTGTTTGAGCTTTTTTTGGAACTTCGGCTTTTTTAAAAAGCTAATCCAAACAGGTGTTTTTGAGTTCAGAAGTGCTTAACTTATAAAAAAGCGCTTCTGGACTCAAAAAAAGCTAATCCAAACATACTTTTAATTTCAAGCTCGAGTTTGAGTTAACCAGTTTTGAGCCAACTATAGTTGGTTCAAGCTTGGTTAAAAATGCTTCTGGCTAGTGTGGAAGAAGATGATAGCTGCACTGGAAAATTACATGGCTTGCATGTATTGTTTGTCATGAGAAGCATGTCAAATCCACATGGATGTCAGAACCTTCTGATTGATATGGAGGTAAGATTTTCTAATTGGTTTTAGTTTTAAAAGTGTAAGCTTCATGTAATGTGACTTTGCTGTTGGATATTTTTATAATAAAATATATTTATGAAATGGTTTTATGAAAGAATTTTATGAAAGGGTGTAAAGAAGGAGAGGGACACATTGAAAAGGCTTGACTCATGCAAAGGGGTGTTACCTATTTGAAAGGACACTCTTCTTCATGATGAGTTGTGTTTTTTTCAAAAGAAGTGTTACTTATTGGAAAGGACACTCTTCTTCATGATAGGTTGTGTCCTATCCAAAGGGGTGCATTATTGGCTATATATAGCCTATGAGTATTCCAACAATTCATTACAATTCTCTCTCAAGTATTCACTCTCCTTCTCTACATTCCTCTCTAAAGGCATTACGTAGTTTTGGTGCTCCGTACAAAGCATCAAAATTCCGATTCACCTTCTTGATTTTTCACTTTTCAAAGGTTTCACTTCGATAGTACAAGCGCAGGTGAAAGGAAGTTCCGTTGTATCCTAAAGGAAATTAGTCGGTAACCTATTGTACTATTGGATTGGTGGGGGCTAATTTACCCTTAAGGAGAGCGACATTGTAACGTGCCTCGAGACTTCAACTCTACTAATCCATCTTCCACCGGTACACTTCTACAACATTTGCAAGATAATCCACTTTCTTTCTGAATTTTAAATCTTATTGCATACTTTCTATCTTGATATAATTAGATTTGGTGAAAGAAATAGTTTAGGATGAGAGATGATTTTTTTTTTTTTTTTTTTGGGTAAGAGCCTGGTGGCTAACTACAGGTGTTCAAAGTCTAAGTTACAAAACCAGTACTGAAGCCTTGGAGGCAATTGATCAAGTGTCTCATAGGTCATTTTTCTTCCAGTATCCCTTCCTTCTCGAGCCAATACATCTGCAATCATATTCTTCTCCCTCCCAATCAGCCGAATGTAGCGTTCCTTGATTTGCTGAAGGAGTTGTTTGCTGAAAAGATGGATTTTTTGCAGTAACTATTGGGCTCGTAGAGGTATAACATAAGTGCATCCCTTTGGTCGGTGGTTTGAAAGTTTTTAGGCATCCTGATTTCTTAACTTCCTTGTCTTACGTAGTATGGACGACAAAACCCCCTTTCTGTAACATGTGCTGTTGGATTCCACTTCTATGGTTGTGTTATTTGTAAGAAGGAAAGAATGGGAAAACTTGATTTGTATCACAATACCATTTTTAGTATTAGTTTGTTTTTTATCCTACAATTCAACGTTATTTTTAAAAATCTGTTTTTAATTTAATGTCTTTCGGAAATGAGATTTTAGTATACTTACATAATAGGTGTAATACCCAATTTAGTCACTATATTATACCGTTTTGAGACTTTAGGTCCCTCTATTATAATTTGAGTATTTTTAGTCCCTGTACTTTCACGATTTAGACTTTTTAGTCTCTCCCTCAGACTGACGTCCGCTTTTCACGATTGTTCCAGATTTGGTTATGATCAAAACTATGTATTATGCTTTGTTGTGGTTTTATATGGTCAAAAACTATGCTCAAAGTGGACGTCCGTAAGAGAGAGAAAGTAAAAATTCTCAATCGTGAAAGTACATGGACCAAAAAGGCACAAATTATAATAGAGGGACCTAAAAGCTCAAAACGGTATAACAGAGGATCTAAATTGGGTATTACACCCACATAATATTTCGAAAATTAGGTTTTAGCAATATGAGCACAAGCCTCTAAGAAACCAAGGGCGTGCATGATCCCACACACACTTGGGCGCTTGGACCACCTGTGTACAACCACTACCCACACTCCCAAAAATGTGCCATCACTCGTGAATCAAACCCACGCCACTGGCGAGGAATTCTTACTGGGACCGAGATATCAATAGATCACTTGGTTGTTGGTCCTTTATAAGGAAAGTTGGTAACTTATTCTCTCTCACAATGAGAGGTTGGAGGTTTGAACCATGCCTATTGACTTGTCCACATTTATCAAAAACACACACACACACACGCGCACACACATACAAGCATGTTAGTATCCGGCCGGCCCATACTAACACACACAACCCACTTGGATATACAACCCACACACAAACCCAAGTGGGCTATGTGTGTTAGTATGGGTCGGCCGCAGTTGCGACTTCTCGGATAGTATCAATTTCGTGTGTATATATATATATATATATATATCCTCTCAAAGTATATTTTAACTATACTAATTTCCTCCTAATATCCTGTTTGATGCAACCCACCAATCTAAAATGACCAAGCTGGAGTTTGGCAGCCCAAGCCCTGGTCAAGCGAAGCCTACTATTCACTGAAGAAGCAGTTTCACCAGACACGACAGGGGGAGTGGAGGCGGCTAGCGGCGAATGGTCGGAGACATACCTCTAACTACATATATACTTGTTACTATCTCTAAGTTGTATTTCATTCCCATGCAATAAGGGCATTATGTGCTACTTATGAACTCCTTAATCATTAATAAAGAGTGGTTTGTCCAATTTTTTTTCAAAAATAGTAAATTTAATTGCATACGATGAAAAGATCAATTTTTTGTAGTAATTATTGGGTTTTTTTTTCAGTTACATTACTTGCTGGGGTTTGAAAGTTTTTAAGCATCTTGATTTCTTAACTTCCTTGTCTTATGTAGTATGGATGACAAAGCCCCCTTTTTGTATCCGTACAGTTTTTTTTTAAATAAGGAGTAATATGTGTTGTTGAACTCCACTTCTATGGCAGTGTTATTTGCAAGAAGGAAAGAATAAGAAAATTTGATTGGCATGACAATACCATTTTTTTGAATGAGTTTGTTTTTTATCCTAAAATGAGAGTTTCCATGCTGGTGTGCATATTATTTTGTAGGGTTGTGTTTGGTTGGGGGTTATCTCACTTTAGGATAAGAATAAGTTTTAAAAAATTTTGAATTTTTTTGGAGACAATTTTTAAACTAAATGTATTAATGAAAAGATAGTGATGTGTATTCTATGCATTGATGGTTGATGGGTTATATTTTTAAATCTTAATTAAAAATTTTGGTGAAAAAAACTTTTTTTATGGTGAATTGTGTTGGGGATAATTCTTGGTATAAGTATAACCCCCTTAAGTTTGATTGCTTGTAAAGTGTTCATCCCTTGGATGAGGATATTCAAGGATGAGGTTTTTTGGGGATGTGAATATATGTGAATGTGTTTGGTTAAATGAATATAAAAAGTGGATATAGATTTTTTGGTGTTTGATTGGATAAGTTAAGATAAATAGAAAAAATGGATTTTGACTAATGTTTGATTGTATAGATGAGTGGATTGGGAGATGATATGGTGACTCTCCCAAGGGGTGGTAAAGTTATCCCCAAGTGCATAAATTTTTCATAAAATTTTTTATTTGTCACCCTTGAAAAATTTTAAAAATTAAAGAATATAAGAAAATTCTAAAATCTTAACCGAAATTTCTAATTTTTTTAATTAAAAATAATATACTCTCACTTAATAATATAAGGTGGTGTTTAGTTTATGAAATGAAAATGTGGAGGAATGGAAGAGAAATGTGAATGAAAACTATATTTAGTTAGAAAGGGATTGGAAGTAGTGACATCATAATACAACCAAATCAAGGTAGTAATTTGCAAAAAATCAAACTCACATGGTCCAATGGAAACTAGTCAATAGCACTTGATTAGGACTCAAATGATTAGATTTGGAGAAAAGATATTCTTACTAACTAGGTTTCCCAAAAACATGATTCCCGAAATGGTTTATGGTGCTTCAAGATGTGTGTTGATGATCCCAAGGCACCATAAACGGTTTTGGGAATCGGGAAACTTAATCAGTAAATTTGTGCCTAACTATATGTTCAAATTACATAGACATGTGTTAAATTACAAAGAAAAAAAATAAAAACACACACACACAGATTTGAAATATATTGGTAAATGTCATCTACCAATAAATGTGGTAGATGATATTTACTAAAAATATGGTTTATCCACTCCAAATGTAACACAAGGACTAGGAATAGTCCCAAATGTACCACAGGGACTAGAAATGGTCCCAATCATAAATTTGTACCCCACGCTCAGTTAGGAGCTTCTAAATCTCAATAAATGTGGTTTATCCATTCTTTTTTTTAAAAAAAATATATTGATAAATAGGCTGCCAAAGGGCTGGATTCACAATTACGGCCTAAATAATTATTGCTTTAGTTGAATTGGTTTTTTTATTAAAATAAATAAATTTTATTTATTTATTTATTAAAAAGAAAGAGTCCATCCTCATAAATGAGTTTTACATCAGAAATTGAAACCATCCCAAAACTCCAATATACATGCATGTGTTCTGAATTCCACGTTTGAAGCATCATTACTACTCTCCAGCTTGGGTTGGCCATCAAAATCATCGGCAACTTTTATAATTGTGTCCAAATTATAAAAGAAATCTTCAAAACATAAATTTTCATTTATTTATCGTTTTGCCTTTATCACTTAATAAAAATACACGTACGCATAAACAATTTTCAATGTTTTTTTTTTTTGCCTGTTGTATAATTTCAGTGAATTTTATCAATCTATGTATCAAAAATAAGATTTTGATTTGGTTAATTTAGTTATTACAAATCAAAAACAGACCCAAATTCAACTCCAATTTTTAATCGAAATACAAGTTCAATTATTTTAGACAAAACCAACCGAATCAGAAATTTAAAATCCAATGATCATTTAATAACCTAAAGTACTCATTACAAATCAAAATCTCAGAACCTCTTAATTTAAACGGCCAGATTTTAAGCCCAGTTTCAAATGGGCGCATTTAATGATGGACCCCACCAACGGATAAATAGGAAATAAAAAAGAAAAGAAAAAAAATTCCAAACAACCACCAGAAAAGAAAGCGACCACCTCCCAACCGCGCCTCACTGAGTCACCGCACTGCCACTTTATCATATCATCCTCACTTCCTTCGCTTCTACGATAAGACTCGCTTCACTTGATCATCTCCTCTATCCTTTCCTCCGTTGATCAAGCATAGCTCGAGAGCACTGAGATCTCCTTCATGGATCCCGGCTCCAGCTCGAATCTCCCGGACGAGACGAAGACACGGCCGAGGCCCGGGCCATGGCCGCCGAGGATCGAGCCTTTCGTCCCCAGGACCGACCACAACCCCAATGAGCTGAAGTCTTGGGCGAAGCGCACCGGATTCAACCCTAATTTCTCCGGGGAGACCACTATTAGCGTCATCAGCGAGCGCGAGGCTGAGCCGGAGCCACCTGCCGGTGGGTTGGATTTGGAGAAAGGGACAGAGCGCAGGAGGCCTGGGTCTCCGCCAAAGGTGGAGATTGAGCCCATGCTGGGTCGGAGGAGGAATAACGGGATGGAGGGTAAAGGGATCGAGATTGGTTCTAGGAATGGGGGGTTGAGAACCGATGAGAAGGATAAGAAGAGGATCGGAGTTGAGCCTGGGTTGGGTTTCAAGGAAGAGAGAAAGCAAGATGATGTGAATGCGAGTGTGAATGTGAATAGGAATAGGAATGGTAATGGGGGCGGCGCGGCGATAGCGCCAGCGGCTAGTGATGAGGACTCGAAGAAGGATGGCAGGAAATTTGATGATGAAGTGGAGATTAATATGTTTTCCGAGTCTCCAGAGCCTGAGAATCCACCAGTATATAGGTCGCTAGGGCTTAAGTCCAGTCTAACAGATAAGCCGGGTTATGGTTAGTGCCGCTCACCATCTTGTTTTTGTTTAACTACATCCAGTTCCATGCTGGAGTTTGATGGTTATCTAAAACTTAAACCTTTACCATGCTAGTGTTGCATAGCTAATGGAAACATTTGCCTTCAATAGAACGGCTAGACGGCTACTTATCGTTACTTGAGTTGTTTACATTGTCCTGGAACTAACTTACTAGGTTCCAAGATTAACTATGATTAAGCTAGCAAGGAGGGTGTTTCTATCTTGAACTGGTATTTCATTAATTTGCATTATAAAGCCTGTAACCAATTCATGTCTTTCTCAATGAAGTGAAACAAATAATGAACATAGAAAGAAAACCTGAGGTTTCTCACATGATTTCAGTGAGGTATTTAATGTTCCATTCAATATTGTTCAGTGTTGATTCTTGTAGGAAAGCTGGTGCTTTTAGTATATCCCAGCATGGCTGTGTAAGATAATTGGTATCTTTTTGAATTTGTTGAATTAGAAAAGCTGATTTAATTATGATACAGGGAGTCAATTTTATTTTGGGCCTTATTGTGTCTGTTTGAATTGCAGCCTCCCTTATTCCTTATGGTGTCCAACATTATTTGTCATTGGCTGGTTCACTTGTATTCATTCCTTTAATTATGGTACCAGCCATGGGAGGAACTGATGTAAGGCTTCTTTTTTACTAATATCTTACAATTTGAGCAAAGCATAACAAACTCAAGCATTAAATTTTTTTTTTTTATATGACAGGAGGAGACTGCTAATGTCATTTCCACCATGCTTTTGGTATCGGGTATTACAACAATAATGCATTCATTTTTTGGTACTAGGCTTCCATTGGTCCAAGGAAGCTCATTTGTATATTTGGCTCCTGCACTGGTTGTCATTAACTCAGAAGAATTCCGAAATCTCAGTGAAAATGTAATTTTGCGCTTTACGTTAATGATTCTTAGCAAGCGAGTCTTTTTGTAATTGATTGGTTGTGATATGTTGAATCATTTAGATTTGAGAGGGTGGGATATCCCTGCCATATTTATTTTTTAAACTCTTATATCTATCGGCACCTTCCCTATCATTAGGTTTTCCATATTTATATTTCCAAGAACTCTTTTGTATTACATATCTTACCATATGCCATGAAAAAATTTAAATTGTCTAATCCCCTAGTATTGAAACTTGTAGAAAGCCACACCTTACTAAAGCAACTATAATCATATTAGCGGCTGTACAACACTCCTTCATGTCACGTTTCATTCAAATTCATGGCCCATAAGAAATCCAAATAGTTCTCCTTGTTATCTTTCCACATTTGCTTGCCTGCTCGCCTATTATGCTTGTTATTCTCTTCATTCATTTATGCTTTTCAGGAACTGAATTGGATCCCATGAACCTAGTTATTGTCACAAAGAACTGGTAGCAAGGCTAAATCTGCATAGATCCTACTTTGCCATGACAAGTGTTCCTCTCTTCTTCCGGATCTTATAACTGTAAAGTTGCAATTTTTCCTCATGATATTCAAGCATGTTAAGCTAGGATATTTCATAGTCTGTCTCATGATAACGAGCGTGTGATCATCTTTCGTTAATTATGTGCTGCATTGATATGCTTTTCACCTTCTTCCTACACCATGGAAATGACCTGTTTAAGACTCTCCTTTCGTGTGTGCTACAGATTACATCATAGCATTTTGTTGATCATTTGCACCTTTTTTTTTTGACATGTTCCATTAATAATTTCCAATCTTTATATCGTGAAATAGAAATTTCAGTTTATAGCACAAATCTTCACTTCATCCTGTTGACTGTATCAACCATTTTACATCTTATTTCCATCTCTATATTTCAGCACAAGCAACTGTCCTGCTTCAGTCAGAACTATGAATTTTTCATATGCTTATGCCTTGTGAAAATGTCTTTCTGTATCAAATGCAGAAATTTAGGCATATAATGAGGGAATTACAAGGGGCTATCATTATTGGTTCAGTTTTTCAGACAATATTGGGATACAGTGGTCTTATGTCACTTTTTTTAAGGTACAAAGTTTCAATTATGCTGATTATGCTTTTTCTTTATTATTATGAGCTCCATCTGGATTTCTCTGAGCTGCTACTGATCACCTACTGTCTCCAAAGTTATTCTGGAGGCAAAATAACCTTAGTAATTAAAAGCTGAACTAACAATCATTTAGTGTTTTTTTTCCCTTTCTCTTTTTATATTTGTTAAAGAGTTGCATCATGAAACACTGGAATAGAATTATGCATGCCATGAATTAAGTGTTGTAGCAGCATATGGAAACTGTTGAATGTCAAACTTTGTTTTCCATCTAACTTTGCCTTTAATATATTGTTCTTTGAATCCTTGAATGTCATCTATAAATTTCTTTTTCTTTCTTTTTTTTTTTTGCTCTATATTACCTTGATTTCTCATGCTTGTTGCTTATGGTGCCCCCTTTATTATGGAAAACATGTTTATTTATCTCTTCTATCAGTCTATGAGACCCAGATTACTATAGAAGTAATCTTAAGAGCTTAGAGTTCTAATGAATTGGGTTAGAAATGTGGACAGTGTGTGGCTGATCCAGAGCTCTTGATGTGGCGGCTAATTAGTTAAGTTTTTTGCACTTTTTGTAAACTTGTTGTAAGTAGTTGATTCAAAGTTTACAAGTTATTTTAGAAATGTCATGATCTTGTCTGTCTTTAGAGTAATTTACAAATAATTTCAAGGCTTTGCATCTACATTGCAGGTTAATAAATCCAGTGGTTGTTGCACCAACAGTCGCTGCTGTAGGTTTAGCATTTTTCAGCTATGGTTTCTCGCAAGCTGGCAGCTGTGCAGAAATTAGTCTCCCACTCATTTTATTGATTCTAATTTTCACTCTGGTACCCAACCCTGTAGCTATGGATGATGCTTCCATTATATATCATTCTTGTTCTTTTGTATTTCAATGCTTATTATGGCTTCCAGAAACTTCTTCAGCTTTAGAATTTGCATTTTTCCATGATTGCAGTACCTCCGAAGAATTTCTATCTTTGGGCATCACATCTTTCTAGTTTACGCGGTAATTTGGTTTCCTATCTCTTGTTTTTCTGAATTGTGTTTGTGAACTTCATTGGCACCAATCAGTGTGCTCTATAACTCTTCCATTCTTACTGTCTCAGGTTCCTTTAAGTGTTGCAATAGTATGGGCATATGCGTTTTTTTTGACGGCAGGAGGGGCTTACAACTATAAGGGCTGTAACTCAAACGTACCTAGTTCAAATATCTTATTAGATTCATGCAAGAGACATGCAGATACAATGAGGCATTGCCGAACTGATGCATCCAATGCTTGGAGAACTGCTGCTTGGGTTAGGGTTCCCTATCCATTCCAGTGGGGTGTCCCAACCTTCCATTTCAAGACATCTATTATAATGATCATTGCATCAATTGTGGCATCAGTTGACTCGGTGAGTTTTTTCAAAAAAAAATAATACCAAACTGTCAGATATGGCATGATTACATGAATGCAGGATGCATCCTAATTTGCCCGCCATCTTTTTTATCTGTGTATTGCTATAAAATTGGCCCTGGAAAACCATGTGTTTACAAATGTATGATGCGTTTCAGTGCAAGCTTTTGCTTGAGATAGACTTTCATGGTTAAGATTTTATATCAATTCCTTTTGTTGTTGTTTTTTTCAACACTTGTCCAGGTTGGAACTTATCATGCTTCATCATTACTAGTAAATTTAAGGCCCCCAACTCCTGGGGTAGTGAGCAGGGGAATTGGCTTGGAAGGATTGTCAAGCATACTGGCTGGACTGTGGGGTACAGGCATTGGATCAACTACACTAACAGAGAATGTGCATACCCTGGGGATTACAAAGATGGGTAGCAGAAAAGCTTTGGTAGTTGGAGCTGCCTTCTTGATCCTCTTCTCATTTGTTGGTATGAATGATTTCTTCCATTGAAGCTTCTTACCCAACATGCATAACCTATATGTGTTTATGGCAGTTGTTTTAAATTTGCATGTCCACATGTCACAGGAAAAGTGGGTGCACTTCTTGCATCTATACCACTTGCATTGGCTGCTGCTGTTCTGTGCTTCACCTGGGGTTTAATTGTGGCTCTTGGCCTATCAACATTGCAATACACTCAGACAGCAAGTTCGAGAAACATAATCATTGTTGGATTTACATTGTTCATCTCTCTATCCATCCCTGCATATTTTCAGCAGTATCAACCTAATTCCAGCCTCATCCTGCCCAGTTATTTTTTACCTTATGGAGCAGCATCAGATGGACCGATCCACATTGGAAATTCAGGAGTAAGCTTCCAAAACCTTTGATACATGCATGAATTATGTTGATGATTTCTTATCCCTGGATCTGAGTTTAACTAGTTACATATAATGGGCAGCTCAACTATGCGCTGAATGCTCTCCTGTCACTCAATATGGTGGTAGCTCTCCTTGTATCCTTCCTACTTGACAACACAGTTCCTGGTGGCAAACAAGAAAGAGGGGTTTACATATGGTCGAACCCCAGGAGTCCAGACATGGATCCATCTTCTCTTGAACCCTACTTATTACCCAAAAAGATCAGCTGTTTCTTTGGATGGGCCAAATGTGTTGGATTGTGATCCAGAACTGAATCAAACTGCATTTGTACGTTTGTGTAGTGTTTTTTTTTTTATTGCTGGCTAGAGATATAGGAGTTAATTAATGCTCAATTACATAGGGGATTCAATAGATTGTTGTATGATATGATTTTGTTATAGGATTCCATTCAATAAAGATCCAGTTTCCAGCACTCTGAATTTCAAGCTGCAGGAAGGAGGAAAACTCTACAGCCAGTGTGAAAGAAGGTTATATAACACCAGAAGTTCGGAACGGTAGTTGTGTTTTATTTGTACCTGGTAGAGTTAGATTCAATTTATCATTGGTGGTGTTGTTTTTATTTGTCATTATTTCTTCAGAGACAAATAATGTTCAATTGATGGTTATTATATATTGTGACTATGTTTTTGTTTGTTACTGCTGATTATTAGTAGTAGCTTATATCTTTTCACATCAAAATGAAAGGAATAAACCAATGAGATTTCTAATAAAGTGCACTCTATATACCAAGCTATGAATTAGATATCGTTGGATGGATGTGAAACATTTGATTATTGAACTATTTTTTCACAAACTTCTCAAATTCACCCAAAATTTAAATCAACATATACAAAAATAAAATCAAAAAAACAAAAAAACAAAAGGTCAAATACCCAATTTAGTCCCTCTATTATTACGATTTGTCATTCGTGGCCCCTCTAATATAAAATACTTTGGCCCCTTTAATTTTACGTTTGCCTTTTTAAATCCTTTGGCCTTTTTACCCTTTTATTTATGCTTTTTCGCGCTTTTATCCCTATAAACTTCGGGGGAGGGATTTAAAAGCGACAAACGAAAATTGGGTGCCGACCAAAAAGACGCTAGTTGTATGACCCAGCGACAAATCGTAATAATAGAGAGACTAAAGTGGGTATTTGACCAAAACAAAACAATACAAAACAAAATTCTAATTTTAAAAAATAAATAATAATTAAAGACTACCCTTTTCTGCTAATTATTCCATATTATAACTGATGAATGTTGGGGCAAGCCGAGCCGAGCCGAGCCGAGCCTCTGCCGGCTTGGGCAATCAAATTTAGATGGCGCGCGTGATGACCATCGTCTGCCTTCGCTTCGCTCCTTCTCCATCTAGGGTTTCTCTTATACGATGCTTGATGGTGCCCTAGAGGCGGGATCTTCATAGATCTTGGGGTAATGGAGTTCACAGATTCGTACAAGCAGTCGGGGCCCTGCTGCTTCTCCCCGGACTCCCGCTTCCTCGCCGTCGCAGTCGACTATCGCCTCGTCATCCGTGATGTCAACTCCCTCAAGGTTCGTCTTTCAATCCCAGCTCTTTGATTCACGAATTTTTCATCTCATTAAACCCTAGCTATTGTTTCGATCTTACCCGATTCGCATAGAAAAGTGGACTTGGGCTTTTTGAGTTTGAAGGGAAATTCTTCAGAATTTGTTTGCTGTTTTCTCCCTGGGCGCATTGAGTGAAGTGCGGAAAGGAAGAATTTTTGGATTAGCCTTTCAGTGCAAGGTGTCGCTGACGTTCTTTAATTCCTGCTAAGAACTGGACGATGTGCATTAGACTTCTTTTTATAAATCATTTGGTCACTGACTTCTTATCTTCTCTCCTCTCCACTTTAGGCAGCCTAAAGTAGTATACAATCAATTTTATAAACTTTGGATCATAATGCACTTTAATAGATGATGCCAGAAGGGCTATCAAGATACTTGATAGCTGAATTGGAGGGGAATGAGTTGCCACTTCCTCACAAGTCACAACAATGAGAAAACACATTTCTTAACTTTATTTGGTTCAATCTTCATGGCATTCACTCTTTTTTCCTAGTTTTATATTTTTTGCTATAATTCATGTGCTTATATATCTGTATTGCAGGTTGTGCAACTATATACATGTGTTGACAAGATAAGTTATGTTGAATGGGCACTTGACTCAGAGTACATACTCTGTGGTCTTTACAAGAGGCCAATGGTCCAAGCATGGTCATTAACACAGCCGGAATGGACTTGTAAGATTGATGAAGGTCCTGCAGGAATTGCTTATGCAAGATGGAGCCCGGACAGCCGTCACATTCTCACCACATCTGAATTTCAACTGCGATTGACAGTTTGGTCATTGGTAAACACAGCCTGTGTGCATGTGCAGTGGCCAAAACATGCTTCAAAGGGTGTTTCTTTCACCCAGGATGGAAAGTTTGCTGCAGTTTGCACCAGAAGAGATTGCAAGGACTATGTAAATCTTCTGTCCTGTCATACATGGGAAATAATGGGCACTTTTGCTGTTGATACTGTGGATCTGGCAGGTATTGAGTGGTCTCCAGATGATAGTGCCATTGTTGTTTGGGATTCTCTTCTTGAATATAAGGTATATAGTTCTGCTGTCCATTATTAAGCTCCTAGTTATTTCTCTGTTTTTTGTCATGATATACTTGTGCTATTTCTGTAGTCATAGTTTGTAGCATATTGTCTGATATACTTGTGCTATTTCTGTAGTCAGAGTTTGTAGCATATTGTCTACTCAATGCAAAGTGACTGTCAAAGTTTAATGATAACCTCTCCTTTTGCTGTACTTGCTTTCACCTGCTCAAATCATCAAAATATTTGCTAGTATGTCTATAGTAAACTTCAAGAATGAGTTTAGTCCTGTGGAATATTTGCAACTTAGTAATTTGTACCACCATCAAAGCTTCTTCCTTTGGTGGAGGACTTGGACACTCATGATGTCTTTCAGCTTTTCATGTCCTTTATGGTATCTCGCCTTTATAAATTAAATGTTTTCTCTTCACACAAACTAGGGGAGCCTTGGCGCAATGGTAAAGTTGTCGCCGTGTGACCTGGAAGGCACGGGTTCGAGTCATGGAAACATCCTCTTGCAAAATTGCAGGGTAAGGCTGCGTATAATAGACCTAAGTGGTCTGATTCTTCCCCTGACCCGCATATAGCGGGAGCTTTGTAGCACCGGGCTGCCCTCTCTTCACACAAACTAGATGGTTCTACAAAATGGTCATGAAAGCTTAATTGAATTCTAGAAAGTAGTGCCCTTCTTTGTCTTTTGAAGGGAATATCTGGACGCAGGTTCTGATTTATTCACCTGATGGGAGATGCTTATCCAAGTATCAAGCATATGAAAGTGGACTGGGTGTGAAAAGTGTGGCCTGGTCTCCTTGTGGGCAGTTTCTAGCAATGGGCAGTTATGACCAGATTTTACGCGCTTTAAACCACCTTACTTGGAAGAACTTTGCTGAGTTCATGCATGTATCCACCATCCGAAGTCCTTGTGGGGCTGTAGTATATAAGGTAAAATGCTTCTCCAACTAATACTTGTCTTATTGACATTCTGCCTTGGTACATCTTATGGAAAATTAATTATTATTTTTTGTTCAAACCTTCTTTAGGAAGTGGACGAGCCCTTTCAACTTGATATGTCTGGTTTGTGTTTGAATGATGACTTTCCTCATGGTATGCAAGGCGATTGCCCTGGTGAGTCATGTAGGTGTTAGGATAACTAGAGAAATTCTCCATGTGAAAATGTGGAATTTAATACTTTTTCGTGTTCACATATGAATCCCCATTCATTGACTGTCTTGTTACGAGAAAGGATTTGCCATATATGAAGAATCTACACCAAAATTAATTAAATCTGACTCTCATTTACAAGACTGATTAAAGCATCTTCTACCATTCTGATTAAATTATCTCACTATCTCAGTTCTTCATTTGTGTAACATACGTTTCTTGTTCAGAAAGTGCTGCTGATGGGAACTCCAGAGTTAAGTACAAATTAATGGATATTCCGATCAACTTGCCATCCCAAAAGCCAACAATGGACAAGCCCAACCCAAAACAGGGAATTGGTTTGTGTCCAGCCTAAGCTTTCAATGAACATCTACTTCTCTGTTTCTGCAACTTTTCATCATCTCTGTTTCTAGAATGATAGAACTAACTCTTTCTCTTTGTTTAAATCTTACTTGTACAGGTCTGTTGTCATGGAGCAATGACAGCCAATATCTCTTCACTCGTAATGATAGCATGCCTACTGTTCTCTGGATATGGGACATTCGTCATCTTGAGCTCAGAGCAGTTTTGGTACAGAAAGAGCCAATCCGTGCAGCTGCATGGGACCCCACCTGCCCACGTGCATCGCCTTGTGTGCACCGGGAGTGGCCATTTGTATATGTGGAGCCCTTCTGGAGCATGTTGCATCAATGTCCCGCTCCCAAATTTCATGGTCACTGATCTCAAATGGAATTCAGATGGAAGTTGTCTCCTCCTCAAGGATCGTGAGTCCTTCTGTTGTGCTGCAATGGTACCCATGCTGCCAGACATCAGCGAGGATAGCTCAGACGGGTAAAACAAGTTCACCCAGGGTTATATCTTTTAATATCTATTATCATCTGCAGATGGATCCCATTATGTTGTGCCTATTACTGCATGAGCTTCAAAACAATGTTGTAATTTCGTGTGGAAATTTTGAATGTAATATGTTATTGTTGGTTATTATCATCTGCAGATCTCTCCCATTAGTTTGTTTGATTTCCCATTTATTGGTGATGTCTAAAATTTTTTGGATATGAATATTCTTTGCCTCCTGCAATTATTTTCATATATTTTAATTATTTAAATTTAAAAATCAGATTAAATATTAATTAATATAATATAATTAAGACATAATGAATCTAATTCATCATAGAAAAAAATTATTAAGATATATTAATACAAATTATACAATTAAGATATATTTCATTTCATTCACATATACTGCTAATTATTAGAGTAAAATAATTAAAATAATCAAATATTCTCCTTAAATGTTTACATATATCAAAAGAACATTGAAAATAATTTAAAATTTTTAAACACTGATAAATTTTATTTTTATTAAAATTATTTAATTGATTAGGTAATTACATAATAAATAATTTAATTTAAAATTAAATAAATTGAATTCATATAAATATTTTTAAATATAAAAAAATGATACTTTAGATTCTTTTGAATACATGAATTTATTTTATTATGAATGCAAATGGATACACACACAAACACATGTTTTATTATGAAAGCCAATACTCCAAGCATCGATACAAATAATCCAAAATGGCATCGATACAAACATTAACACACCAAAACAAGCATGGACACAAAACACATTCCATGGACTCCCATCATCACTCATGATAATTTTACCGTGTACGTGCAATTCTAGGAATATACTTTCTTCCCCATATTTCTGTTCCTCTTACTGTAAACTTCACCAATCTTTCTCCATTCAATAAAATATCAATGAGAGCTTGACTTTTGAACACGATCCTCCCATACATGGGAGTCGTTCCAGTAGGCCTGCGCTCCAACATCACTCTATCCACGCATTCTCCCATTTTCCTACAAAACAAAATCATTCACAAATACAACAAGAGAATAAAAAAATTCATTCTAAACTAGATATATTTGATACATACTCGTTGAAGTACTCAGCAATCTCCTCTCTGCTTAAAGCAAATCCTATTGAAAAGGTGATAAATAATGAGCGGAAATCCTCCGGTGAGGGTATGATGTCAGAGTTGTATGGTTGGGCAAGCTCTCGTGGCATGGTTGGTAGCCTCATCCCTTGTTCTCGAGCAAAACTCACTGCACTCTCGTAAGTATTCAACATACTACTCAAGTGGTCATTGAAGATGAGTGTGCCAACTCCATCAAGCATTTTTGTTAATCCTTGCACCACCACTTCTTTATTGAAATAAAAAAAACGAAGGTTGAAAGGTTCTGTCGCAAAGCCGGCAGTGAATGGTATAGCAACTAACGCATCATCATCAGAAGGTGGCGAATCTTGACGAATAATGTCGAGGATAGCTTCAGCCTCTTTGATGAAGTTAAGAAGCACGGTAGGAATAGTAATATCCTTGAGAAAATGAATGACGTTGATATCAATGAGCTCTAGCCACATCCACAATGCAATGATGTTGCGCGCCACAGTTGAAACACGGCCCGATTCCATAACTCGCTCATAAAGTCTTCTATCCATCTTGTGGTAATTGAGTGTGTCATGAATAGAGGCCATTGATGTCGACATTTAGAATTAGGAATAGAGGAAATAGAGGAAATAGAGTGCTGAGGTGGTGGTGATGGTGATGAGTTAGGTGGGACACTATTCTTGTTATACATATAGTGTTCTTGGAGACGCATCTTTTCAGAACAAAGAACTGTTGGCTGCTTCCCTTCAATCAAGCATGGTTTTGGAGAGAAGCCACCATTCCCACCATTAGTTGCTTCCTTTCAATGTTGCAAATGGTTCATGCATTCAGCATCCCTTCAATCAAGTATGTTTTTGCATTAGTTAGAGAGAAGCCACCATTCCCTCAATTAGTTGCTTCTTTTGGATGTTACAATGGTTCACACGCTCATGACCACAGGGATGCATGGAATCAACGTACTCTTTCATAACTTCATACGATCACATAAACAACTATTCTTAACCTATACTTGCAAGTTTGATCTTCTGAATTCTTAAAGCCAAAAATATATATTTTTTCCATTTAAAAACTGTTTTTTTGTTGGCTATAGAGAACTAGTTAATAAATTTGTTGCATGTTACATAATATGTGAACTTCTTTTTTTTATTTCGATGAAAAGTATTGAATTGTTACATAATATGTGAATTTCTTTTTTTATGTTGATGAATAGTATATCTACAATTAATATTTGAAAAATATAATTTTATCATTCACCATAATGTCATTATGCGTCTCAAACAATGTAATTTTGTATGGAAATTTCGAATGCAACATGTGATAGTTTGTTTATTCATTTGAAAAAATAAATAAATAAATTCCTAACCATTTCCAAATAAATTTTTAGGAAAAAAAACAATTGTGGCAGCCTAATCATTATAAAAACTCACTTAGTAGATATTATGTTAAATTTAAAATTATAAAATTTTATCTGTGAATTAATAAAATTTATTTTAATTAAAAATATTAATTTGTTAGATTTGACGTATCTTCAACAAATATTTTGATTTGAAATTGAATAAATTGAATTTATATCATGATAATAGGTTATTTGAGTTATATTAAAAAATAATACAACATATAAAATGATACAAATGACAATTCTTTTAGTAGATAATGAACTATTGGTCCTTGGCATTATTTGTTTTTTCCTTTGAGGTCCTTGGGAGGTGTAAAGGAGCAGTGTAAAGATTTCTGGGTGTATATGTTTTGCAAGTGGAAAATAAGATCAAATAATTAATGCGATTAATAAATAATTATCTCTTCTTTTAGTTTTACTCTTGCTTTTATCATTGATTTTAAAAATATAAATATTCAATATACAATATCAAATAGAAAATAATATTATAGATTTTTAAATCTTTATAAAAGTAAATTGGAAATACCAATGTGAGACCATGATAGTTGTATACTTGTATTCTTGGGAAGTGCCTGCAACCTGACCCATAGCCTACTCCCGTTATGGAGTCATGGACTTGAGAAGCACAATAAGAACCTTGGAGACGTTCAGAAATAGAAATGGAAATTTTTGAAATAAGTTTGTATATATACACACCAAAGAAAAATATATTAATGTGTTTACATATATTAAAACCACTTTTAAAATAATTTATAAATTTTAAATATTAAATAAATTAGTTTCATTAAAAATATTTAATTTATTAGATAATCATATAATAAATAATTTAATATAAATTGAATACTTATAAATATTTTTAGAACATAAAAAATTAGACAAGTCTACTTATGTGGCATTTGGTCGATCTCTTATGCTCTTCCGCATGATACAAAATGAAAAACCAATAATAATAATTATTTTAGATTGATATTTTTGTTTTATCATTGACCTTAATAATATACATAAGATACTCTAAGATGCCATCGATACAAATAATCCAAAATGACATCGATGCAAACACAAACACACCAAAACAAGCATAGACACAATGTTGATGACTATGAGCTCTAACCACATCCACAATGTAACACGTCACAACATTGAAAAATAGGAATTAAAGAAAAATAGAGAAAATAGTGTTGTGGTGGTGGTGGTGATGGTGATCAAAGTCGGACTATACTCTTATTATACATATAGTGTTCTAGGAGACACATCTTTTGGGAGCAAAGCAATGTTGGTCAGAGAGAAGCTACTATTGATTGAAGTGTAACATTATATGTGAATTTTTTTTATGTGATGAATAGTATATCAACAATTAATATTTGAAAACATAATTTTATTATTCGACAAAATGTTACTGTTTCAAACAATGATGTAATTTCGTTGGAAATTTTGAATGCAATATCTGATAGTTTGTTATTCAATAAAAACAAAAAATCAAAACTCCTAACCATTTCCAAATAAATTTCTAGAAAATGATTTTAAAATATAGAAGATCATTGATTCATTGATATCCATGAAAAAGGAAAAAAATATATTAATGCTTTCATATATTAATTATACATATATTAATAACAAACTATCAGATAGTGTTCTAGGCGACATGTCTTTTGGGAGCAAAGCAATGTTGGTCGGAGAGAAGCCACCATTGATTAAAGTGTAACATAATATGTGATTTTTTTTTTTTATGTTGATGAATAGTATATCAACAATTAATATTTGAAAACATAATTTTATTATTCAACTGTTTCAAACAATGATGTAATTTCGTGGGAAATTTTGAATGCAATATCTGAAAGTTTGTTATTTATTAAAAAAAAAATCAAAACTCCTAACCATTTCCAAATAAATTTCTAGAAAATGATTTTAAAATATACAAGATCATTGATATCCATGAAAAAGGAAAAACATATATTAATGCTTACATATATTAAAAACACTTTTAAAATCATTTATAATTTTTAAATATTGATAAAAATTTATGTTAAAAAATATTTAATTATATAATAAATATTTCAATTTAAAATAGAATAAATTGAATTCATATAAATATTTTAAAATATACAAAAAAAAAACTTAGACAATTATACTTATGTGGCATTTGGTATATCTCTCATATTATTCATCATGATACAAAAAGAAAAACTAATAATAATTGTTTTAGATTGACATTTTTTTTATCATTGACCTTAATTGTATACATATGAGAAAATAATATTTTAAGGTCTCATCGATACACACACAGTCTTGACACAAACAAATATTTTATTATAAAACCAAGATGTCATCAATACAAATAATCCAAAATAGCACCATCGGATAGATTCCCATCATCAACCATGATAATTTTATATCATACGTCCAAGTCTAGGAAAATACTTAATTCCCCATATTTCTGTTCCTCTTATCGTGAACTTCACCAACCTTTCTCCATTTAATAAAAGATCAATGAGAGCTTGACTTTTGAACACGATTCTCCCATACATGGGAGTACTCCCTCTAATGTGCCCTCAAGGCTCCAACATCACTCTATCGATGCATTCCCTCATTTTCCTACAAAACAAAAATCATTCAAAATGCAACAAAAGAATAAAAAATTCATTCTAAACTAGATATATATTTGATACATACTCATTGAAGTACTCAAAGAATCTCCTCTCTCGCTCCAAAGCAAATCCTATTGAAAAGGTGATGAATAATGAGCAAAAATCCTCCTGAGGGTATGATGTCGAGTTGTATGGTTGGGCAAGCTCTCGTGGTATGGTTGGTAGCCTCATCCCTTGTTCTCAAGCAAAACTCACCGCGATTCTCATAAGTATTCAACATACCACTCAAGATGTCATTGAAGATGAGTGTGCCAACTCCATCAAGCATTATTGTCAATCCTCTCACCACCACTTCTCATTGAAATAAAAAAATCGAAGGTTGAAAGGTTCTATCGCAAAGCCGGCGGTGAATGGTATAGCAACTACTGCATCATCATCAGAAGGTGGCAAATCTTGACGAATAATGTCGAGGATAGCTTCAGCCTCTTTGATAAAGTTAAAAAGCACAGTAGGAATTGTAATATTCTTGAGAAAATGAATAACGTTGATATCAATGAGCTCTAGCCACATCCACAACGCAATGATGTTGCGCGCCACAGTTGAAACACGGCCTGATTCCATAACTCGCTTGTAAAGTCTTTTGTCCATCTTGTGGTAATTGAGAGTGTCATGAATTGAGGCCATTGATGTCGACATTTAGAATTAGGAATAGAGGGAATAGAGGAAATAGAGGAAATAGAGTGCTGAGGTGGTGGTGATAGTGATGAGTTAGGTGGGACACTATTCTTGTTATACATATAGTGTTCTTGGAGACACACCTTTTAAGGGCAAAGAACTGTTGATAGGAGAGAAGCCACCATTGGTTGCTTCCCTTCAATCAAGCATGGTTTTGGAGAGAAGCCACCATTCCACCATTAGTTGCTTCCTTTCAATTTTGCAATGGTTCATGCATTCAGCATCCCTTCAATCAAGTATATGGTTTTGCATTAGTTGGAGAGAAGCCACCATTCCCTCCATTAGTTGCTTCTTTTGGATGTTGCAATGGTTCACATGTTCATGACCTCAGGGATGCATGGAATCAACGTACTCTTTCATAACTTGATACAATCACATAAACAACTATTCTTTACCTATATCTGCAAGCTTGATCTTCTGAATTCTTAGAGCCAAAAATATAAATTTTTTCCATCCAAAAACTTTTTTTTGTTGGCTGAATTTGTTGCATGTATGCGAATTGTACATAATATGTGAACTTTTTTTATTTCAATGAAAAGTATCGAATTGTTACATAATATATTAAATTTTTTTATGTTGATGAGTAGTATATCCACAATTAATATTTGAAAAATATAATTTTATCATTCAACCTAATGCACTGTATCAGTTTCAAACAATGTGATTTCATGTGGAAATTTTGCATGATAGGTGATAGTTTGTTATTTATTTACAAGACTTTGAATGCAAGATGTGATAGTTTGTTATTCATTTAAAAAAAATTTAAATTCCTAACCATTTCCAAATAAATTTTTAGAAAAGAAAAAACAAAAGTTGTATGGCAGCTTAATTAATCATTATAAGAACTCACTTAGTAGATAATATATTAAATTAAAGATTATAAAATTTTATTTGTGAATTAATAAAAAAATTAAAAATATTTAATTTGTTAGATTTGGCATATGTTCAACAAATATTTTGATTTGAAATTGAATAAATTAAATTTATATCATGATAATAGGTTGATTAGAGTTATATTAAAATAATACAACATACAAAATGATACCAATGACAATTCTTTTAGTTTTACATGTTTTTATAATTGATTTTAAATATAAATATTTAATATACAATATCAGATAGATAATAATAATATAGATTCCTAAATCCAAGGATTTATTTTTTTTTATAAAAGCAAATTGGAAATTACTAATATGAGAATGAGACCATGATAGTTGTATTCTTGGAAAGTGCATGCCTACAACCTGACCCCTAGACACACACCAAAGAAAAATATATTTTAATGTTTATATATATATATATATATATATATATATATATATATATATATTAAAAACACTTTTATAATAATTTTAATTTTTAAATATTTTTTAAAAAATAGTTTCATTAAAATTATTTAATTTATTAGGTAATTATATAATAAATAATTTAATTTAAATTGAATTCATATAAATATTTTTAAAATATATATAAAAAATTAGACATGTCTACTTATGTGGCATTTGATCCCTCTCGTGTTCTTCCTCTGATACAAAATGGAAAACTAATTATAATTGTTTTAGTTTGATATTTTCATTTTATCATTAACTTTAATAGTATACATAAAATACTCTAAGATGTCATCGATACAAATAATCCAAAATGGCATCAATACAAACACAAACACACCAAAACAAGCATAAACAGAACACATTTTATGGACTCATTATCATATATGATAATTTTACTATAAATGTCCAATTCTAGGAATATACTTCCTTCCCCATATTTATATTCCTCTTATTGTAAACTTTACAAATCTTTCTCTATTTAATAAAATATTAATGAAGGCATGACTTTCATGAACACGATTCCCTCTAGTAAGCTTGTGCTCCAACAACACTCTATCCATGCATTATCCTATTTCCTACAAAACAAAACCATTCACAAATGCAATAAAAGAATAAAAAATTATTTTAAATTATATATATTTGATACATATTCATTGTTGAAGTACTCAAGGTTAGTTAAGCACAATGGGAAAAGTAACATCGTTCAGAAAGTGAACAACGTTATTGTTTATTAACTCTAGCCACATCCACAGTGCAATGATTTGTGAGTCACAGAAGAAAAACTATCAAATTTCATGACTCTCTCATGAAGCCTTTTGTCCATCCTGTGATAATTGAGAGCGCCATGAACAGTGGCCATTGGTGTAGACATTGAGAAATAGGAATAAAGGGAATAAAGGGAATAAAGAAGATAATGTATGTGGGAAATTTTGAATGCAATATGTGATAGTTTGTTATTCATCCAAAAGAAGATCCAAATTCTTAACAATTTCCAAATAAATTTCTAAAAAATGATTTTAAAATTTACAATAACATATAGAAAATGATCATTGATATCCATGAACTTTCGCCACATTCACCTATCAATGATGGTTTCAAAGTTTCAAAATTGAAATATAAAATTTTGACATAATTTTGCCTATATATACACACAAAAGAAAAATATATTTAATACTTAAACATATTTAAATAAACACTTTAAAAATCATTTATAATTTTTAAATATTGATTAAATTTATTTTTAAAGTTAATTTAATTTAAAATAGAATAAATTAAATTCATATAAATATTTTAAAATATTAAAAATTAGTGAATTCTACTTATCGGCATTTGGTTTACCTCTCATATTCTTCCTCATAATACATAATGAAAACACATATTTTATTATGAAACCAAAATGTCATCGATACATAAAATTCAAAATAGCACTATTTCATAGACTTCCATTATCAACCATGATAATTTTACATTGTACGTCCAAGTCTAGGAAAATACTTCCTTCCCCATATTTCTGTTCCTCTTATGGTGAACTTCACCAATCTTTCTCCATTTAATAAAATATCAATAAGAGCGTGGCTTTTGAACACGATTCTCCCATACATGGGAGTGGGCCTAGTAGGCCTCAAGGCCCAACATCACTCTATCCACGCATTCTCCCATTTTCCTACAAAACAAAATCATTCACAAATGCAACAATAGAATAAAAAGAAATCATTCTAAACTATACATATTTGATACATTACTTTCGTTGAAGTACCCAAAGAATCTCCTCTCTCGCTCAAAGCAAATCCTATTGAGAAAGTGCCGATGAATAATGAGCGGAAATCCTCAAGTGAGGGTATGATGTCGAGTTGTATGGTTGGGCAAGCTCTTGTGGCATGGTTGGTAGGCTCATTCCTTGTTCTCGAAAGCAAAACTCACCGCCTCTCATAAGCATTCAACATATGACTTAAGTGGTCATTGAAGATAAGTGTGCCGACACCATCAAGCATTTTTGTTAATCCTCTCACCACCACTTCTCTGTTGAAATAAAAAAATCGAAGGTTGAAAGGTTCAGTAGCAAACCCGGCAGTCAATGGTATAGCCACTGATGCATCATCGTCAGAAGGCGGTGAATCTTGGCGAATGATGTCGAGGATGGCTTCAGCCTCTTTGATGAAATTAAGCAGCACAGTGGGAATAGTAATATCCTTCAAAAAATGAACAACATTGATGTCTATGAGCTCTAGCCACATCCACAATGCGATGATGTTGCGCGCCACAGTAGAAACACGCCCAAATCCCATGACTCTCTCATAAAGTCTTCTGTCCATCTTGTGATAATTGAGAGTGTCGTGAATAGAAGCCATTGGTGTTGACATTTAGAAATAAGAATAGAGGAAATAGAGTGCCGAGGTGGAGGTGGTGGTGATGGTGAGGAAGGTGGGACACTATTCTTGTTATACATATAGTGTTCTCGGAGACACACCTTTTGGTTGGAGAGAAGCCACCATTGGTTGCTTCTTTTCAACTGAACATCCCTTCAATCAAGTACGGTTTTGGAGAGAAGCCACCATTCCCTCCATTAGTTGCTTCCTTTCAATGTTGCAATGGTTCATGCATTCAACTTCCCTTCAATCAAGTATGGTTTTGCATTAGTTGGAGAGAAGCCACCATTCCCTCCATTAGTTGCTTCTTTTCAATGTTGTATTGGTTCATAAGATAATGTCCGCAGAGATGCATGGAATCAACGTACTCTTTCATGACTAATATACAGTTACAAAAGTAGCTACTCTTTGTATATACCTGCATGCTTGATCTTCTAATTAAGTCTTAGTGTCAATCTTATCTAAATTCATTATTTTTCAAAGAGAACTCCCATGGTTTGCATGCAATTTTTTTAAAATGAATAAATCATAATATATTAAAAATAAATCTCTAGCTTCTTTGGTCATGTATTGCATGTATGTGAATTTCTTTTTTTTATGTTGATGAATAGTACTATACCTACAATTAATATTTGGAAAAACAGGATTTTATCATTAAACATAATGTCGTTGCATGAGTTTTAAACAATGTAATTAATTTCGTTTGGAATTTTTTAATCAAATATGTGATAGTTTGTTATTCATTTAAAAGTAGGCCCAAATTCTTTACCATTTCCAAATAAATTTCTAGAAATTAAAAACAATTGTGGCCTCATTTTTTTTCTTCTTGTATATCTAGTAGTTTATATATATGTTATCTTTATATATAAAAAAAAAACTCACTTGGTATAGAATTTATTGAATTTAATATTATAAAAAAAATATTTGTGAAGATTAATAAAATTTATTTTAATTAAATGATTTAATTTGTTAGATATAATATATCTACAACAAATATTTTGATTTATAATTGAATAAATTGAAGTCATATCGTGATAATGGGCTTATTAGAGTTATAATCAAGGTTGTCAGACCCGGCCCGGGGCATTGACCCGGCCAAGCCCAGGGGTCAGGGGTCAAGGGTTCAACCGGGGTTCAACCGGGGTTGAACCGGGGTCAATAATAAAATATTAAAAAATAATTAATAATAATGAAATATGATATAAAATAAAATTATCATAATAAAAAATATGATTGATTAATTAAATTTAATATTTATATTTAGTCCATGCTTAAAACAAAAACATACTAAACAAAACCTAGGTTTTTTTTTTTTTTTTTTTTAGTTTTTCACTTCCATATTAACAAAAAAACCCGCCCGGCTCAATCCACGGGCCGGCCGGGTCCCGGTCCAACCGGCCGGGTCGGTGACGTGGCACCGGGTCTCGGCACCCCCGGTTTTGCCCGGCCCACCCCCCGGGTCCCGGTTCAACCGGTTCGACCGGCCGGGCCGGGCCGGGTCTGACAACACTGGTTATAATTAAAACGGTTTAATTTGTTAGATATAATATGTGTACAACAAATATTTTGATTTAAAAGTGAATAATTGAATCCACATAATGATAATGGGTTGATTAGAGTTATATTAAAAATAATATAAAATATAAAATGATACCCAATAACAATTCTTTTAGTTTTACCTGTTTTATCATTGATTTTAAAAAATATATAAATTTTTAATATATAATAACAGATAGAAAACGATACTATAGATTCTCATGAAATCCATGTGTTTATTTTTGGGATTTTTGCTTGTGTACCCCTGAATAATTTTGAAATTATGTATTTATCCCTGAATAAAACATAATTGCATACATACCCTTGAATAATAGGTATAATTGCGTATAT
Organism: Dioscorea zingiberensis; assembly: GCA_026586065.1. NCBI lineage: Eukaryota > Viridiplantae > Streptophyta > Magnoliopsida > Dioscoreales > Dioscoreaceae > Dioscorea > Dioscorea zingiberensis. The sequence goes on along the minus strand of CM048822.1, from coordinate 1,150,853 downwards.
ACCATTGGGGTTAAAATCAAATGAAAAACCGTCAAATTAACAAACGGTAGACATGCAAAATGACAATCATACCCTTTACATATATACCCCTAAAAAATTTGTTTGACTATAAATTTAAAAATACCCCTTTAAAAATCTAAAATTTAAAATGGTTAAAAAATATATAAAGAGGGGTATTTTGGACATTTTTCAACCCTTAACTTAAGTTGTAACCATGGTTAAGATTACTTGTTAATTAACTTCTGTCAACAGATAATAACAGTAGGGGTATATCCATAATTTAACATGTTTTTCAGAGGTATACAAGCAATTATGATTTTTTCGGGGGTAAATATACAATTATGAAACTTTTGAGGGGTATATAACCAATTTCCCCTTTATTTTTTATAAAAGCAAATTGGACATCACATAACACCGATTATAACAAGCGTTAGCAATGATGTAAAAATATTCTATGGACTGTGGTGATTAGTTTATTTTATCGTGTGGTTAGTTTTTTTCCCTCTCATGAGAAGAGATTGAGTGTTCAAACCATGTTGGTTGTGTGCTTCTACCATCGCTATATGCTAATATAATTCATCATCTCACTATGTATTAAAATAATCTATACCAGAGGTTCAACCAGAACCTTGTTTTTGATAAACAAATAAATAAATATTTATTAATAAAAAAATAAATATATTACTATATTGAGTGTTATTTGAGACACAAGTAACTTGTAGGATCAATCGGTCTCAGGGAGCTTATTTTCTTCCAAAGGAGCAACCCTTCAATGGATTTGCATGGCAATGTTTTATATGCCTATGCGTGGGACCAACAATCATGATTAACATACTCTTCCAATGAGTTGATACAGTTACTAAAATGTTTTTAAAAAAAATTTATATGCATAAGCACCCTCTCGAAAGATGTCAAGAGCATATTCAAGTTCAGCAGTGCGGGAACATAAAAACTTGGCAGAGATCCGTTCACTTGACTCTCACTTTGTAAGGGAGGAAGTTTAAACCCACATTTTTTTTCTAGATTTACTATCCATTACTTAACAAGGAATCCTGATACTAATAGAATTTTGTGGCCATTGGTATAGATAAATAACTACTTTTCATGCTTGTATCTTGGGTTGTCTCGGATACGTGTTTTTGTCTAGCCCAGTTAGTGATGGGTTGTGTTTTGGCCCAATTACTATAGTACTCAGAACGATCCACCCTCTCATGCCAAACTGGAGGGTCATGTCCAGCACAACCTGTAAATGAACACTGCAACCCCCCCCCCCCCCCCCTATGTTTAATAATCCATTTGGGTTGCACACTGTTGGTAGAGAGCGGTGCAACGCCGCTTCTAAGGTTCGTTTAGGTATAATTATAATTCATAATTCTCATGTATTGAAAATTACATTTTTACACTTTCCAATAACACTAAACGTTTGTTTTTAAAAATTTATTAAATAAAAAATATTTTTCAATCTATAAATATTCCATTTACAATCATTTTTTTACACTTATAGGTATTAGATTTAAACATTTTTTTTATGAATTTTAATTTTTTTATAAATATTTTTTAAAAATAAAATAAATAGTTGCAAAGCCATAAATCTATTTTTTATTTCAAATAAATAAATAAATCATGTTTTATTTATGATAATAATAATTTATTATTAATATAATTAAAAAAAATTAATAAAATATAACATTTAAGTGTTATTCCTTTTAGTCAAACCGTTTGTTATACTGACTCTCTCCTCACACATCTGAGTCCCTTGTTGGGCCGGATGGCAAGATCTATCGATGGGCGGGTCTGATCGTGGCATCACATCTGTAAAATCCATGATTTTAGTTTTAAATAAAGGGATTAATATTTTTCCTAAATTTAATAATTTTGCCAACAAGGGCATTTTGGGAATAAGTTAAACCCGAGGGCATTATGGTAAATAGACACGGGGGAGATTCAAAAATATAAATAAAATTATTATATAATTTTATTTATTCTGATTGATGAAGGATTTAATTAAATTTGGAAATTCATGATTTAATTAAATTGGGAAGCTTCTAAATAATCTTGATAGAAACTTAGAAGGAAGGGGTGAGATATTTGATTAAATCTATTAAAGGTAATGCCCTAAGTATAGTAAGGGTGGGATTTAATCAAAAAGAAATCGGATCAAAATTTAAATTCAAATGAATTTAAATTATAGGAATATTTAATTTTGAGTTTTATTTGGCTGCCAGGGACCTATTAGAAATTTTATAAGATTGCGAGGACTAGGAGATAAAAGTTGTTGTCTCTGGCAAGGGACCTGGATGTAAAATAAAAAGGAACGAGGATTAAAAGGGAATTATGTTTCCTCTCACAGTCCAGGACCCAATTATAATTTTTTGGGAGTTGGGGGTCTTCTGTGCAAAAGAAACGGAGAAGTTGTATAAGAAAGGAACAAACGGCCAGGATCCGGCGATCCGTGTTGATCAGATCTCGAGGCTCGACCGCCGTCTATTCTTTTAGGTGTAGATTAAGATACACACGCTCCTACGGTGCGGTTACATCTTCAGCCGTCCGATCCAACTGCATGAGACCATCACGAGGCGAGCAAACCGATCGCGAGGTGTCCCTGTTCATCTTCTCCAGCCGTCGCGCGCGCGCCACCGACCTTCCAAAGTTAGCTGCATGCGATCTTGGCTAAGGATGGAAACCGGGGGACTGATAGGCGAGCGTATCCTGCGCGCCAGCCGGGAACGATCCCCCTCGAGCTCTTTAAAAGGAGCGGAGGGCTGGGCGTCGAAGGTCACAGCACCGCCACCTTCTCCTCATTACGGTGAGAAACAGAGGGAGAGAAGGACCAAGTGGGAGCGCTCGTTCGACCGGTGCCGGGCACAGGGAGACTCGAGGAGCTTCACGACGACACCGCTGTACTCCGGGAACGCGACTGAACGCCGGTGAGTTTTCCTCCTTCTTCACTGTCTTCTCCGGCGATTATCACACATGCATGTAACTCGTAGAGTAGTTAGGGGAGGAATTAATCGGGGTTTCGGCCATCTGTCTCGAGCTGGACGAGCTGCAGGTGCGCTGGTCACCATCTCCGGCGAGGAAAAGAGAGGAAAGAGGGAAGGTGAGGGTTATTTAAAAATTTTGATAATTAAACTATTTAGTTGATTATTAATTATCAAAATTAAATTGTTTTTATAGTTGATAATTACATGATTAGTAAGTTAATTAATTGGAGATTAATTAGTTAAACACATGATAAATTAGTTGAATAACTAGTTTGATAATTAGTTGTTAACTAATTGTCTTAATTAACTAGTTCTCTTTGTTAATTAATGGATCTAATTATTTAACAAGGTGGTTAGTTGATTAATAGCAACCTAATGGATAATTAGCTAGCTAGTCAAGTGTCTAAAATTTAATTAATCTAATAAAGGGTTAGATTAATAAATTTAAAAAAAAGAGTAGTTGAGGCTTGGTAGTTGGTACGGCTTGGATTAATTAATTGCTAATCAAGGGATTAGTTATTTTGAAATTAACCAAGAGATAACCACATGGACTCAATCAAAATCAAAAGGGTTTGAAATTTGGATTGAATGAATTGGGTTTGAATATTAAGTCATGTAACTAAATCAAATTAAATAGTTATTGTTTAATAACTGATGACTTAACAGAATAACAAGTCATGGGGTGATTAATTTTGACAAATCAACTTGTGAGTAACTTAAAGTAAAACTATGGGATATTAAGTCTATTAATAATTAATTGATTGATTAGTTAATTGAATGGTGAATGATGAACTGAACAAATAGTTAATATTCAATTAACTAATTAGTGTTAGATAGTTGATTAATCAAAGTGAATAAAAAATTTATTTGGATTAATCAAAAGGGAATTAAATAGGATTTTCCTTTTTAACCGGATTAGTTCGTTAATGTAATTAACTAACTAGATAGGTATCTTATGGTTGGATAATTAAATATTTGAATGAGTAATTAATAAGTTGATTGAGCCAACTAGTTATAGGAAGATGAGCTCAAGGTTGGCTCGGATAAATTCCAAAGGAATTGAATCAAGGTGGAATGACAAGGAAACGCGAGGGAAGGCCTACAAGTCAGACTTGGGCCCATTAGAGCATGCATAGTAGATGCAATATTCATAGACGAGTATCTTATTGAGATAAGATTTTTATTTATCAGATTTTGACTTGGATGCGCCGAGAAGTCCCGTGGAGCACGAGGCTTTGCGATTTTAGGTAAGTACTTCGGCCTAGTACCCTTACTCTTTGATGAGTATTCTTGACTTTGTTATTGCATGTTGAGCATGCCTTGTTCCTCCCTTCAGGGATTTTATTTTTATGTCTTTCTTGTGACATATTGTTTTCATACATGCTTCCATGAATTTTGTTGAAATCCATATATAGCATGTTTGATTGTTTTGGGATGTTGGGATCCCTACTTGTACTGTTTTTCGTCCCGGATTCAGTGGAGCAGGTGAGCTCCAGATTTTGCAAGAGCGTTGGGGACGGGACACCCTGACGTTCCGGCACTCCTAGCCAGAGGGAGAGTGTTCTGGATGTCCTTGCTACCGCTGGGTCGATCACCCACCATGTCCATGAGACAGCGGCGCTATCGGCATACGCACCCGAGGGGTCGTAGCGGCCGGATGGTCGCTTTTCCTCAAAGAAAGTTCACATGGTACCGACCGGGGAGACGCATTGAGAAGCTTCCATTGAACTCTTAGCTAGGAGTCACGATCTTGTTATTTTATTGTGATAGACTCCTAGGGCTTGTTTTGAGGGCTGCGTGCCCGAAGTTTGCTTTGATACTCATGTCTCTTGATATCATATTTTATTGAACCTCAGGAGTACTTTCATCGAAGCTTTCCATTCAAAGCTCATGCACTTGTTTTCTCCCCGCTTACGCATCCCCGAGGCGTAGGACACTAAGAGACGCAGGGAGCCGTCATCGCGGGCTCCGGGAGATTTGCAGAGGTCCGAGGGACCTTGTCTATCTTTTGTTTTGAGTGAGATGTTATGTTTTGTAGGTCCCCTTAGGGCTGACATTTGTAGGGTACTGAACCCTTGTTATTTATTTTCCGCTAAACTCGCTTATTTTGAATAAATTAAGTTGTTATTTTGCATTATCCGCTTACACACTTAGGCCTTGTATCCGGGTGGGCCTGTCTCTACTCGGCTACGGGCCGGTCTCACATCGCGATGCCCAAGGTCCCGGGATCGGGTCGGGGCGTTACAACATCACGATGTATAAGGTGAGAGAAATTAAACTCACGCATGACCACATGCAGCACCACCCCTCTGCAATTTGTACTGTTACTTCCTTGTACCGTTTCTCCCATTTTCACTGTTTCTAAACAATTCTCTCATAGTTTACACGTGTATCAACAATTAACAATGTAAGATAAACAAAATATATAAAAGATGCAACAAAACTAATCTAAACTAAACCAAGAGCATTGATTGTGTGTATACATATTCATTGAGAATGATTTTTATATATAATATCTATAAATGACTGAAAAAGTTAAAATATATATATATTTTTAAATGTAATTTAAATTAGTGGGTGTTTGTAAAATCAACACCATTTCTCCACGTGGGCATAGGCCATAGTACCATAAATTGTACCGCTCACCACTGTTTTATATCGTGTACTCCTTAATTTGGTTTCAAATTGAGACCAAAAAAACACTGTATCTAAAAAAATATATATATAAATAAATCACATTCATTGATTGAAATTACTTGTTACATTGTTGCATTGTTACTTTGATCCTAGATGGATCATATGGGTATAAGAGAGTCGTCTAGTATGGCTTGGTCCTGCTTTTTGCCCCGTAGGAGTAAAGCTCTCACCGCTGTACTCATCCCTCAAGTTCATTCCTGTGGTTCTCAGATCCACATCCTCCCTTGTAAGTATTAGATTGTGTCTGACAAGGTTTTGCATTACTTGGAGTCTTCTCCACTTTACTTCAAACTCTTTATATATGGCTTGAGTAGCAAACTAAAAACATTCTACAAGGACTAGTTCAACGTGCATATTTATTTAAACAACCAACCTCAAGTAAAAATAATCACAAGATTAACACTCATTAATTAGCTTGAATGTTGTTGCATGTTTCCCTAAGAGTTTGATTTCACTAAAAATGTTTGGAAGTGAAAAAATATGTTAAAAAAACATGTTAAAATGGTTGGAAGTGAATGAAAAGTTATATTTATGATGTTTTTTTTTCACTGAAATGAGATAACACCGAAATAGGAGGAAATAGTTTTTTATATGCCAAAACTTACTTCACCCATTTCATCTACTTTGATTATAAATAAATAAAAAAAACAAAGGTGGATTTAAACCAAAATAAATAAAAAAAGTATCAAAATAGGGGAAATAGTCATTCTCCCTTCATGACAAATAACCGAAATGAAGGAAAATTAACTCATTTCAATGACTTTTCTACTATTTTCGGTGAAATAAATGCCTCCTAATTACTATTGTTGTCTTATTTTCGGGTAGAATTTTAGAGTTTTTGTGTCTATTCATCAAAGCAAATTAAGGTGACTAAGTGAAAATTACTTAGTAAACTTCATATATATTCATTTATAATTATTGAAATACAAGCTACACTTCTAAGTGATGAATGGAAATAAGAAGCCAAAACTTCATGCTAAAAGATTATTGAAACTCTGTTCCAAATCCAAGTACCAATATATATAGATGAAATTAATAATATTGCTTTGTTTGGCCAACCTACTATACATCCTCCACGCGTGGTCATCTTATAATAAATTAGACATACGGGGGGAGTCCTTCAGATCCGAAAAAGATTGGTACTTGTGTGGTAGATTGGACCATCATTGATGCCAACTTAGGTGGTCCATAAACTCATCAAGAGATCGTGGTCCATTAGCTGATCAAGAGATTCATGGGATACAACTACTTTAAATAGTGTTTGTTTTGACTGGAATATGGACACTTTTTTTAAATTTTTGTGTGTGTTTGGTTTTCCATTCCTGGATAAAGATACAATGATTCAAAATCACTGAATAGTCACATCCAATTAAAATCCATGAAGCTCATGATCAACTTTAATATATACATATTCTTATAATTTTTAATTTTTAGTTACTTCTCTCAATACAGTCACCTTCTTATTTGTATTCTTGCTTACCGGTAACCCCACAATCTTAACAGCATGCTCCGACTCTCCCTTTCTGTCAACACTAAAAGCTCTGGCAGCCACCTTATCTACTCCGACTCCCCCCCTTCGGCAATCCTGGTAGCCCTAACAACCCCTTTGTTATTATGTCAACTCTTTCTCTTCTTTTCTCTTATTTAATTTAATTTTAAATTTTTTTTTGCTGGTGTGTTAATTAAATTCGGATATACTTCATATTTGATTAGGTTTTCCTATGATTTTATTCAATAAAAGTTAGGATTTTGGTGGTGTATTATTTTAATTGTTCATTATTTATTATTATCATTATTATTATTACTATTCTATATATTATTTTATATGATTATTTTCATATATTTTAATTATTTTAATTTAAATTTTTAATTAAATATTATCAAATATAAGATAATTAAAGATATAGTTCATTTCATTCACACATATTATTATGAGAAAAGATATACTTACTGACCAAATAACCCAAAATCGATGGCACCGTGTTGATGATCCCAATGCACCATCAATAATTTCGGGAACTGTTTTCTAGTTACTTGGTCGGTAAATATATCACTGCTCTATTATTAATTACTAAAATAAAATAGTTAAAATAATTAATTATTTTTTAGTTAAATAATTAAAAAAAAATTAACACAAAGTAACCGAACCATTCACAATAATAGGGGGTAACAATATCACCCATATCCAATAAAATTAGTTCACAGATAAACACAAAAAATTTACATATATATCCACAACAGTTTAAAAACTTTAAATAACCAAATATAAAAAGTATACGTACATCTAACTTTTTTTTTTCCCTCGGCAATCAAACACACAACTAGCATACATGAGAATATCAAGATATGGTTCTTTTGTTAGGTAGATCGAGCAACTTCATGAGTGTAATTAACAAAGATATCTTCATGATCTTCATCACTTTCTCGAATATTTCATGAGTGTGATTTATATATGGTCGTTCTCGAAGGGGACTTGAGGGAATCCATGATACTGTGATTGAGAAAGAATTGAAAATGGTGAAAGGGATCAAGCAAGGAATTAATTGAAAGCTTTATTGATTTAGAACCAAACACAAGAATACAAAACTACTAAGAAGTAATTAATTAAACATGTAATTACAAGATACAAATTGCGTCAAATCAACCATAATTAATGTTCATGCATGAGCTTGTTGATCTTGAGCAACAAACCAAAAAGAAAAAAACAGTACAATGCATGTCATCAAGGAAGCTTCCTCACAGTCCAAACCTCTAGCTTCTTTTGTAGTACTACACTTGGCAAAGGCTGTGCAACAAGCTTAAATAATTTCTTAGAAGGACCCCCACACTTTCACAGTATCTTTCATTCATGTACTATATATGCAAGCTGCTCTCATGCTCACTGGTTTTGAACCATGAGACAAGACAAGCTCTCCCTAGTGTGTAGGGCTCCTCCATTTTGGCTGTTGGCAAAGCTCTTTTGGAGGTCATTCAGAGGGTACAAACTAGGTTCTCACTTTAATTAATTAGATATATGGTCATGTAATTATCAACTGGAACCTTTACTTTTGTCCTTTGATGCTGTTGGTGCTCTCCATGGCCCAGTGTGTGTGCGTGAGTGTGTATGTGTTTGTGTTGTTCACTGTGTTGCACTTGTAGACACAACTTAAATATGCTCTTTCTTTCACAAGTATGATCATTGGATGCATGTCCAAACTCTCTGTGTCCTCTCTTTCTGGATATTGTGCCATTCACTGTAGCCATTAGCCTCTATGATTGAGTCCAGAGATTATGCTCTTCTTTTCAGCAGAAAAAAAGTTTATCTTTTTGTCATATAGATCATTAATCTTATTTCTAATACAATTTTTTGTGATTAATTAACAATACTAAGAAGGTGCAATTATTAAGGAAAAAATGGGAAGACCAAAGAAGCCAATCGACATAATCACAATGGAAAGACCTTAATTAATTTCCACTGGAAGTGACTCCATTAGATCAAGACCAAACCAATGTGAAGCTGAAATTGGATTAGTGAGGTGGAATATCATTGAATATTTTTGGCACGGTTGATCAGTGGACTATATTGTCAATCACCATCAAATTAGGGGGAAACCAGCAGACTTGTGAGAAGTTAAATGAAAAGGTGTATATATATATATATATATGTTTACAAAGTGATCATTAATTTTTGTGTTTGGTCTGCAATAAGTGGCATTGATAATTAAGTTTTTGTTTCTCTATCCTTCTCTTAATTATTTCTCTCAAACAAAACTCACTCTCAATGTGGTATGGTTGAGGTGTTTTACTGCATTAAATTGACTGACCGGTCTTGATAGACTGAATTAAAGATGAGTGCAATAGTGGCCATTGATGAGTTGGATGGTGTTGAAAGTGTACTTCCTACAAGGTCTTCACAATTTAGGGTTGTTGGTGAGCTAGCTGGTCTATAGTATACTTGCAAGTATCTCTCTATCTTTTCTTCATCGCCACAAATGCTAAAATGTACTCATGTCCCTTGATTTGACTTACCACCTTTCTATATACATATATAAAATCACTCTCATGTGCAGTAGAATTGAAAGTGATTTATAGATTCTTAATCTAATTCAATTTTCTTAACTATTTAAATTAGTTTAAATTAATTAAAAAAAAGTTTATTGTACTAGCATATATCTTAAACTCAATGTCAGTCTTTTGAACTGTTTTTCTTTTTTTGTTTCTGTGAACTAATTACCAGAAGAAGTCAAGAGAGGAAACTAGCATGCATTCAAGCCAGAAGAACTTACTGCTGTGCTTGTCCATGAAGCTGCAGCGTCTCAGGGGCCCCCCTCAACTTTTCTCTTACTTCAGTGTCTCTTTCCATACTTTAATTTTCTCTTTTGTGTTCTCTGTCCCTTCTCTTTATATACTGAGTATCTTTCTGCTGCATGTTCTCTCTCACTGTGAACTAAAACTTCTACTTCAATATTGCCTCATTAACAGTAACAGCTGTATATATATATATATATATATATCCTGAAGTGTCTTTAAATCAATTTTATAATTAATTAGTTCAAAGTCATTATGCTTTTCTTCTTCTCTTGATAACCGAATTCTCCAGAATATATCATGGTTTTTGATAAGACATGCAGAAATAAATATGTATATATATATATATAGCAGGCATTACACAGTACTGTGCATTAATTAATTAAATAAAGTGGTAACATGAGAGACTCGTCTTCCGTTCTCTCTTTGGGTCCCAAGCAAAGACAAGCAAAAATATAAAGGGAGTAGCACAAGGAGCTAGAGGGAAAACTATGGATCAAAAGCATACGAGTATCTCATGGTAGTGGGATAAAGAAGCATATGATGAGTTTCTTTCCAACATTAAAGAGAAGCTGTGTGTGATCTACATGCATTTCCCTCCCCTTCTCCTTAAATCAATCTCTATCTTGTGGGAGCTTTATGCTTTGCTTGTGCTGATCGACCCGGCCTCCTTATCCTAGCCAGCTAGCCTTCTTTTCCTTCTTTTCTCACCACCAATATTAGTCCTAATTAATAAGAGGGACAAGAACATCCATTCATCTTTCTTTTCATTATCTCAACATTATATATTATTTACATATATATATAATTCTTTTCTTTTCTTTTCCTAGCTAATTTCTTTTTCATAAGGTACTAGGCTACTAGCTAAGGAACTCTCAGATGGCAGGCACATCAAGCAAGAGAACAAGGGCCAAGTAAATACTGTTTAATTCTAGTGTGGTTTTGTCCTTCATCTTCATTGGTTTTGTTTGTATGAAAGACAGATATCCACCCCCCATATATATGGATTCCTTGGAAACACCAACAAAGGTGAAGCATTTTCTGATCATTCATGCTGAGGTTATGAAGTACCAGACATTGAGACATAGCCATGTGGATGTATGTATTGAGCTCGATCATGACAATTCACAGAGAAATTTATATAGTGGTACTGATTAATATATATATATATATGCATTGATCAACCCGGTAATCATCGATGATTTTCGGCTCTCATAATATCAGATTAGACAGACATTGCAGGGTGTCCACACATTTGACAAACCTGAAAAATATCTAATCTGAATGTCTTATTCTTCATGAATCCTTGCATGTTAGATGAACACCATTAATGTCTGTACCATTTGCTACACACTTGTTAAAGTTCAATGTCTTAAGTCTTCAAAAGGCTGAGAGGGTTGGTCTCCTTTGTCACTATTCATTTATCCCCACAATTATCTCATAAAAATTATGAAAACCTTGTTAAAGTAATTTTTTGACAGGGACAATACGCTACCGTCGAGGATGGGCACACGACGACGCGCTCCACACTCTGAAGAGGTTTCGATCCCAAGTGCGTGAAAGATCGAGGACCAACTTTTAACAAGAGCTGCCGATAGATCAAGCCGATCGTTGGTTAAAGTAATTGATCTAAATAAATAAATAAATAAGCACATTGCATGTGCTTGTCACGTGCTTTCTCTTTATTAAAACTTAGACTGCTAGGCTGTGTGCACACACAGAATCAACCTTGAAAATATATGGTGTCATTCAATTCATTATTAACAAAATAATTTCCACTTGGCCCAATGGGGTCATGTCATGTGGCCAAAATGATTGGAAGGAGGACCAAGAGCCAAATAAATAATCACAATAAATAAAGAGGTGAAAAACTAAAACTAAAAAAATAAAAATAAAATAAAGTTAGTGTCTTTGTGTGTGTGTGTGTGATGTCATTCAGCACTGAGTCCATTGGTGGATTATTTAGGGCCCCTTAATACACACACACACATTCTTTTATTTTTCCTTTCCTTAATGAAAAACACTTTCACTAAGAAAAAGAGAAAGGAATTTGCTTAGCTAACCCCATGTTAAGACATCATTATCACAAAGAGATCTAGTAAAGAGATCCATATCTATCTCTCTTTAATCTCTTCTTCATTGTCTTCAATTAATACATGAAAATCAATTAATTAAACAAATAAGAAATGAGTAGTAGTAGTAGTAGTAGTATCAAATGGTTTCCAAATTTAACCAAACAGTGAAGCACAGTATTCACATACATACATGGAAAAATTGGAAATTGGAACACTTCAACTGATCACTCTAAAACTAAACCCTCCAGTCCAGTGTGGAATTTTATCAAACAAGTCCCATGCATGCAAACCGATCGGATCAGTACAAGTAGTCCGAGGAGGAGAAGAAGGGTTCTTCAAGACAGGACAAGGAAGAGGATGAATAGCAGAAGCCGTCTCTCAAGTCGAGGATGAGATCAGGGAGGTCGAAGAGGGTGTCGTCGGAGGAGTACTGAGCACTACTGGAAGGAGTGGTCGGAGGTGGGGATGAGGATGAGGATAAAGCATTGGTGTTGGTGAATGTGGTGGCATTGGCATTCTTGGCGGCGGCGGCTTGGATGTCTTTAGGGGAGGAGGTGGCGGGGCGGGGGGGAGGGAGGAGGCGAGTTCGGGGAAATTGAGGGAAAGCGGACTGGCCTTTGATGGTGAGAGCGGCGACATCGTGTGCTCTGGGCGGCCATCTCCGGCGTGGGGAAGGTCCTGAGCCAAATCCTTGATTTCTTTCTTGGCTCACGAATCTCGGACACCCATTTGCCCCAGTTGCGCATGCGCACGCCGCGGTACGTTGGGTGTTTGTTGTTGTTGCTGCTGCTGCTGCTTTCTTTGTGCCTTTTGTTAATCTTTGTTGGATTCTTGCTGCCATTGGCTAGTAATGCTAATTCATCCATGTTGTTTTCCTCCTCCTTCTCCTTCTTGTTGTTGGAGGAGGAGGAGGAGGATGATGAAGAGGAGGAGGAGGGAGTGTAGGAGGAACAGGTGTAGGAAGTGGAGGTATTGCAGGTTTGTTGACATTCATGGAGGAGGAGGAGAGGAGGAGGTTCTTCTTCCATTGTTGTTGTTGTTGCTTGCTGAGGTGTTTGTGTTGTTTGGTGTTGTTGCCCTTTTTATGATGCTCAAATGAGTGAGCAGTGGGGGAGAGAGAAGGATGGGCCCCATCCACATAAGCCACAGTGAAGGGGGTGTAGTTGTGGTATTACTCAATGCTTGCTTGCTTTGAATGCCTCTCTCTCCCTCTCTCCTTTCTTGTCTTCTCTTCTCTTCTCTTCTCTTCACTCCCCCTTTTTTTTTTTATCTTTTTATTTTTTTCCAAGTTTTTTTTACATCACCTTCTATGATGTAATGTTTTAGTTTAAGGAGATTTATCAATTATTTATGAATGATCAACAAAAATAATCTCACATCTAATATATATATATATATATATATATAGGGGTGATAACACGCGTCTGGCCAAGATAGCATATTCATCCCTATAATGCTTTGAAGTATTTTTTTTGTATGGATGGAAAAATCTGCTAAAAATAAACTACCTTGTCAATTTTCATACAATTTGGTAACATCCATACGGTTAAAAATCCTCAAACATTACGCCCAAGGCCAAATTAAATCCTGCATCAAATGAAACGAGATTAATCTACTTGGGATAAGATCGTATATATATATATATATATATATATATATATATATATATATATATATATATATATATTTGATAAATATAGATAAGTCATTAGAAACACTTCTCAAATGTGATTTGAATTTTTAATCTCTCTTTATAAAAGTGACTACTTAACTTTCCTCCTGAATAATATGTAAATAAATTTCTATGTTAGAATCTTAAATAGGTAAGAAAAAGAAAGTTGACTACCATACTCTCTTTCAAAACGAGAGATTGAGAGATCAAAACATGTTTAACGTATGCCTTTGTCAAATAAAAAATGTTTGTTTATATTTATCAAATATATATGTAAGGGCAGTATGGTGTTACAAAGCTTTCGCAATACACATGGTCCAAAGAAGAGTTTGATCACTTGGGTCTATTGTACGCAACTTTACTCTTTTTTTTTATAAGAGGTTATTTCCATGACTAGAATCTGTAACTTTCAGGTCATATGACGACAACTTTACCGTTGCATCAAAGCTTCTCTTCTTATCAAATATATATGTACTATAAAAATTAAAATATTTGGTCGATGATGAATTTATGCACATACCGATAAAAAATCAAATTATTAAAAAACATTATGGTATTTTTCCATGTCACCCGGCCCCTTCTTTATATAGTCTAACATTACACGATGCAAGATTGCATCTAATGATCAAACACAAGCATCCTTTGTCGACATAGAAAAAGAGTGAAGAATTAGAAAGTGAATAATGAATTTTCAGGGAAAATTTTTCATTTATGAATTTATGATTCCATGTTTCTCATTTCCCATACAGTGATCTTAGTGTCCTCGCTCAATGTGGTCCTCAATGTGTGTGACATGGCTTCTAGATGCCATTCTAGTGGTTTACATTGACTTGTTTCTCAGACATGTTTTTATGGAGAATAGTTAGTGGTAATGGGAAATTAGATTGAGACTAGAGATGACCCAAGGGACCAATTTGGACTAATAGATCCACAATTTACGTGTCTTTATGCTACATTTATCACTTACAGACACTCAATATATGCCCCCCTGTGTTGTACCAATATATATATATATATATATATATATATATATATGGCCCCTGTGCGTGTACTAAATCTCTATGGAAATTAACATATATAAAAATTATCCATATGTAAATATATGTGCATGACACCAACCACCCAATGGTTTATTAATATTCGGGTGGCTTGCTAAGAGATGAGATTCTCATGTGGACGAATTCGAGATCGAATCCTCATTTTTACAAACTCAGATTCGGGTATGGCGTTATTATTCAGATGATAAATCATGGATTGAAATACCAATTGCATTAATATTCTTTAAAGTCCCTGTGAAGGGGTGTTTATCATCTTATTCAAAAAAATAAAAATAAAATGCATGACAATGGTCCAATTATTCTCGGTACTTATTATTAACAAATATGATTAGCAAATCATGGAATAAAATCTCTCATCATTCTCACCATTGCCAACTCCAATCAAATCCTTAAAGAACCTCTACTTTTTGGGAGAAGACTGTCTAAGAGTAATAGCAATAGCTAGATCCAATCAAACTCTATCAAACTCTATACAATAATAAAAATAAAAATAAAAGATTAGTGTCAAGTTGGTCTAAAGTTCATCACTAATCATCTCTCCTAGTTTTGGTACCATGACTATATATATATAGTCAAAGATGATGGCATCTAGGAATTATATAATGTGAAGAGTTGAATGGAATTAAAGTAATTAAACATGGTTAGTTTGTTGCTAAAAAAGACACACAGATGTCCAAGAACTGATCACTCATTCATGCATGCCATAAAGACCACAACTGGGACAATGAATAATAAAATCTCTTCAGAAGGTGTACCAATCAGGGCAGTTAAATGAAACCTCATTGCTTGCAAAGGGTCCTGCCTGCTACTTGTGATGTGTTGCAATGTGACCTTTTTCATTGTAGCTTGATCAAGATGTTGTTTAATTTCTAAGGTCCCCATCAGGCATGAGTGGCCTTCAAATGACCACCAGTGTCCAATCCTTAGGACCCTACCCTCAATGACAAAGTCTAGTAGAAATCAAGCTTCACCTTTTTGTGAAGGCCCCTATTAAATTTTGGCAATGTTTGGTTGCTCATCTTCACATGGTTCATATGCTTGTGAGGAGAAAGAAAGGGCTCTACATTCAAAGAAAGTGAGGGACTCCTCAACTAACTCACAGTCTCACTGTATTGTTTCTCTATCTCTTCAAGAGTTCCCTGGAAGTAACTCATGTCAAGAACTTAATATAGATAGAAGATCACATCTACAACATTGGAAATCTCAAGACAATAAAAGACCTGGTGGCAAAATGACTTCTTTAATCTTGGATTAAAACACAAATATATTTTAATTTATTTTTACAGGTGGCTCTAATTCTCTACAGTGTGTAAAGCTTTCAAATATATATATAAATATTCAAATACAACATCAATTAGCTAAAAATATAAGAATGGGGTGGAACATAGTCCCTATGGCCATAGTGTGAAACCTCTAGTTGGATTGGAGAGGAACTAAAGATTTTTTTTTCAAGAAAAATACCATGTTTTCTTAAAATAATTCGTGATATTGATACCGTTACTATATCTTGGTTTGATTCAACTCATGAGTCAAAAGGACAAAAATTAAAAATGGCCGAGACATTGGTTAAGAAAAACCTTACTTTCACCATAGAGGGAGTGCAATAGTCAATGGGCGATGAGGCCTAGGAGGATGACACGAAGAGAGACCCCATAGCGCACATAGGCACCTACTATGTTTTTATGTTTTATGTTTCAAAGCATGCATCACTTATGTATACCTGTACTCTAAAACTTTTGATATTAAATAAATAAATATGATTTATCAACGACCTTTTGCCTATTGGTATCAAGTCCAGTCGCAATGTAGAGGTTTAGTTTGGTTTAACAATTCTAGGTTTGAACCCCCACAACCACAAGGTGAGGACATGTGCACACAAGTGTTGCCTTATCTGCCCCTGACTTTCAGCAGACGCTTGCACCTTTATAAAAAAAAAGAAAATAAATAAATAAATAAATATATATATATATATATATATATATATAGTGCGGTCGGCCCGCCATGTGAGATGGCGTAATGTCGGCCGCCGGAGCCGGCCCAATAGTGTACTCACATAGCGGGCCCACCACACTATATCATGCCCTATATATATATATATACAACATCAATCAGATAATAGAACTAAAATTCTTCTTCTACTTAAATGAGATTAATTTACACTTTCATGTTTTCATGTAAACCAGGGAACAGGGCATATTGGCACTTTTGGGGAAATTAGATTAACTAAATGCTTTTAGGTGGGCCTTTTTTGGTTTGGGCTATTATGGACTGTTCTGGGCTGGATAAGAACTATAATCACTCATTTGGCCCAGTGTTCTTTATGGACAAAAACTAAACTAATGAACTATATCAATAACTCAGTTTTTGGTTTCATATAATAATAATAATAATAATAATAAGAGAAACACATAATTTCTTATGTTTTTTAAAGTCCATCTAAGTGGATCATAGATTAAAGATGTTTAACACTATATTTAAAATTTTGAGGAAGACACCTTAAAGTCGCCACCAGGGCAATTGAGGGAAGCAAGCAATGGGTTACTACCGTCTCCCATCCAAGCCAAGCGTGTAATCTTTTGTCAAGCGGACATGTAACTTTTAGCTATCCTTAGTGATTTATTCATATCAAAAAAGAAAAAAAAAAAGATTTCCCCTAAATCCCCAAATCAAACACTAAATTTGTATTCTAATTGATTTGGTTGATAAATTTGACAAAATAATATTAAGTAAAATTCTCATAAAAATTTAAAAGAAAAAATTTTATTCAATTTTCAAAGATCAATATAAGATTCTATTTAGAGTTATTGAATGATCAAGCTATTTGTGAACAATTCGAGATCAATTTGGTAAAAGCTAGAACTTAGCTCGGAGTTTGAGCTGAAAGGTCAAAATTTAATATTAATATATTAATATATAATATAATATAATATTAATAAATATTAAATATATAATAAATTCTTAATTTCAAATTAAATCTATCCAAGCTCGAGTTTCAAAGTTATAATCAAGCTTTTATTTTTGAGTTAAATCGAGCTGAATTCAAGTAAATTTATTCGACTTAATTTTAAGCTCAAAGTTGCCTAGCCCAATCAAACACGGCCCATTTACAACCCTACTTCTATTATCCATTATGAGTTCTCCCGTTTGTTGCCTCGAGATTGGAATCTTATGATTAGATCATGGAGATATTTTCATATATGAATCCCATCTCCAGAAAACAATAGAAACACGATCTCGAGGAGAAGATGCGATGATTTCCGCGACGCGCCGAGATGTCGCCACGTGGGCATCCTCGTAGAAGCTTAACCGCTACGCTAACGAGCGCGACATTTGTTCGTCCACGCCATCACCGATTCAAATCATTCGGAAGTCTCCTTCGCTCCTTCGCTTCGTCTCCTTCTGCAAAACCCTAAACCTGATGATCCCTCGGGCCTACGCCATGGATGCCCAGAATCGCACCCTGGATCTCACCGCCGTAATCCTCTCAGCCTCCCCCTCCTCCGCTATCGCCGCCGCCTCCTCCTTCCTTCGCCGTCACTCCTCCGATCAGCCTCGCGCCTTCTTCTCCACCGCCTTCCCCGCGCTCATCCGCCGCATATTTGGCTTTGATGACCCGTCCAACCCATCCTGGCTCTCCCTCGCCACCGATGACCCCGCCCTCGCCTCTGACCTCTTCAAGCTACTCTCTCCCTCCGGCCCCCTCTTTTCCTCCATCGCCGCCGTCGATCGCCATTCATTGATTAAGTACGTCTTCCCCATTGAACGACTACCAGAGTGGATGCGCTTCGCTCTTCAGAACGATCGCTACGCCTCGGTTCTCTCCGACCTCTGTCCTCTTTTCAAGTCTAGGGTTAGAGAGGACAAAATCCAGGGTTGTTATCAGCTGCAGCTCAACGTATTCGAGTACTATGTCTTCTGGTTCGCGTACTATCCTGTCTGTCGGGGCAACAGCGAGATTCCTGATCCAGCCGATGAAAAGAAGACTCGTCGGTTCCTATTGGAGAACTGGACATCGTCTCTGCCGGGCTTGAGCGCTTCTAGCAGGCGTTCGGGGCGGAAGACGGAGGGGAAGCTCTACCTCCAGCTCCTATATGCTTACCTGCGTGCTTTTGTCCCCAAGTGTGGGATAGGGTCGTACCAGCCCTACCGGAGCTCGCTCCTTCATTATTCTTCAAGCTATGACGTGTCGGCATTCATGCAAGCTGAATTCTTTGTTCACGCACTGATTCATTTCTGGTTGTTGGATAATGATTTCTCACCACTGCCTTTCAATCTTTGCCGTTCATTTGGGATTTCGTTCCCCTTGCTGGCGGTGCTGGGAGAGATCCCTCCAACTGCTGGTTTAGGTGAGGTGTTGAACTTGATGGTGAAGTACTTGAATTGTAGTTCAGTTGCTCCTTTGGAAGAGAATGAAAAGATTTTGCCTGGTGGGAGCCCCGCTCACGGGTGGAATGATCCAGGGTCAGTGGCTGTTGGAAACTCTACAAACATGATCTCTTCTTGTGAGAGCTATGTGGGCACTTGGAACATGGCGTTGCAGAGGCCTTTGTACAGGTTTATATTGAGGACTTTTCTATTTTGTCCAATTGGTACTTCAGTGAAGAATGCTGCTCAGGTCTGCTCTTTGTGGATGACTTTTATGACACCATGGAGGACTAGTTCTGAAGAATTTGTCGAGTTTGAGGCGCCTGAAGTGCAGAAGTTGGAGAATTCTAAGAAGGCAAACATTCAGTCACAAGGGGGAAGCAGTGAAGAAGCCCTTTACACACCTTCTTGGCAGTTTTACGTGTTGTCCAATTACCTATTCTATACCTCTTTGGTTGTGCATTTTCTTGGGTTTGCACACAAGTTCCTCCATGCAAATGCGGCCAGTGTGATTGAATTGGTATCAAAGGTCTGTACTGCCCCTTCCTGAGTATTTGCATTCTTTTTTGTGTGTTTATCTTGTTGTTCTACTTCTACATGAAGTTTCATTGTGATGAATTGATTGGTTGAGATCATCTTTATACTATTTAGAATAGCTGAGAAAAGTACCATCCATTCGAGTTATAAACATGATGAGTAAGGATTAAAGCTGAAGCATGTATCCTTCAAACTTCCAAAGGCTTCTATTTTGCTAAACATGAAGTAACTTCCTTAATTTGGTTTTGAAATTGGGTATTGTGTATATGTCATGTGAATCTTTGTTAAGTGTATCTTCATAACTGTCATTTGTCAAGCTCTTTTATCTCTAATAGCACTTAAGCAAATTTTGGTGATTTCATGGTCAAAGCTTATCTTGGTATTAATGCTCAGCATAACATGTTTGTTAAATTCTAATATTCCAGCCCAATTTATATCATGCTACCCAAAATCTTCTGTTGAGATTTATTTGTTAGAAAACAGTCTGCAGGACCATTGATCAGACAGTGACTAAATAGTTATGTTTTCTAGTAACTATAGTGCCCTAGTTCATATAAAAAGTGTTTGACATAAGAATATGTTTAGTTAATCCTCCGTCTTGTAGGATCACTATTTGCATTGATGAATT
Organism: Dioscorea zingiberensis; assembly: GCA_026586065.1. NCBI lineage: Eukaryota > Viridiplantae > Streptophyta > Magnoliopsida > Dioscoreales > Dioscoreaceae > Dioscorea > Dioscorea zingiberensis. The sequence continues at coordinate 1,130,550 of CM048822.1, read as the reverse complement.
ACCTTTCTCTTTTTGGTTGTGAGATGTCTGGTGTCCTTATTGTTGTCAAGATCAGTGGCACATTTGTTTTTCTGAATATTTTCTTTTTCTGGACCATGTGGTAACTCCTTACCTTGCATTGACTGCATCTTCTTTTCCTTGAAATTGTTTGTCATAGTGACCTAGATCAGGGGTATGAACTTCTTATCAAATGAAAGTTTATTATTGTGGTGCTTAATATGCTGGATCAACTCTACAGGCATATCCTTAGTATACAAACGGGAAATTTTACATGTGATGGTAGTGCAGAATAGTAGGAGTCATCAGAATCATTAAAGATTTATCTATCAAATTTAAAGCAATGGGCTCTATTGTGCATATTATCTTTTCTATGAGGATGAGGAGCAAACATGAAAGGTTGGAACATGCATGTATCTACTGAGTATCATCCTCCCTGCAATACACGGTTGGCATGTTCCATTTGCATACCCTTTGTAGAATGTACCCTAGAACTCTTTTACTTTTGAAGAAATAGCCTGTTGGATGCTTGATCTTGCTTTTGTCAAGGGCTACCAAATATGTTTATCCAATCGTATTCTGTGACCATGCTATTCATTATCATGATGGGCCTCAAGTTTTCATTGACCTGGGTCCTACAGGTTTATAATGATGAAATTTTATCTCTGTATGTGGGGTTAGTTGGGTAAATTAACCATTTGTAGGCCATATTGACAGAGTTTTGTTTATTCTCTTGCCTGTCTCACGCTATCATCAGTTTCATAATGAGAACAATGTAATAGATGACTTACCTTTTGATGCCTTGATTCTGTATGTTATGTCTGGTTCTCCAATGTACTTTGCTCTGCAATCTGTCTTATATATAGTTTTAATTCGTATCAAAATGTAGGTACTTGACATTTTGACTTCTTCCAAAGAGTTTGTTTCTCTCCTTCGGAAAGTAGATGAGGCATATCACTCCAAATCTTCTGGGCCGTCATCTTTTTCTGATAGTTTCTACAAATATGTTCCATCCATTCGAGAACAGATGCAGGTAGGCTAACTTTGCTTTTCCTTCTTATGTTAATTTTATCTTAATAAGTCATTTTAATTGGATGAAAATATGCAATATCACTTGTAGATAGAACTGCAATAGAGAATTTGCAGTCTCTTTTTCAAGGAAAATAGGTTGTGATCCTAAATCTAAGTTCATGTTAATATTCCGCTTATTTTATCTTCCCACTTTGCTTTGATCTTTTACCATTTCCTTAAGTGGGATGGTTTTTATTATTCATGTTTGATATCTATTTCATTTTAAAATGCAGGATTGGGAGGATGGTCTATGTGAAACTGATGCTGATGGATCTTTCTTTCATGAAAATTGGAGTTATGATTTTAAACTTTTCACTGATGGCGAGGATGGAGCTCAAAATCTGCTTCAAGTACGATTGCTTGTTTTCCCTTTTCTTTATCAGGATTCTAGACACTTACTCCTTTGTGTGTGATCTACACTTGATATCTGTGCTGCAAACAATGATAGCTGGTTTTTAATCTTACACATGCCATTAATCTCCTCCTATTCATCAACTTTGGTGATGACAAGTCTGCTTCAAGTTGTTAGGCCATCATGAATATCTCCAATTATCTTCCTCTTAGCTCTGACATTGTTCAGCTTCAATAGTTCTTATTGTTGATAATTACTAATATGTTTTATATATATTCTTTTGCCACAGCTGTTTGTTCTCTTGAGCAGAGCATGAGATCCAAGGGATGTCTGGGGATGTCTCTCATCACCTTCTGGCCTTGGACTCTATCAAAGCTAAGATGAACATCCTCTTTGGTAACAGTGTCCGAAAGTCAGATTCCTGATTGTCTCTGAGGAGGCACACTTTCTCCCTGGGCGGGGGGAAGCCTTCATCCCCAAGCACCCAGGAGTGGGGAAGCGTGTGTGGGCTGATGTGAAATACAAAGGGGATTGGATGAGGAGGCCAATCTCTGAAAATGAAGTGGCATGGTTGGCAAGACTTCTGATAAAACTATCTGATTGGTTAAATGAAGCTCTTGGTCTTGATCAGGCCGAGCAAAGTGATTCTGTTGCAGGGCCAGCGTACATGGAGATCAACCCTACGATCCCCATAAAGGGGCCCAAGGAGGCGGTACACCTGGTGGCAGCCTTTGTTGTTTCTAGTTTTGTGTCATTTGTGCAGACAGTGCTGAGGTTTATGAGAGCTCACAGGATGAGGATAAACCTGCGAATGTTTGCCTCCAAGAAGTTGGTGATGGTTTTGTTTGTGTTTGTTGTTGGCAGCGTGCTGATGAAAGGCAAGTAGCAGGGTTTTCATTCTCCTGAGAGATGCTTTGGTGACTGCTGCACTTTGCTGATGGGTTGTGTACATATGATGTACAGCCATACATGGGAAGCCAGGAGATCTTCCAGTTAACCTTTTTTGATGCACAGGGAGGGGTGTGCTGTGAAATTTTCAAATGATCAATAATTTTGGTATGAAAAGTCAGGCAAGAATTACTCTGTGAGGTTCTTATGTTATAGCATGGGAGAGCTACATGGTTTTTGTTTGAGTGTGGTATATGTTCATGGTGATATAATACAACATCCAAGACCAATACCTTTTTTGATGCACAGAGGGGTGTGTGTTGTGAATTTTTCAAATGATCAATAATTTTGGTATGAAAAGTCAGGCAAGAATTTGCTCTGTGAGGTTCTTATAGTATGCGAGAGCTCTATGGTTTTTGTTTGAGTGTGGTATATGTTCATGGTGACATTTAATACAACATCCAAGACCAATACATTGGTGATATGTATATCGCTTTGGCCTTCACCTTCAGTGCAACCAGGTTATGAATGCTGACTTCTTAAAACTTGTTTAATTTGTTCTTTACCTTGTTTTGCATGCAGTAATTATTAATTTGATGCATTCATGATTATATATATACAGGGCACTCAAATTTTCTCATCCCAAATTATTCTTATGCTTGACCTGACATTTATTATGATGAACTTCGTTGTCCTTCACACAACAACTCCCACACACGTGCCCCACTCTTGCATAATTGTTTATATTTTATTATTACTTTAATTTTGCTCCTATCACTGTGTGTGTATATATAAATCGTGTTAGGCGGATCCAAAAGACACAGATCGGAGAACTGACCAAAGCGTTGCTGTGTGATCGGGATCTTGATGGCGATGTGCATATCAGACCAGGTGTCCGCTGCTCTCATCCTCGTCTTCCTCGCAGTTGTTGCTGCATCTGTTAGGGTACGCCCTCCTCTTCATCTATGGTTTTTCTATTGTCGTCATCATCATCATCATCATGCAACATTGGAATGTATTATTAACTTAGGGTGATGAGAACGAGTGCGTGTACACGGTTTACGTGCGCACCGGGTCAATGATCAAGGGCGGCACAGATTCAAAGATCGGGATCAGCTTGCAAGACGCGTCGGGCAAAGGGATCGTGGTGTCCGACCTTGAGTCATGGGGCGGGCTCATGGGCTCCGAACACGACTACTTCGAGCGCGGCGCTCTGGATGTGTTCAGCGGTCGAGGGCCTTGCGGCCTAAGCCCGCCGCTGTGCAAGCTGAATCTGACCTCTGATGGCGCCGGCGCTCACCACGGGTGGTACTGCGAGTACGTGGAGGTCACCACCACAGGGCCTCATGTGCCCTGTTCTCAGACGCTCTTCTATGTGCGTCAGTGGCTGGCTACGGACGCGCCGCCCTACCAGCTCTACGCCTCTGTTGACGGATGCGCTAAGCTGCCTGGTGGCTACGACCACAACCGGAGACTTGTTATTGGCGATTCCTCCGCTTCCATGTGATCTGGTCTGAGTTATTGAGTGGAGATGTTTATTGTTTTCTAGCTGTGTTTTGATGAGAGTGAGAGAGGTGAGGTGGTTCCTCTATATCCCCAGTGAATCAGTGGTCCGTGATAAATAACAATCAAGTAATATAATAATGCTCTTTGTAGTATCTGTTAGTAATTGTGTTCCGGCAAATTGTAGTTTTGGGTTGGCTACTTATCTCTCGGCAATTAATTCATGTTTAACTAACTCAACACCCCTCTCCAATTTTATCCATACCATGTGAGCCTAAGGCCACAAGTAATTCAAAAAGGCACCCATACTAAAATGAAATATGAATCAATCAAGATTTCCTATCCCAACAGCTAAAACTTATTTTTTTGTTGTTGGAGGAGGGGGGATGGAATGTACAAATGTCACACAGCAAGAATAAGAAACCCATGGCAACAACCTAAAAACCTCTTTTTTTTTTATTCCACTACACAGCAACAATCTCATCAATCTAGTCGGGTGGTGTACATGGGATGTATGCAGGAAAACGGGTGGGAGCAGCTTCACCTTAATATATCTGAAATTATTAACTAGAGAGGAAGCATTGCTTCTAATAGTCAGAAGATTGTTGAATATGGAGCTTTACACATATCACCAGGAAACCATTTTGTGCAGAAGAGCAGAAATACTCCCGCCCGACCCACACCTTTAATGCTGTGTGGAAACTCTAGAAATTCCTCAAGCACAGCTCTGCTTCAGATATATGTTACAAGATGCACCGCAGCATTACAAGCCAATCTGGGGACACAGAATCCTGTCTCTGATGTTAATTGGCAAACCGCAATGTCGGTTTCCTCACATAGGGCAAGCAGCAAAACATGCTGGATCATATATAAATCGGTTTGACATCATTAGGCCCAAAACTTGTGCTACAGGTAGGACACTTGCGATGCCGGCTTTCAACTGTCCTTCGAACGCACTGGTTACAGAACAAATGATAGCATTTGGCAATAACAACCTGAAGGGCACCCAGTAATAGCAAAAGTATGGTATGTCAGACATTTAAAACCATCAACAGCAAAATAAGAAATAATTTATAAGCTTATTGGCGTGCATGGCATGACCTCATACATCAGTTACTAAAGAGAATGGAAAGATGATGATTTGATTAACAGATAATAATTCTGAAAGATCCATAATGACAATGACTTGGTTTACCTCCTTCTGCCGTTCATGACAGATGTTGCACTTGAGAATCCCTCTGTATTCTCTAAGTTCATGTTTAAGCTTTTCAAGAACTGTTGAACCCTCTGTTAGTGCCCTAAGATTTGTAGCTTTCCTGTTCAAAGCTTCCAACTCCTCTTCAATCCTCTTCTTGTTATACCTGTTTAAATTTTAGAAAGCATATAAATTCCACAGACTTCATTCAGCAAGTCTAGAAAACAAAGGCATGGCATGTGGTTTACCTCTCCTTCTCTACCTCTATCAGTAGCTCAGAAACATCTAATCTACTCTTCTCTAACTTTGGTTGCACTCCGTCTAAGAATTGGCTCAATTGTTGGCATTCTCTCTGGGTATCCAACAGCCTTCTTTGTGCATTCTCCAGAGCAACAGATTCCTGCCACCGTTCCTCCATGAGTTTCCCAACCTGTTCTGACCATATTCTTAACTGCAAAGAAATGGTGACATGGCCCATTAACTAATAAATTCCTACTAAACTAATGTAATCTTTTATGGTAGAAAATTTGCTTGCCTGATCCTCCAATCGTGAAAGCTTTAGATTATTTGAATCAATAAACAAATTGGCATGCTGTACTTCTCTGTACATTCCTTGCAACTCAGCTCGTAGAGCATCCTGCATCTGCCTTGCTTTAAGCCCCTCCATAACAAGCTATAACATAAAGAGTGAAGTTAGGCAAGATTCAACCTCTAAACATCACATGGAAAGATCCAAAGATTTACAATTACAATGAGGAAAAATACCCACAACAAACGAAGACATCATGATTATATGAAACATTACAGCTTGGTGAAGTTAAATGTGTTTTTCAACAGTTGGGAGAATAACAAAAGATAAATTTCAGAGATATGTCATGCTACAGTGAGAACACAAGACGAAAGTTTGTGTGAATTGGTACATCCTCATATCCTCCTTACCATACTAATAAATTACATTCAAAAGAATCCTACTAATGGCGTTGCAAGCAATAAAGTTCAGTTTGGTTGCAGCTGTGTTGACAAATCAGATCCACAACCAAAGAATGATATCATAAGCCTCAATAGTTTAGGCAGTCCAAAATCTATAGCTCTGCTCAGCAGTGCTTTTGCACACCATCTATTATATATACACACATGCATACATACATATATAAATACATATTACATGCAAGGTTGCTCTGTAAGAATATAGGAAAGTCTGTTACATGGTTAAAGAGAACTGACCTTAATGTTGTAATCATCTCTCTCTGTGATTTGCTGAAGCTGGTGTTGGTTGTGAGTTTGAATATCTTACATTATGATTGGCCAATACTCTGAAAAAACAAAAGCAATGCCACCCAAGTATGTATCGATAATTGTGAGGTATCACTTCAATACCAAAAATAAGAAAAAGGAGCACAAACCTCAATCTCTAATAAATGCAGCTTCACCTTCTTCATGTTTTGCCTTCAATGTTTCAGTCAAATTACAGATATCCCTGTCACCACAAGCTAACCATCATCTCATGATAAATGTTTTTGCCACAAAAGGAAAAGTAATTTACATATCGATTTTTAGATTTCCCTCATGAAAATTAATAATCCAAAAAATAAAATAATTGGTCTAGTATATAGCATGTACAGGGCAGTATTAAGGAGGCACTTCAAACAAGCTTGTATGATCTCTACCACAAACATAACCAGATGATGCACACTAAAAATTCATCATCAAACCATAAACTTACAATCTGAACGGGGAATAAAATTCAAATAAACACATAGATCTATAAAATTTCTAAACTCAGGTACTGTAAAATGATGTACTCATACATATAAAGCTATTATCCAAAAAGGGAATAAACCTAAAATTGATACAATGGTTCACTTTCAGGTATTTAAACAAAAAACAGTAGGGATGGCATCTGCACCTTCCAGACAAGTCCAGCTTCTGCCTCAAGTCAGCAATCTCAGCTTCTGCAGTGGCAAGTCTATGTTGGGCTTCCGCCTCAGCTTCATTTGCTTCTTTGACACGCAGCTCCAAATTATACTCATCCAGAGAAAATTTCAAACTTTGAACACGGGCCCAGGCCTTAAATTCCATGTCTCTGAACTCCATGACATCCCTGCAGTAAGATGAACTAAGTCAGACAACAAGCGAGATTAAGTAAAGTATTGATGATGGAACATTGATAATTGTGTTATAGACCATTAAGTAGACTACCTATATACAGATAAAGAACATAAAATCAGAGGACAATTCTAACTTAAATGAACTTGATGAAGAGGTTATCAGAAGTTAGAGATCAAAAAATCTAAAAGAGAGAGTAGGGCAAAGAAGGCTAGAGCAGGCTGGGCAACTTCACAGCCCAGATTGACAAGTGCATCAGGTAGCTGATTGCCCTCCCTAACATTGTTACATTGATCAGGCTCAGCTGGATACATGTTTTTGGGAAGGGAAGCACTTATTTTTTGAGGGCACTACTTACTATTATTTAGAGTTTCTTAATGTTATGGTAAAAGCACTACATAAAAAAAGTATTTATCAGAACTAAGTTATAAATTTACATAGACTTCACAAATAATGAAAAATGAAAAAGGATAACAGAGGCAATTCTGAAAAGATGAAAAGTGCTACAGTTTGAGTCACTTTTAAATGATCCAGAATTGAAAAAAGGGCAGCCCGAGCATACAAAGCTCCGGTTATGTGCAGGGTCCGGGGAAGGGTTGGACCACTTGGGTCTATTGTTTAGATAAAAAAATGCATATACTTCCAACTGGATAATCAACTAAGAATATCATACTTGGTATCAGTGGATTCACGCCTATACATCTCTAGGATCAGCTTCAATTCCTGATCGCTTTCTCTTAGATCTTGCACCTGCACCACAATAACAGATTATCAGTATATTTGAATGAGAGAACATGTTAGAATAACATCCACTAGATAGTTTACTAAATTAGATCAGACAACGAGAAAAAGAAGGGAAAAACCAGCACAGGCAGCATATCCAATCCAACCAAAATCTTATTGATGATTATAGTTGGCATCAAAACAAGTACAAACTACTCAACAAAATACAACTCTTGCCAATAAAATATTAAGTAAATGGGAGATTTACCAAAGATAGACTGAAAACCAGATTATTGAAGTAATCTTCAAAATCTTTAAAGTAGTTGGTAAACATATGTCAAAGAAAGATTGGTGTGCATACCACTGCTTTCAGCTTCTTTATTTCCAGAAGTTGCTGACTGGATCTACCAGAAAGAGATTCTATTTCATTTGCCTGTAATAAAGAGACTTAAAATGTAAACAAACTATTTGATTCTGAATAAATGTTAAAAGAGGAGAAAAAAAAAAAAAAGTGGTCATGCACACTAACCCTATTACCAAATGCATATTCTAGAGAAGCTACTCACCTTCCTATGAAGGATAGTTGAAAGGGATTGAACTTCAGCTCGCAAAGAATGAAGTCCTGAAGAACTCTCTTTATACTTGCTAAGCTGACTTTGCATGGTTTCCATATCCTTGGGAAGGGATGCAACAAGTGCTTTGAACTCCGAAATAATTTCCTTCCGGCCTGAAATGCAGAAGATGGCTCCAAACAATAAAACATCAAGTGAATGAAACAAATGCCAATGAGTTATTCACCAACTCAATTCTGTACCTGCTTCTCTTGAAGCTTCTTCAATCTTGGACTCCAACTGAATCCTCTTGTCAGCAAGTTTTTGTAATTCTCGCTGAAGCTCAATAACTCGAGACTCAGAAAAAGCTGAGATTCTTTGATAAACATCAATTGTATCAACTTTCACATTCATTTCTTTTTCCCTCCATATATAATTGTCTCTTTCAACCTATGAAATTGGAAATTGATATCAGCCCTGAAGGAATGATTTCACCACATTAATCATTATATGAGCTACATGCATCTACCGACCAGCTACCACCTGTAGTTTTTCCAATGATGTCCGGCATTGGTCCATTTCTGACTTTGATTTTTCCAGCTGCTCAGCCAGCAACAGAAAAACTTTGGAAGATCGTATGCTCTTGACATCCACCAAGGTGTTCTGGGGAAAACATCATTGATGGCAAAAAAAATTCTTGAATAAAATCAAATTTAAGTTGTATGATAATAAAATAAAAGTCAAAATACAAACAATAGAGTAAAACAGACCTGTAAATTGGCTAGCTTGTTCAGTATTTCTATTCTTCCTTCATGTAGACTCTTAATTTCTACCAACCGGCTAGAAACTAATTCCTGTTCAATGCAAAAATTAAGTCATTAGCAGTTACTCTGTAAAAGCTATCTAAAACAATAAAGGATATTAAGCGAAGACTACCTTCAGCTCATTAAATGTGGACTCCATATCTTGTAATTCTTTCTGTTTATCTCCGACCTTATCTCCACCAGCATGTTTATTCCCTAAATTGCGAAAAAGGATAGGGGCTCCTTGAACACCATCTCTCTGTGCTTTCAGAATAGCCAATTTACTGTTGCTTTCTTCCAACTCTGCAACAGCTGTTGAGAGTTCTTCTACAGAAGGTTACCAGAAGAGCAGCCCATAAAATTTTTACAATCGTTAGTGTCAAACCTGACTACTGAATGCCAATATTTAAGAACATAAATCCTTTAAAGAATCTTAGAGGCTATGCATAGATAAACTTTTGAACCATACTCTCATATAGTCATATGCTCACCTAACAACCGTTTATGTTCAGCCTTATTTTTCGCATAAATATCTCTGTGGTTTCGAACTCTGTCTGCCAACACTCGATGTCTCAAATGAAGGTCATCAATGGCCACTCGCAAGTTCTTAACATCTGCCCGTAAACCATTAGTTGTCTTCTGCAAATGTTGACCAAGCTCTGTGAATCACCAAACAAGACAATATAAGAGTTTGAATGCTGTGGATGAGAAAGCACAGCTTGATGCAGAATAAATAGTAACCAGGATGCAATTGAAATCTCAAATTCCTACCATGCTTTGACAAAGTCATAAGGAGGGTGGTAGCAAGTTTGTCATTTACACTCCAGATGCCATTAATTGAAGATATTATATTTCTTGTGGTATTTCTTGCTGCTACTTGTCTGGTCTGGATATGTTCTTCTGTTACTATAGGAGACACACAACCTGAGCATCTTTCAGTAGCACCAGTTTCCATGAGTCTGCTCAAGAAATCTTCCTCCGTGGGACAAGATGCACCATCTGAATAACATACTAAAAATCTGAATATGACAACTCACGTTTGTTGCAACATCCAAAAATGTTGAACAGATTAGAGAAAAGAAATTAATGCAACACACCATAATATACATAAATAAGATGATTCAATATTAATCGAATCATATAGTAGAATCATGCTCCATCTAAACATAAGTTTTGTAAATTCATGCCCCATCTGAAAGGAAAGAAATTAATATTAATAAGAATAAAGATGAGTGGAACAAAAGAGTTTTTACACGCAGATATGTAAATGTGAAACACCATTGACAAATTTACACACATGGAAACCTATATGCTATTGCATGTGCTACAAGCAGTTCAAAATTCAAATATGCATTAAGAATGAAGTCATTATACATAAAAGCAGTAGATATGCATTCTAAAGCACAGTATCTCAAAATTCAAATTATCAATGCAAGCATGAGATATTATCTGAAAAAAAAAATGCCCTAATTACTTTTGCTCTGATTGTGATGTTGATCCAAAACTCACCAGCAACATATCTTTCCCACATCACTGGAACAGTTCGCAAAATCCAATCATAAGACATTATAATTCATGACATCTGTACTAAGTGTGGGATAATAAATACTCTGGTAAGAAACCAACATAAATGAACTTTGCACTTATGCCTAAAAGAATTTCAAACTACAATCAGGGTAGCATGTTGTGCCAAAGTTGGTTACAAACTGGTTTCTGGAATTACACTCATTCAACTAAATCAAACAGATCAAGTACTGGCAGGGGCATCAGGTAATGTAAGTCTGATGGACTCCGACACAATATATATTGCACCCGACAAGATTGACTTGACCGCGTTCACTAAAAAAGGAAAAATTGTAAGAAAGCAATAGATTGAAGACATGAACTTATTTACATTTCTTGATTGTTTTCCCCCTTGTGGTGTAAAGTTGCATGTGAATCAATGACAATATTTACATTTAGCTTCTCAGCATTCCCAGCACCATTGTTTTGAATTTCATCAAATATGTATGTCAAATATTAGATTCAAATGGCAGTTGTCTTATGAGATAGGATCAAAGTACAATTTCAAATACTAATATAGAAAAGCTTAGCCAATAATTACTAAAACACTAATGGTTAGATACTTGAAACATTGATCAGAAAAGAAACTTTGGGCATAATTAAGGAAATTGAATCACATATACAAACATTATTTGTACAAATTGCGTTGCAATTTTTTTTTATTATTATATGGGGCTTCTATAACACTTCTAAGTATCCAATGAAAATTGAGGAACCAATATATATGCATATATAGGATGTAGGCTGACCTCAGTTATTAAATCAAAGGAAACTAGCATCAAATATAGACAAGTTCATCATGTTATTCATAAATAAAAAAAAGGAAAAGAAATATATATGTGCTTTGTGAGGTTCAGAATCTAGCGAAAGAGCAAAGAATTCTATTAGCGTCCTCTTAAGATAGAAACTTTTCTAGAAGGAAGCTTCGGACTCATATTGTTCATATCAATAGTAATTTAATATCATGGTATTATAGACATGGTAATATAAACTTCTTGCTAATGAACACAGGCCAGAATTCCGATCTAATTTACTGAATTTCTCACCATCCAAAACATGAGAACCTTCCAAATCTTCATGACCATGTGTGGATCCACTTGTGCAAGCAGAAAGTGTTTCCATATCCCCAACAAGCTAAAACAATACCAAATAAAATGTATTTTAAAACAACAAAAAGGCCTCAAGTGACGTATATAAATAATAAGTGGTAAGAGTGGCCACCTACCCGTTCCCAAGACTTATTAACCACCACCAAGGTATCATTGTATGACTTCTGTTTCTCTTTCAGCTGATGGAATTTATTCTCAAGTACAGAATACTCTACCTTCTGCGCTTGTAGTTGTTGAACTAGTTTTGATTTTTGATATTGCAAGACAGCAACATCAAGCTACAAGAACAAAAGACATCCAAAATACATCAGATTTGAACAAGATAGAGCCATAGCATACCATATTGTTCTTAACTTATCCAAGAAAAATGTGCTTTCCTCCTGTTTTATCAAGGAAATGTTTCCACTGGAATTGCTAGATAATAGAATACATCAAACAGATTAGTTCAGCATGAAAAGAAATGTTTATGCAAATAAGATTTCCAAAAACGCAGGTCAAGAATGAAATATGAAAATAGTGTATCTTTGACACCATAATAAAATGCAAGGGAGACCTGCGAATAAGTAAAAAAGGTGTTATTTAGGTGTCTTCTATCCGAACGTTCAAATGCATCTGCCTCTAGACAGAGCACTCAAGTTTTTCTCCAATTACCCAATCTTTCCTTTCAAACAACTAAACTTGTGTTCTGCTAGTTACTAAATTTAAACGTCTGCTAATTAATTGGATAGATCAGCCTGCATCTTCTTCTATGAGAATTTTGTACATACCTACAATAAAGCATCCCATGACAGTTTAGTCGTTTTTAATAGATACAAAATTAAATTTTGCTTCACTCTAACATAGGCACAAAATTTCAAATAAGTATGAAGTTTTTATGGAAATACCATAATATATACAGCACTACTATCTAAAATAGCCAGGTACTCCTTCAAGTTGTACATTTCCATATCGACATGTTATGTTTTTTGTCAATTGTTTCCAAATAAAGTTGACTGATTGACTCATTTCATACAACTTCTAATGCATAACTTACCACTCAAGGATATTATGATAAATTTATGAAACATATGAGCATCCAATACATGTAGTTTTGCTACTGTACATGTTAGGTAGGGGTGGGTGTAAGCGAGCAGAGCGAGTAGTTTCACGAGCCTAATCAAGCTTTATATATATATATATATATATATATATATATATATATATATATATATATATTAATTTATAAAATATTAATCTTTATCTTATCTTAATATTAAAACCTATTATATATAGATGATAATGAAAACCTAAACCTAAACTCCAGCCACCATTCCTCTTCATCCAAAACCTAAACCTAAACCATGTCTCACGTGATGCCGGCTCCGCTCTTGCGCGCAGCCACTGCGCTGCTTCTCGTGTGTGCTCTCGTGGCTCTTGGTGCTGGCCGAGGACACGAAAGTGCGCTGCCTGCGCGGTGTCCGCAATGCTCTCTCGAGCTCCTCATCCCTTCTCCCATTGACTTCGCCAACTCCTCTGCCAGCTTTGTCTGCTTCTTCACCGGCGTCTCCTGCTGGAACGACCAAGAGAATCGCGTCTTCTACCTCTCCCTCTCCTTCATGACTCTGACCGGCCAAATCCCCTCCGATCTCCAACTCTGCTCTGCTCTCCAAACCCTAGACCTCGGCCGGCATCAAGATCCCCATGCATCTCACTTCAATACGGTGGCCGCTTCTGCCAGTTTTGGTTGCGATCAGATGATGAGGACGAGGAGGCAATACCGCAGAGCTCGGGAATGGCGTCGCAACCTCTGAAGCTTCACCTGAAGCACAGATCGACAAGGAGCACAAAATCGAAGACGAAGAGAGAATGCATACTTATAATATGTGAAATTTACCATCATTTGTGAAATTTATCTTCATTCTAAAATTGATTCAAGCTAGCTTTTCCAAGACATTTGTGCAAAATCTTGTGGATTTCTGGAAGTTCTTCTGTCACTTGCTAGGCTCGAACAAGCTCGAGCCGAGCTCAAGCTTCGAGTTTTTTTCACGAGCCGAGCTTGAGCATGCAAATACTCGGCTCGGCTCGTTTCGTTTACACCCCTAATGTTAGGAATTACATAAGTGGGGGCCTAAACTTCTTTGGTGATTTTCATTACTTATTTGTCATAGAGAGCTATTTTAGAATGATTCTACTTTTTGAGAATCCAATTGAAATCAGATATAGCAAAGTAGAAAATTATAAATTTCATGGACAAAAAGAAAAGCTTACCAAAGTTACTCTAAAACTAAAAATTTAATGCTTCCTAAAGATAAACAAACTCTGTAGTAATGTCATTGATTTAAACTAAAAAACAATCCTCAATATATTAGGATTCTGAATTAAATTTATACATAAAAATACTAAATATCTTTATTAGGATAAAACATCTCAACCTATATAAGACCTCAGGGTTCCCTTGATCAAAGGAACCTAATGCTACAACATGTTAAGTGATTTAGCCAAGTGTCTATTGGCAAACTTTATCTGAAGCAGTGTCAGTGCTTTAAAGTTTCGAACCAGGAAAAGCAGCTCCAAATATGTGAGAATTATGAACTAACTAAATAAAACAAACAAATCAGACATCATATTCTGATAGCGTACGTCAATCAAAACAAATCCCCTGGCCTAGATCAGGACCTAATCAGCAGACCTCATTAAGTGATTTAGTGTAGATTCTAAACATAAACTACCTTTGAAGCAGTGTCAACCCTTCAGAGTAGAAAAGTAATATACGACAAATTAGGATTCTGAATCAACAATATAATCACCAGACTTCATTAAGAGCTTTAGTCAAGTTACCAATGAGATAATACCTCAGAAGCAGTGATAATCATCCAAACCAGGGAAAACAACCTCCTACGCATCAGTATTCTAAATTAACAATATCTCACAAACAAACGAACATAATTGTGCACATAAAACTTGGCAATCAAAAACAAGCCTTTGAGGCTCCTTTGATAAGGGGTCCTAATCAGCATACCACATTGAGTTCATTAATCAAGTTTTTACAGACAAACTGCCTCCATGAGCATTTGGACTAGGGATACATCCTCCAATAAGTTAGGACTCTGATTTAACTATATATGACCAACATGCAAACATGATTTTATTGGATAAGGTATGGCAATCAAAAGAAATCTTCAGGACTCCCTTGATCAAGGGCCCTAAACAGCAAGCCAAAAAAGTAGACTTGCACTCCTTTGGTCTAATAGAAATAACAGAACAACCCACACTTTAACCATGTCTACCCAACACTAACAGGGCAGCTACTCTTAACCCTCGAAGTAGCAGCAAAGCTCATGAATTAATGATAAAATCCACTATTTAAATCCCTAGCAAAATGAATCAGAAGAAGCAAGACAGAAAAATAGAAGAACCACAGGAATAAGATGAGAAAATATACCTTCTTGTCCTCTGAGGACGAGGAAGGGAAGAGCGGCTGCTTCTTGGCAGCCGTGGCCATAAATGGGTGATATCGAACTGAAATGACGACGCTTTCGATCCGGCTCGCCGGTGCTGCCCATGACTAGACACCCCACCCAAAGGAAACCCTAGCTACCCACCCCACTCACACATAAGAACCCAAAGATCAAAGAAACAGTGGATTTCAACAAAATTATCAAAATAAAAGGCGGATTCCTCCCGCCCTAACACGAACTCTTGAACCCTAATCAATGGATATCACAAAAAAATGACAAAAAAAAATTGTGAAAGAAATACTAGGGCAAGGAGGCAGATGAAGATATATGGATTACAGGATCAATATTGAATCTTTTTTTTCGATTGTTTTGGGGGGTTAGGGATCTGGAGAAAGAGGGATGATGGGGGATTGGAGTTTGGGGGTTTTAGATGGCGACGGAGACGAGAACACTTGAGAGAGAGAGAGAGAGAGAGAGAGGAAGAAGGGGGGTATGGGATTTTTTTAGAAATACAACAGGGGTATTCGGGTCATTTTACACATAGATGAAACCAAAAATTCAGGATCCGAATCCGTTATTTTCTTGGATTCGGATGCAGTGTTATTATCCGAAATTATCCGAATCCGATAGCTTTTACACGCGGCGGGTAGACGATGTAATTATTAAAATAAAGTAGCCGTTTAATAGAATAGAATTTTGAAAATAGAAAAACATTCAATTCACCCTCTTCTTTAATTTTTAATCAATATGTCTTATTAATATTCTTCAAAATTAATGAACAATAAAAAAACTCTCAACCCTAGCTCATATCATCCTTATAAAACAGTGAGAATAACTCTAATAGATAATTAGATTCTCTTTGTATTATGTAATAGATATTTATTGTATGGAAAATTCTTTAAAAAAAATTCCAACCAAATCAGAAAACTTTTATGAAGACAAGGATAGTAAGATTGAAGCGTAACTAACTTGTTGCTTCTCAAAGAATACATGGTAGTTGGCCATCCATTGGGACAAGGAACATAATTAATTTTATATAAAAAAAATGATTGTAGTTTTTATATATTTTTTATGTTCCATAATTTTCAGCTACTTTAATCTTGATTGGGTTCCATATTCTACCCTCAAAGCTTATATGAATCTTTCATTTGAGTAATAAATGATTAGTTAACCAACGATCCAAAGGTTTATTGATATTTGGGTCCCTTACTAAGATAAGGGATTCTCCGACCTAGGATTAAATCCTCACTTTTGTAAGGTGAGGATCAGGTGTGGTGTTATTCCCCTGTTGACTAACCAAAGATCGAGCGCCAATGCTTACATTTGGGCATGGTGTTGTTCTCCTGTGGATTAATCTGGGATCAAGCGACCACGCCTGAACACATTATTGACTTACCTTCGGAGGGTACTTGTTGCCTTTGTAGAAAAAAGAAAATAAAAGATTAGTTATTCATATCTACTCCGATTAAATACTTGTGTGTGTTTATATTTTAGTTGATTACAGACAAGTTTGCAAATATGATAATAATTAAAATAAGTAATCTAAATGCTAAGTAAATTAGATATACCAATAAAAATGAAGTAATAAATGATTTTTGGCTCCAAACAAGGGCAATGAGACTTTCGAGGACAACACTCTAAAAGAGGGAAGAGATCGAACTAATGTTTTTATTATTTTTATACCTTGATTGTATTATATATATTTTTAAAAAATTAAATTTATTTGAATGAAATATAATTAATCCGTTTTGTTAAAAAAATAAGGCATGTGACAAAAACGTCACAAAAACACCGAAAGAGATCTTTCTTAAAATAGTTTTTCAACCATAGTACACAAAACCATGAGACTAAGTATAGATATTTAGTTTATGATGTAAAAAGGTACCACAACAATATCAAACAACTAAGAAACTAACTACAATTATATTGCACAACAATCTCTACATTAATTAAAGCAAAACCTTTGATTAAGATAAGCAGAGGGCTTGTAAAGGCTTTATATGTGGATTTATTTTCTACTCAAATATGATTCCGGTTAATATTTCTTTCTACACACTCAAATTGATAGAAAATCCTAACATATATATAAAAAATTATACCCATTGATCACATGATTTAAAAAAAAAAGAACAGAGATAAAAAGATTGAACCTTTGTTGATCTCAGGTATAGATATTATAAAATAAAAAACATCATCATATCTTAAAATACACTTTTATTTATTATAATATGTGGTATTTGATTTATGTGATTTAGAAAACAAGTCACACACATAAAATATACACCATAAACCTCTTGCACGTACTGAGGAAAGTTCTTCAGACATCATGCTTTAGAAGCGGTACATAACCCGATCTTATCATCATATCTGACACACGAGAAATCGGATCCCAGTGGAATGAACCCACTACCAGTGACATCGGGAGGCGGCAGAGGCAAACCAAGGAATATGTTCTTGGCTCACGTCGCAGGAGGTCCACTACTTCGAGGGGATCATCCAGGGCTCGTCACCTCACCGGACATGTCTTGGCATGGAGGGTTGTTGTAGAAGCTGCACTCAAAGCGTTGTCGAAGAGGCCGGTGTCAAGAGCTCCTCCCACCCAAGCCGTTATGCTGCGGAGGAAGTCGTAGTGAGCCGCCAAGTTGAGCTAAGAGTCAGGCCGTATTGCCAAACACGAGGAGAGAAAAGCGCCCGAGGTTCACAAAGGCATAGTTCCCGATTAGCGCGAGGTGTCGGCCGTGAGTTCCCACATTGTTGTTCTATCCCCAGTATATGGGGATGCTCCCGAAGGAACAGAGAGATCAGTGTGATATTTTATCTCTATTAGACAAAGTTAACAATTGCAACTAGTCAGCAATTGCAACCTCATAGAAGTCAAAAATTGAAGCTTATAAGACTGTGTGTTTTCTTGACTTTACACAAGCTTTCACTCACACGTAGGCCATTCCTTGTGCCTATATAAGGAGCTCCTCTCCCTCTGAAGCAATACACCCAATAGAGCTTAAGTGCTTAGTTATTTGTGAGAGTGAGATTAGTGAGAATTCTCAAGAGAGAATTCTTTTCTTTCTTGTGGGGGAGATATAGAGAGTCTTAGGGTGTTTTGATTACTCTCTCTATTTTGTAATCTCCAGCTTTTGTTATAGTGAAATTCCCCCTCTGCCGCCGGTGGACGTAGGCCAATTCAAGGCCGAACCACCTTTAATCTATGGTGTCATTTACTGTTTCATTTACTATTTATTTACTATTCACTCACTGTCACTATTCATATTTCGTGGTTAATTCAGTTAAATAGCACCCGATCCTCAACAAATTGGTATCAAAGCTAGTTTGTTTGTTATCTAGCGAATTTGTGAGAATGCCTACCCAAGTCGAGATCGAGAAGTTGATGGCGAGAAATGACTTGATCTATGGAGAGTCAAGATCACGGGCTTTGTTAGTGCAACAAGGTGCATTAAAGGCCTTGCAAGGAAAGATCTGCACTTGCCAACAAGGCCGCCGACGATGAGAAGGAGGAGATTTTGGAGCAGGCATTTGTATTAAATTATGCTTTGGCGGAGATGAGGTTCTAAGAGAGGCCGTGGATGAAACATCCATGGCGGGGCTTATGGCTCCATACAGGAGTCACTCTTTATGACAAAATCTCTCACAAATCGATTATTGATGGAAACGGCGACTCTACACATTTCATATGAAAGAAGGTACAACAATTCTTGACCATCCGAATGAGTTGATAGGATCATTATTGATCTCGAGAATATAGATTGTACTATTGATGATGAGGATCAAGCCCTAATTTTATTATGTTCACTAACCCCTTCTTTTTGAGCATTTTGTTGACACAATGTTATATGGGAGAGAGGCGATCTCTATTGATGATGTCAAAAGTGCTCTTAACTCCAAGGAATTGAAAAAGAAGGTTTTAGAGAATGGGGTGAGCAATATCGGTGAAGGCCTACTTGTTAGAAGTAGACCTCGGGGAGAAAGGGGCTAGCAACAAAGAGATCTAGAACTAAATCTAGAAACAAAGTTGTAGCGTGTTTCTCTGCAAGAAAGAAAGGGCACATGGTGAAAGGCTGCATCAAGGCTAAAGCAAAACAAGATAAGGAGAAAACTCCTTTAGGGTATGAATACTAGCATTGTTGAGGGCAGTTTGAGGCTTTGCTAATATGGCGTTATACATGCGCTACTACAAGTTACGATGATTCTTGGATACTTGACCTTTGCTTGTTCTTACCATATATGTTTTCGTAGAGATTGGTTCACCGCTTTTGAGCAATTTGAAGGTGGATTCGATCTTAATGGGGAATAATACCTCATGTCAGGTCTACGGCGTTGGTTCCATCAGGTGTCGAAGATGTATGATGGCATTATCGGAACTTTCAACAATGTTAGGTATGTACACGATATGAGAAAGAATCTTTGTTTCTTTGAGTCTTTTGGACCATTATAGGTTTCAAATCTGATGGTGATGCGGGTCAGCTAAAAGTTAGCAAAGGTTCGCTGGTGGGGATCAAAGGAAAGTTGGTCAACACACTCTACATTCTTCAAGGCAGCACAATTACAGGTACTGCAGCATCTACTTCCTCATCAAATCGTCTGATTCTACTAAACATGGCACATGCGCTTGGGTCACATGAGTGAACGAGGCATGAATATATTAAGCAAGCGAGGTTTGTTGAATGGTCAGAAAACCAATAAACTTGACTTTTGTGAACATTGTGTGTATGGCAAACACACTAGAGTCAAGTTCAGTACTGCTGTGCACAGGACTAAAGGCACTTTGGATTACATCCATTCGGATGTTTGGGGCCCTGCATCTGTTCTGTCAAAGGGTAGTTCTCGATATATGTTAACTTATATTGATGACTACTCTAACATGACTTGGGTGTACTTTTTGAAGCAAAAGAGTGAAGTTTTCGACATCTTTAAGCAGTGGAAGACGCTTATTGAGAAGCAGACTGGGAGGAAGATCAAGCGTCTTAGAACCGATAATGGTATGGAATACTGCGAAGGTGAATTTGATGGAGTTACTAAAATGAAGGTACAGGTGAGACAGCCATGGCGTGAGATATACACCGCTGACAAAATGGGGTTGCGAGAGCGTATGAGCAGGGACTCTTTTGGAAAGAGCTTCGTTGCGTATGTTGTCCAATTGAGGGTTTGTCTAAAACCTTTTAAATTTTGAAGCTATTATCTTGTTTGCTATTTGATTAATAGGTCTCCGTCGACTACTATTGATAGTAAAACTCCTTTTTGAGGGTATGAGTTACGGTTCTCCTATGATTATACTTTTATAAAAGTATTTGGTTGCCTGCTTATGCTCATGTTAATGATGGTAAACTTGAGCCTAGGGCAAAGAAATACATATTTGTGGGATATGCACCGAGGGGTTAAAGGTTCTGAGGTTGTGGTTATGCACGGATCCATACGTCCCTGGTTTGATTATCGGCCCGAGAGATGTCAAGTTATTCCGATGAGTACGCTCACGATAGACCAAAGGAGTATAATACGGCCGAAACAAAAGAACCGCGGTGTGCGTCATGGAAGCGGTGGAGCTTGAGGTGGAGCCCTCAAAAGTGCCGCGATAGCACTTTTTAATGCGGCCGTCAGCGAGAAGAGGTACATGATTCTTACGATGATGTTTGAGATGTGCCTTATGAGGAGCACAGCAGGTACATCATTTACTCTTTGGGAGAGAAAGAAGGCGATTAGAAGACCCGCGAAATATCACGATTTTGCGGGCATTATTCTGATATTACTACTCATGTTTTGGTTGTGGGAGATAACCTTGAAGGTAATGAACCTACCAGTTATCGTGAAGTTGTCTCTAGTGATGAAGCAACTCAGTGGTTAGCTGCTATGGGTGAAGAAATTGAGTCTCTTCATAAGAACCATACGTGGGATCTGGTAAAACCGCCCAAAAGTCAGAAGATTGTTGGTTGCAAATGGGTCTTCAAGAAAAAGGAAGGAACTCAAGGGGTTGAAGCACCAAGGTTCAAAGCACGTTTGGTTGCCAAGGGCTATAGTCAGAGAGAAGGCATAGACTTCAATGAGGTATTCTCTCCTGTTGTTAAACATAGCTCTATACGTGTATTACTTGCCATGTGGTAGCGAGCTGCGGAGATTTGGAGCTTGAAGCGGCATGATGTTAAAATTGCTTTTCTACATGGTGAGCTTGAAGAACAAATCTCATCATTTGTCCGACTGAAGAGGTTTTATTGAAAATTTGGAAAAGAAGATCTTGTTTGTTTCTTTGAAGAAATCATTATATGGTTTGAAGCAATCTCGAAAGGCGGTGAAACTGGCGGTTTGATACTTTCGTAGGTACACATGGCTTTACTAGAAGCCAATATGGCGATTGTGTATATTCTGAGAAAATTATGCGATGGTTCTTTTTATTTATTTGCTTCTCTCGTTGATAACATGCTTATTGCTTCTAAAAGCATGTTTGAGATCAACGAGTTAAAGACTCAAGCTGAATGGTGAATTTGAGATGAAAGACTTAGGTGCGGCAAAAAGAAATTTTGGGCATGGAGATTAGCGAGAGATCGAGGAAAGCGGGGAAAATTGTTCCTATCTCGAGAAAAGGTACATTGAGAAAGTACTTGAGCGCTTTGGAATGCGGGAATGCAAAGCGGTGGCACTCTATTAGGCTTGCACACTTTAAGCTTTCAAAGAAGCATTCATACAAACTTCGGGATGAAGGAGTACATGTCACATATTTCGTATACTTGCTTATTTGTTGGGAGCATTATGTATGCTATGGTATGTACTTGTCACGATATTTCTCAATTTGTCGGTGTTGTTAAGCGGATATATATATGCGATCCGGCAAGGAACATTGGCAATTTGTGAAATGGATACCTTCTGATGTATCTAAGAGGCGCTACTAATATTGGCTTGGTATATGATGGTAGCTCTAGTTCTACTATTATGGATTTGTTGGATATGTTGATTACGGTATGCGGTGACTTGGATAAGTTGAGATCTCTTACAGGGTTATGTGTTCGCTATTTACGGTTTGTGCTATCGGTTGGAAAACAACATTCTGAGCACAATTGCTTTGTCTGGCCGAAATTTGAGTCACGTAGCTCTTACTGAGCGGTGAAGGAAGGTATGCAGTTGAAAAGGTTTGGTAGGTGATCACGGGTTTCTGAGAAATCTCTTGTTGTATTTTTGTGATAACCAGGGAACTATTGATCTATCAAAGATCAAATGCACCGTAGGAGAGGACCAAGCATATATATCAATGTCATATATCATTTAGTTAGAGATCATAAGCCAAGGTATTGTTTTGTCGAGAAGATTGCTGCTACTTGAGATAATCAGTGACGTGTTGACTAAGCCACTTGCTACTATCAAGGATTCGGATATTTATGCGGACTTGATTAGTGTTCGAAGCATATGAGTTGCCTCTTGGCGGTTGAGGAAGTAAAGGAGTTTAAACATGCCGATTTGTTTAATGAAAGCGAGGTGGAGATTTGTGATATTTTGTCTCTATTAGACAAAGTCGACAATTACAGCTAGTCAATGATGCAACCTCATAGAAGTCAAAAATTGAAGCTTATAAGGCTGTGTGTTTTCTTGACTTTACACAAGCTTTCACACTCACACGTAGGCCATTCCTTGTGCCTATATAAGGAGCTCCTCTCCCTCTGAAGCAATACACCCAATAGAGCTTAAGTGCTTAGTTATTTGTGAGAGTGAGATTAGTGAGAATTCTCAAGAGAGAATTCTTTCTTTCTTGTGGGGGAGATATAGAGAGTCTTAGGGTGTTTTGATTCTTTCTACATTTTGTAATCTCAGAACTTTTGTTATAGTGAAATTCCTCTCTGTAGGTGGGCGTGGTCAATCGATTGAGGCGAATACATCTAAATGCGATGTATGGGTTCTTTATTTTAGATTCTTATTCATTTACTTATTCACTTTCCTTTTATGCATTTATTAAGTATTTTTGTGGTTAATTCAGTTAAATAGCACCCAATCCTCAACAATCAGTGCATGCATCTTATAATTCATTCTTTTAAGTAATTAACTGTATACGTAGGTGCCCATTTTGTTATAATAAAGGAATGCTGGGGAGTTGTATTAAGTAGAGAAGAACTCGTAGCTTTGGAATTAAATGAGTTGGATGAGAAGATAAAAGTGCTGGGATATAGTGAAGAGATTGAGTGAATACATGCTTCATAAAGTTACGTACGTAAACGTTCATCCAAAACGTACAGATATATATTATAACATGCATATCGATCTTATTTAATTAAGGATGGTTTATTTCATAGAGTAGCAGTAGCACACCAGAGATATATACTATATAGTGATACATATATAGCATAACACACACGTACTGAAATATATATATAGTTGGATGATCAATAGGCAGGCAGGAGGAAGCCCTTCCTGCCTGCAACCTCCATAAGGAGAGTGAAGAGAGCTTCAATAACCTGACAATTATTAGCTTCTTTGGGATCCTCATTAAGACAGGGCAGAACAATCCATCCATGATCGAGATTTCTCCGAGACCGGACTACAACCGAACCAGGAGCTTCAGCATCCTTCCTGGTCACAAGGCCATCACTCTTCTCACTGTATCGAAGATCAAGCAACGCTGCCATCATCGCCAGCCCGGAAGACAGAGGCCATGGCACTGATATCTTGGAAAAACTCCTAACTCCGACTGGAGCAGTGACAGAGAACTCCACCTTCGCCACTTCATAAAACTTTGTGAGAATACTCATATTTATCTTGGTTTCAGTGTGGAATGAGACTACTGGGATTTCTCTTGGAAGTGGATATGATCTCAAGAACTCCCTCCTCTTCTCGTAAGTCAAGTCCTCAATGGCACGTAAATCTCCCTAATAAATAATAATTAAGTTGCATGCATGCATACTTGCATTATATATTAACAGAGCCAAATTCCTTAATTAATTTTTAGAATTTAAAAAAAGGATTCAATTGAGATTAATTTGACTTACATTGAGGATACCGGACATGATAATCTCCATGACTTCCTTCTTGAGATTAACATGTTTCAAGAGACCTTGACTGAGAATATCAGAAGCAATGGGATTGCCAGCATAGGGACTTTGGGCGAGCACCAGACCAACAACCTTGTCTCTGAGTTGATTCCAATAGATAGATAAGGCTGCAGCCGAGTCTAAACCACCTTTACTATGTCCCAGAATCAACACACGTTTCCTGGACCGGTAATACAGTTTCTCAATGAGCTCCTTAATCTTGCTAGCGTTGGCCAAGACCCCAGCCTTTCAAAAAAAAAAAAAAAAAAAATGGTTTATTCATTTTTATAAAAATGGTTTATTCATTAATTTTTATAAAAAAAAATTATATGTAGAGAGAGAGAGAGATAAAAGACCTGAGTATCAATCTTGGCAACCTCACACTCCAGACCCAGCTTCAAGAAATATGTTTTGGTGTCATCAAAGTTAGGTGGTCCAAGGTTACTGAAAAGGCCTGAAATCAAAATACAAGGTAATTAAAATATCGGCTATGGAGTCCATGGTGAAGAGAAGCTTGATTTTCATTCCAGACCAACTACAACATCTGCCAGTGGATGATTTCATTGACGAGATGTCTAAGTAGTCCAGAATCACAAAAGGTGTACGCTCATTCTACATATAACTATGTACAATTGTTTTTTTTATCAATGATTAATATCCTCCACTTTAATAAGAAGAACAAATTAAATATGAAGTAATGAAAAAATTGATTATCATGTGTTTGCATAAAGAATAAAAGGGAATTAACGTTAAAATTCCATTGATAATATTTTTTTCTCTTTCTCTTACCATATAATAAATTAATAGTTGTATAAATTAGGATTCATTTAGTCCTAGATACTTTTAATCCGAAAATAAAGGATTTACTCCATTTTTTAATTAGTAAATTAATAAACATTAATATTGCTATGAAATTTTATATATATTGATAAAAAAGACAAAACCAAATAAAGTGATTTAAGCTTATTTTTAAAGTACATAAAAATCCATTTTAATTTTAACATTTTTGTTATTTATTTTATATGGATAAATCAATTAATTAAGGATGAGTTTACTATTTACCTGGTACCAACAAGTATACAAATGACTTTGGCAATGAATGCTCCTGGTAATTTCTGAAAGAAGGAGATAGAGAGAAAAGCTTGATTAATATATATAGTTATCTCAATTAATTAATTAACCCAACAAACTTAATTTCCAAATAATTTATCAAGTAAGTGTATATATATATATTAACTTGATGTTGAAGAGCAGATTATCAAATCTTTTGGTTCCATCTTCAACAGGAGGCATGCCAGGAGCATTTTGTAACCATCCTATGTCATTTGCAGATCCTTTTAAAACTTTCCCAGCTCTGTCAACAAGCCTGTATATACATATATATGCATGTAATATTAATTATTTCGATGTGAGAATCATTAATATTGAACACATAATTAAAGTGCAACAAATTAAAAGGAAAGAAAAAAACTTTTGTACTTAAAATATATACCTTAGCAAGTATATATATATATATATATATATGAGAATATACAAGTCAAAAGTCAAATTAATTAATATGATACTGTCAGTAATCTTACCCTCCTAAAAATGAATCGCGACCCATAACTCCTCCTCCTTTGACTTGTACTAATCATGATCAGTGAGATGTTGTTAGTTCAAGTCCATGTAATTAAATCAAATAACTTATTTAATGTAATTGGTTTGTCCACTTTAATACTAAACAAGCAAATAAACAAAAACTTAGACTAAATTATAATCCGGATTGAAATGCATTGAAGAGATCGTGTAATTATTTTTTTAAAATATATTTTAACTTAGTAACAAATCCGGTTTGCATGAAACAAGAGACCATATATATATATTTCCACTCATAGGATTTTATTTTCATAATAACTCCAAATAAAACTGCAATGCAATAAAATAAAATAAAAACTACAAAATACATAAAAGAAAAGGACAAAAAATGGCTAATATGAAACGTGTGTCTACCTAAAAAACGGAAACATAGTTAAATAAAGTCAAAAACCCAAAAGATATGCAAATCATATAAAAATGAAAAATTTCAAGATAATTCATGTTCCTGCTTATCTTTTAGTTCTTTCAAAACCCACACGGGATTATATTACTTATGACAATATCGAATATTTAATAGAATGAACTTAGCTTATCCATCTTTCTTTAAAAAAAAAAAAAAGCATTGAAGATAATTCAATCAATGCACTCTTGGTACGTAGCCGGTGAATTAAAACTATATATGAAAAGTAGTGGAAGTAGGGCATACCTAGTTTTGGATTTGCCAAAGAAGTGAGCTTGAGTTGAACCTTTGGTATTGAGGGACATATATATAAAGCGGCAAACCTCACTCAATGAGCCAAAGGCACACACACTGAATCCATGGAATTGGAACACGATGGGGGATTTGCTTTGGTCCATTCGTTTGATGGACAGAATATGTTCGATCTAATCCCAATAAAGAATCAGAAACCCACTCAATTGACTCAAGTCTCTCCACAAGTCTGGCTAGCTTGTCTTTTCCATATTATTATTTTTTTTGGAAAAAAAAATAGATAAACCACATGCATTTAATTAAAATTAGTTAAAAAAACATACATGGGTTCTTAGGTGAACCAACAGTAGCAAGGTTCCTTGTGAACCCGATATTCTGAGGGAGGGACAAGAAAAAAGGCGTGAGGCTCACGGAGGTTACAAGTCGGGTGCGATTAGGCGAGGAGCTAGGATTTAGTTAAAAGAGTAGAGATTAAAAAGATTATGTAATATAATTTAAGAACTAAAGACATATGTTTAGAAGTTTGATTAACAAAGCCACTACTAGCAAAACTGTACACTAAATTCCTATGAAAAAATGGTAATTTAAGTTGTATTTACTAATGGGTTTAAATCATTGGAGTAATCAAATTTAGAGAAAAACACCAAATTTAAATAGATAGTGAACTAAGCCACAAGGCCCACAAAGATCCAACTTTGGTGATATTAAGAAAACAACTAATGTCCAAAATATATTATTTACCGCTACGTCTCATGTAGTGATGCAGTCTCATGCTTTCATTGATCATCGATCAAGTGAGGGGGCCAATGAATTGATGTTATGGTTTTTTTAATTATATATATATATATATATTTATAACATGGCTTTATTAAAAAAAAATTGACTTAAATTTGGGGGCCATGGCCCTCTTTGGACCCTCCCTCACTTATTGGGACTCGGGTGTGTCTTGTGCTCCTCTGGACCCTTTGTGTCCCCGTGTACCCTGGCCCTCACCCTGGCTCGTCCTCCTCAAAATCTACATCCGGGGATCTATGTGCTTGTTCCTCCCTAATGTGAGGGTGAGGCTTTGTTTGACGATGATATGCATTGCCTGAAGCTGGTTCCTTTTTTGGTAGCATGTGATGCGCCGAATCATGATAGAAAAGGAAATCAATATGACGGAGTAGATTCGTGTAAACATGATGTTTATTTTGAAAACACCGCATGTTCCTTTCTTGCTAGAGACACCAGGTGACGGCCATAACGAGTAGGTTCCAGCCCTTCTATCGGGAATGTTCGGTCATAAAACTAGATTGAGTTTAATTTTATTTTGTTGTTGTGAGAGAGATAATTAATCAAAATTTTAAGATTAACTCAATAAAAATAAAATAGAAAACACAAATTTACTTTTGCAGGCCGAAAAAATCATAAATTGAGAGTAATTTCTTCAATTCAGAACACACTAAATATAATTTTTATATGGGATAATTATTTATTAGTCCCTGAAAACAGCAACCAGGACCTCCCCCTCACTATCTGCTACACCCCCAAACACACCTACTCCATGGACCTATAGGCAATTTGGGCACTGTAGCAAGGACATTGAATTAATTATCATTTTTTATATTTAAATCTTATTTTAATTTTTAATGAAATAGAAAAATCGTAATGTATTATTACAATAAAAAACCAATTTTAATTTTGGGTCAACGAAGTTTTAGTGGTATTGCAACCATATTCTTTTGTCTTTATTTATTTATTTATTTATTTTTGATATAAACCACATTCACTAAAGAATAAATGTGTGGTACACAATAAAGTGTAATGCAACCATATTCTTATTCTGAAACATGAGATACATGCATGGATTGATTGATCATTGAATACCTTTCAAAAGATTGAAAGATCTCGAATATTTTTTAATGTATTGTAATTTATGGAGTTTGCGAAATCTTTTAAAGAACCGTGTTCTTGACAAATAAAGAAAAAGTATTTGATTCTCTATCTATGGTTGATCTTGAGTGATCTTTGATTGTTACATTGTTGTTGAAAACATAGCCACACAATGTTAATTGTTTCACACTTTAATGACATCATGAACTCAAAGTGATTGGCTTCTTTCGAAAAAGAAAATTGTGCATAATAAAAGATGGTTTGTTAATAAACAACGCATTTATACAAAATTTATTCTTGATATTATTTATTATTATTATTATTATTATTGGTTTGATGCAGCATAAGCTAGCGTCTGTTGGATCTAAATTGGTGGAGGCTAACCCTTCTTAAAATGAAGCTTAACTTTCAATCAAGAGGTGCAACAATTATCCGATGATGTTGAGAAGTATATCTAGTGACTTCTTTGGTAGTCCCACTATGTATATGAAGTGCCATATCTATCACTATAACATGTATCACATTGTTGTTTGCATCCCTGCTTTTACTTTTTTTACTTTATTAAGTAAATTTGATTTATCTATTTTTATAAAAAAAAAAACACAACAACTAAGCCTTAATCCCGTAATAGATGGGTCGGCGACAATATGAATTCTTTGTCTTTATATCTCTCTTTCAAAAGCAAGATCCGACTTTATATTTAACGTATGTAGATCCTTAAATACTATCTCTCTCCGTATACTCTTGGGCCTACCTTTACACCATTTCTTATCTTATATTATTAACCAATCACATTTTCGAACTGAGACACCTGAGGGTATACAACACACATGTAGCGTTTGGTTTGATGTAATTCAAAATGCAGAGATTTCAAATTACAATGTATTTGTAAATACTTAGATTTCAAAATACACCACATGCAAATCTGAGTGATTGATTGGATGTAATTAAAAATCTAAATTTTAAAATTTTGTGTTTGGCTAGAAGAATTTGAAAATCTTTGTTTGAGATATGATCATTCTCTTTTGCATGGTGAGCTTATCTCTTTATATGTTTAAGTATTATCTTAAATATACTCATTTTTATTATTAAAATCATCCTATAAATAATTTCTACAATGAATAATCTGTATTTTTTTCAAATGTACGAATTTTTTATTTTTTTTTATATTTTTTATTTTTACCCTAAACCCTATAAATAACTACTACAATAAATTATATAAATTATTGTCACAAAATTTAATTAAATCCCTTATTTGGTGTATTTTCAAATAACTCTATAAATAACTACTACAACTCCCTGGATTTTGAATTACGCCCGATTTGAACGTAATTTAAAATCCCTTATTTGGTGTATTTCCAAATACATTGTATTTTGAAATTCATCCCAAACTCATACAATCAAACAACTGTAACACCCCAGAATTTCATAAGTCCATTTAGTAAAATTTTGAAAATTTAAATGAGTTTAATTAACTTAAAACAGATTAATTAGTATAAATCTCAAGTTAAAGAAAATTAGAATAAAATGGACCCAAATCCATCCTAAACTATATAGAGTACGGGGGCCTTGTAAAATGGGCACCCGGAGTTATATAGAATAGTTGGAGATGGATAGTGGTAGGGATTAAATTAATTTAAACAGAGATTAATTAAATGATAATTAATCCAGATTAATTAAGTAGGAATATCGGACAAAAGTTAGAGTCCCGATAAAGTAGATGCGGTAGAGTCAAAAGCAGATTAGCGGATGCGGGTGGGGAGAGAAAGACAACCCGTGGCCTTCTGACCCATTGTGTCGCGGGAGTCCCGACTTAGGATTCGGATCACAGGGTGGGAGAATTATTGATAGAATAATATTTTTCTTAAATAGTGATGGGACATAAAGTAAAGGATAATATATTAGTAAATTCCTTTTTAAAAGATAAAGTAGTTAAAAGATAAAATTATTTTAATTAATGAAATATTATATATATATATATATATATATATATATATATATATATATATATAAATATAATAAAATAATAAAATAAATTAAAAAGTAAAAGTAAAAGAAAAAAAAAAAAATGAAAACAGAAGCATCTCTGTCTTTAAAAAGACAGAGATGAGAGAAAGAGAGAGATGAGCGAATCTCTCTCTCTCCTCTTTCTCTCGTTGAATAGAAGCCGGACCGGTCAGCCCGCTTGACGCCGGCGAGCCCTCGATCACCGCCGTCGCCCTCGTGGCCTCCGGTCGTCACTCGGTAGGTGCTTTCGAGCTCTGCTTGATCTCGCCGTAGTGACACGCGGCTCACCCTCCGTATTTGCAAGTTTGTACCACCCGACTGTAGTCTCCGACTCACCGGCCCGACCTCTGTCCGCGGCCGACATCGCTGGCCAGGCCAATACCTCTTCACCTCAGCTCCGACGACTCTTCTCACCTTTGGCCTGCAGTCTCTCCCCAAACACATTCATTTGTCAGGAGCAACTTCGGCAATCTGAGCGCTGTGACTAGTGAAGGTTTGCAGGAGAAGGTATAATGAAATCAGGTTGTTAATTGCATGAGTAATGTTCATATGCAGGGCTGAAATTGAGTGGGGATAATAGGGTTGTGAGAGGTTTGGTTGTCGATGCCCTGTGTTGTGTGTTTTGATTGTTAATTATGTTGTTGTGATGAATGTATGTATATTTTCGGGAGCCTATAAATAGAGGAGGTGCTGCCCGATTTTTCTTGAAAATCTATAGAAGTTAAGACTTTATTAGAGATTAGTTATTCTTCCATGCTTAGTTAATAAATTACCTTCATTTCCTTGCGTAATATGCTAGTTGTTAAGTTTAGAAAAGTGATAATTACGTTAAGTGAAGATTTGTTAGTAGTATGGAGAAATACGAGCACAATTCGCATTCTTATACCTTCGAAGCATGTATTAGATCTTAAGGAAAAATTATGCTAAGATAGTTTAATGAGTTACCGTATTTATAGTATTTAGATTAAAGTACGAGTTAGGAATACGGACTTCGTATTTATAGAATTCGTACTTCAATTATCAGGAAAGGGCAAAGGCAAATGCACGCATTGTAGAGGAACGAGCAGGATCTAAGCTTGAACCGGACCAAGGTGAGGAAATCTACATCTGCAGTTTGCTAGTTTTACCAGGTATTTTTATATGACACGGTTTTCGGTTTTAAAAGCGTGAACTTTGGGTTTCATAAAAGTTTATAGAGTTTTATAACCATTTCATGCTTAGTAATCGATGTGAAAAGAGAAACGATTCTGATCTGAGAAAGACTACATTCTATTGAAAATACTTGTATAGACCAGAGTGGCTCGTGAAGAGCCAGAGAGTACGACGTTGAGTTATGAGAGGGGTGATTTAATTCTCTTTTCAAAAATAGCGAACTATCTGTGTTTACTTCTTTTTTATAAAATCAAAACCCCCTTTCCATCCCTTTTGGGATGCTCAGTGTACGTATATATACTCAACCTCAGTATCAGATATACTCGTTGGTTGCTGGCCATGCAGTATTGAAGTAGATGTGTAGTCAGAGAATAGTCTTGTGTATTAGATGATGCCGCGTTCCTCGCCTTCTAGAGATAGAGCTCATCTCAGAGAGAGAGAGGGCACAGGTACAGATTACCTAGGGGGAATGTCGGTTTCATATTTAATTCACAAGACAGAGAAACAGAAACTCAGATATGCATTTTTAAGAGAATATACTGATCAACGTTTACTTACTTCGGTATTGAGCAGTTTTCGGTATTTTTAATTCATTATTTTCTATTACGTGTTTTACACGCTTGATTTTACTCTACTGATTTTATTATTTTATCACAGTGCAGTTATACCCGAAGCGGGTTGTTTTACGCTTTCATTTTGAGCTCCGATAGCTCATACCTCTTCTTGGCTTTTTTTGGCAGGTCGTTAGACAGGAGTACTTCTAGAGGGCCGTCTGGCCACGAGTTAACGATGATGCCCCGTAGCCGGCTCTGACTCCGTGTCTAGTTTATGTTTATTTGTTTTCGAGTGTTGTGAGAGATTAAGTTTAAGACCATGTTTATTTGGTTTTGTATTAATTCAGATTGAGTTGGTGTTTTAATTTATTTAGTTTGTCAATTTCCTTCCGCTTGTTGTTATTTTTCCCAGTTAATTAGCTTGATTCTGACCTTAGGTTTAGGGTTCATTCCTAAACACAGGAATGTGACACAGGTCTGAAAAGGATAAGGGTGTTACATTATTTTTCAAATCCCTGTATTTGAAATTACATGTAATTCCAAATACGGCCAAACAAACACTACCAATGTTTTTCTTTGTTTTATCTTCAATTGGTGCAACATGCATCTTCAGTCCGATATATTCATTTTAATCTTATCCAATCTTGTATGACCACTTATCCACCTTAACATCCACATTTTTGTCATACTCATCTTATGAGCATATTGAACTTTAGTCACCCAATACTAACTAGCTCTGTTATAGTATGACTGGTCTAACTGTCATTCTATACAACTTTCTCTTCACTTTATTAGGTATTTTTTTATCACATAACACATCTGTGACACTTCTCCATTTCAGTCATCATGTTTTAATTCTATAGATTACATCTTCATCTATCATCTCATCATCCTGAAAAATAAAACCTAGATATTTAAAAAGGTTACACTTAGATACTACCACGCCATTTAGTTTCACTTTCTTTCATCTTTTCTACTTAAGCTAAAATTATAATGTATATATTCTATCTTACTTCTACTTAAATTAAAGTCTTAAGGAATTTTTTTTTAAAATCTTCCCTTATATACCACCGTTACATAGACTTGAGGAATAACTTCATCCTAAAACAAAGTCAAAAAGATCAATTAGTGATGCATTATATTGATTCTTCATGTTTGATTTCTTATATTTATATTTTGGATTTCTACTAAGCCATTTTCAAACTCCAAATAATTAGATTTAATTTATCACTCTATTAAAATAATGATGATGATAACAATGTGGATCACATATAATCCATCAATAAACTAAACTTGCACTCACACACAGGCCCGCGAGCAACTCTTCAGCATCATGGCAGCAATCAAAGCGACTGTGCCATGTTAGGAATGCAAACAGTCTCACGTATTAGAGAAGAAGTGTAGACTCATCTCTATTAGAGAAGGAGTGTAGACTCATCCCCGCCTTGATGAAATTACCACTTCCGGCGGTGTCCGGCGACACTGATGACCCAAGGAAAACCTTCTTCGCTTTGATTTTAGTAGTCCACTGCTCCTACATGAACAGTCCTGTGTTCAGTGCTCTTCCGATGAATTCATCCTGAAACGGGCACAGTGGCACCACCGTCAAGATTAATCTCAAAGAGGAAGTCATGGAGCTCATTGTGATGTCAAGGTAAGTAAGACATATATACCAATCAGACGTGAGATTGAGAATTTCAATGAATATAATAGTATATATATATATATATATGTATGCTTCATTGTTTTAGCTGAAACATTAATATTTTATTGTGGATGAACTTAAAGTGTACGTGTGTATATAAATATATAATATTGTAATTTACATGCATATTTTTGTAATATTCCCTAACTCTCTCACTTTCCTTGTTGTTAAACTCACCTATATCATGTTAAGCACCAACCAATGAAAAACATAAAAGCGACGAGCATGAACTCAAGATATCAAACCCACTATATCACCGCATGCGTACGTTCAAATTCATCCATCAAATCCCATCGTGAACGATACCGACATGCAACCGTAACTAAACGAGCACGGAGAGTTAATTATACTTAATTTACGTAATATACCAGCAGGCCCATCCATGCACCATATCCGCTCTATCACTATATAAATGACCGCATCTTCTTGCTTTAGAGCACCCAAAGTTCATCAATTCTCATCTCTATATTCATATACATTTGGTGTATAACGTAGACCATGATGGCTCCGAGCAACAAATGTCCCTGCCTGACCATCTCCCTGTTCCTCCTCCTGGCTACACTGCTAGTACTCCCCCGGTCTCACGCAGGGAGCATCGCCATATACTGGGGACAGAACGGCGGTGAGGGAACTCTTGCAGAGACCTGCACCACTGGGAACTATGCCTTTGTGAACCTGGCTTTCCTCTGCGTGTTTGGCAATGGCCAGACTCCTCAGCTCAACCTGGCGGGTCACTGTGACCCCTCCACCGACAACGGCTGCGCCGGACTGAGCCAAGACATCAAGTCATGCCAGGCCCAAGGTGTCAAAGTGATCCTCTCCATAGGCGGCGGCGCCGGAGCCTACGCCCTGGTTTCCAAAGACGACGCCAGACAGGTGGCTCAGTACCTCTGGAACAACTACTTGGGAGGTCAGTCATCCCAGAGACCATTAGGAGACGCCGTGCTTGATGGTGTGGACTTTGATATAGAGGGTGGTAGCCCTGCGCATTATGACGATCTGGCCAGGTACCTCTCTGCTTACAGTGCCAAGGGGAAGAAGGTGTACTTGACCGCAGCCCCGCAGTGCCCGTACCCGGACGCGTGGGTGGGAGGAGCTCTTGACACCGGCCTCTTCGACTACGTCTGGGTGCAGTTCTACAACAACCCTCCGTGCCAGTATGTGTCCGGTGCGGTGACGAATCTGGATGATGCCTGGAAGCAGTGGACCTCTGGCATCAAAGCCAAGAACATATTCCTTGGTTTGCCTGCTGCTCCTGATGCCGCTGGCAGTGGTTTCATTCCAGTTGGGGATCTGACTTCTCAGGTGCTGCCACTGCTCAAGGGATCTGATGTTTATGGTGGTGTTATGTTGTGGTCTAAGTATTACGATGATCAGACTGGTTATAGCTCTGCTATCAAGCATGATGTCTGAAAGCTGATTTGACTGATCCGTAAAAGCTAGCTAGCGTGGAGGCTAGTGAAGTTACGAACTCGTCTTTGTCACGTTGTTGTGTTTGGGGCACGTACCTACATATGTGATGTGGGAGTGTTCCGTTTCATTCGTGTGATTGTGTTCTTTTTTGTAACATATATATAAACCTGTTTGCTCTCCGTAGTAATTAAATACGTGTTTAATTTGTTCTCGATCTCCATAAACATATATTCCCTGAGAAATATATGGAGATGAAAATAAAAAAGTTCTATCGTTTATATATGTCACCGTCTTGCTCCGTTGTAAATTTGTGCTCCGTCGTGCATTGTATTAATCTTAAAAATATTTAATCTCTGATATGTCTTCAGTTTGTAAATTCACCAATATAGGACAAGCTGGGAAATAAATATCATATTTATTCTTTATTTGTTTTTCTTTACTTCCATGCATGAAGCCCCAACCAATTCGACCAAACCTAGGCCAACAGCATATATATAGACAACCAGAAAATTAAGTATTATCATATTATAAATTTGCTCATAAAGAAAGCCAACAAATTAAGAAGACGATCATGAACAAACCAATCAAAACATATCAAGTGACCAGTATATATATGGACTCCATGACCAGATCACATTCACTGCTGCTCAGAATGTATACGTACGCTCTCATCCATCCCATCAAATCCAACATTCAAATCCAACATTATATATATATATATATATATATATATATATATATATATATAGAGAGAGAGAGAGAGAGACAGAGAGAGAGAGAGAGAGAGAGAGAGAGAGAGTGTTTTTTTCTTTTTTTTTTTTGTTTAATCTAACAGGTTATGTTCCAATCATAGTTATTAAACCCGGACCCACCCGGTGGTCCGACCGGTTAACCCAGTGACCCGGTGCTTAAATCGGTCCGGGTCTCTGGTTGGCCCATTTAAGCAATCGACCCACTTTGACCTTGTTTGACCTAGTTTGACCCAGCCAAACCTGGTGACCCAGCCGAGTTTCAATGACCCGACCGGGTCAATGTTTTTTTTTTTTTTTTTTTTCTGAAAATACCATTTTATCTTTGAATTTTTTTTATTTTTTTTAATATGTTAAAAGGTAAATTATGTAATTTTATTAAAATAAAAAATTAAAAAAGTAAATCCATACATAAATGATTCAGTATGGATTGTGATTTGTTTTGTCATCCGACACATATGCATTCCAAAGACCTTTTTATGTTAGAGATGTTGAGTATGGCATGATTTAGATAAGAATTAATAACGTAATTGTTTTTTTCTTTAATAATTAATGATTATTATATATAATTATATATATTAAAAAATAATTTATAATTTTAAAAATAATATTTAAAAATATTTATATTAAGTTATTAACCCAGTATTGACCCGAATGACCCGATGGTTGAACCAGTTGTGTAACACCCGCCCCGAAATAAATAAGGATATTTATTTATTTATTCTCTGAATTTATTAAATAGTAATTTAATATAGTAAACGATGAAATTTGGGAAAAATTTCTAAGTATTAATCGAGCAAGATTAATAAAGTATTAATTAGTCCAGATTAAATATTGAGAGGGAAACAGACAAAAGTTAGAGTCCCGGGAAAAGTGGATCTGGTCGGGGACAAAGACGACCCTATGATGCCACAGTGGACCCGTGACTAAATGAATTGACTAAAGACCGAGACTCAAGGATTCAAGCCGTGCACGAGAATGAGTGAATTATTACAGCGGGCGCCAGTTTAAATAAATGCATTCACCCGCAAATAAATAGTAGCCACGTAACAACTTTAGGATTTAAATAATAATAGTAATAAGTAATGGTGTCACTTTAATAATGGATGAGAGGAGAGAGAGAGAGAGAGAGAGTAAAGCAATTACTCTCATATCCCTCTCCCACGATCCCTAAATTCCTCATGCTTGCGATCAGCCCTCCCAGCCCTACCCACGCCCGACAGACCTACCTCCCCCGGCCATGACCGGTGTCCCGGCGCCTCAGCCACTCGCCGCGCCCCTTGCGTGCGCCAGCGGCCTCAAGGCCCGTCGGAGCACCACGCTCGTGGAGCCCGGTAGGGCCCCAGCGGCCTCCAGCGCCAAGGCGGCGTCCCGTCGGTAGTTCTCGGCGGCCGCCTGAAGCACGCACCGGCCGCCCAGCGCCGACCACCGCCTCTTACGGCGCCCTACCTCCCACGAGTGAGCTTCGGCTGCGGCCTCGGACGGCCTCGGCCCGGCCGCCTCGGCACGCCCTCGGCGTCACCTAGCGGCCAGCGCAAGATCCCGCTTGCCATACAATGCGTGAAGTCGTTCGCCCTTACAAATTCCGTCGCCGTGAGCTTCTCCTACCGCCGAACGAGCCCTCTCCAGCCCTGCAGACCTGCAGATGAAGGAGTCTTCTTCTCTAGCGAGCAGTGGTGCCTAGGGAGTCAAGGTACAAGAGATTGAGGATTTAAATTTTGGGAGCTGTGAAGAGATTGCTTGATTTATATTTGGAATGAGATTAACAGGAGGATGTATAATGTTAATGAGTTAGAAGCATGTTGATATAGTGTAGAGTCAAATGAATTATGATTATAGACTAATTGCCATGTATTCATGTGAGTTATATGGATGTGTGAATTTGTGAAATCCAAGTGTATTGGATTTCTTTTGTGGAATGTTTGTATAATTTTCGGGGCCCTCTAAATAGAGGAGGTCTTTGCTTGAATTTTAAGTAGAAAATCTTAAGTAAATTATAGATGATTTAATCTCTATGCTCATGCGTAGCAATTGATTCTTCTTAAAGAGCATGTTATGAAATTTAAATTGAGCTTAGGATGATTAGAGCTAAATCTTTTAATTGAACAATTCCGTATTTCCATGTTTTAGAAATACGAATTTCATGTAAAGAGAAATCGTACTTGATTTAACTTGATGGAAATCATCGTACTCTAACGAGTCTAATTGGAGTACGAGATAAGAATACGGATTTTCGTATTCCTTAACTTTTATATTTATTTCATCGTATTCTTAACGATAGAACTGAAGCTATGAGAGGTAATCATAGTATTTATGAGCTTTACGAACATGTATTGGATGTTAAGTGAAAATACATGCTTAATCCTCCATTAGTTGTATAACATTTGATTATATTGTAGGGGAGCATGTTAGAAGCCCCAATCTACCCCAAGGATGGAAGTGGTTACATCTCATATTATGAGTAAATTCATCCCAGTTATAACATACCTCGTATTAGTCATCTATTATGAAGACATGGAATTCATAATAAGTAAAAGGATGCCTAAAAGAGGGATCTTAAGCACATTGGATAACTCTTGAGGGATTCGATTTCATTCATTGTGCTAGTAAAGATAGATATTTCGTATTCTCTTGGTTGGTCGTTATAGACCCTTATTGAACACTTAAATTATCTTTTCATTGACTATTGATGTTACAAACATGAATTTTGTTGCTATCGAATTAGTATGTTTTCAAAACAGTTTAATTACCAAATAAGAGGATGGAAGGTGTTGAGTCTTTTGGTATTGTGTCCACACTTCCTTGGATCAAGAATAGGTGTGATCAATTGCAAAACATTTTAAAGTGTTGAACTCCAAGGAAGGGACAAAATGCAGGAATTACTGTAGCATTGCAGGACATTGGGTTTGGTTCTTTTAAACGAGCTATATGGTGATGGTAATGAACCCCAATTTTGATCGAAATGAAAGTGTATATTGGGAAGATGATGTACTTGGAGTTTGAGATGGAATGATAAAGATTTAGAGCTTCAATTTGATGTTTTGATTCCTAGTTTTCGATTCAGAATGCAAATAAAGAGGGAACTATAAATTCTAACGTGTTCAAAAGGGCTCGGAATACAATTCCGATAGTCCCAATAGTTCGGGTGTATATTTAAACTAAGGAAAATAATGTGGGCATGTGTTTAGGGGCCCAGATTTATCGGTTATATATTAAAAAGCCGACTTTTCAGAAAACTCACGATTAGGGTAATTACATGCATGTAATGCATTCAAATTGTTATGGAATGTTATATGATGAACATTTACCATGTTTAGGACGTGGTGAGGCGGTCTAGGACCAGACTGGGAGGATCGGGCCCGAGTAGGCCCAAGAGCAAAAAAGGTAGGATATCGCACAGGTGCTGTGAGTATTTCTAACTCATAGTATTCTCTTGATTCTTGTTGTTGTTGTATTAGATGGATGTTGGAGTCCATCTTTTGATACCTGCTCTGTCTGTCGACATGTTATGCTTGTTGCATTGCTTAAGTTGTATTCTCTGATCAGATTTGCTCTGCTTTGAGTGTGATTTTCTATTTCTGCTTTGCTTGAGCTTTCTGATATTGCTATGCTCAGTCTATTGATACTCGGTTTGAGTATTCCTTCCTCCTACCCCGCTTGTGATTTGTTTCTAGCCAGGTAGGCTCTAGTACAGGAGGTTTGTGAGTATTTCTTCCTCCTACCCCGCTTTGATTTTGTGCTCTTATTTCCTCGAGAGGTTCCCAATATATATTCGAGATGGTTTTCCTCATATATATTGGTTTTATATCTCGAGGAGATTGTTGCTATCATGTTTTTCATATGCGTATTTGAGTAGAGTTTATTCCTTAGATACGTATTGGCTTCCGACCTCGATGAGATCTCTGATCATTGTATGTTCAAGATGTTGCTACCTTGGATATATATTTATACCTGTTGTTAGGTATTAGTACTATCAATCTCTTACTTTCAGGCATGATACATCGGACGGAGACCCTGGCCGAGGGTGTATAATATCTGGCCACCAGGCCCCGGCAGAGGGCGTATAATATCTGGCCACGAGCACTTGGTGCTCCATCGGACGGATGCCGGCTAGATGGCGATAATATCTTGCCACCAGGCCCCCGGCAGAGGGCGTATAGTATCTAGCCATCGGACGGAGGCCCCGGCAGAGGGCGTATAATATCTGACCACCTGGCTCAGTCAGAGAGCGGCATTTTCTGACCATGTGCACATGCATGCTATAGCTTAGCCCGGCTTAGGCAAGATCTATACCGATGGTGTCGTTGATGTAAATGAACATCTTAGTATCATATATGCCAGAGATTGAGTACATCTGTGGATTTATCCACATTCCCGTGACCTGTTATTTGCTAGTGATTGATGATTCACTCGCCTGTTTACTTTTGATCTATCTGTGCCGTTGGCTTATGATTGAGTTTTCATTTGCATTTACACTTGACTGCTTTCTATTCTTTGCTTGGCTTTCGCCACCTTTATTGATTTATTTGCGATCCTACTGGGCCTGTCTTTGGCTCATGCACTTGATGGATATTTTTCTCAGGTGACAATGAGGAGTAGGGTCGGACTAGATGAGGACCTTACGAGTAGCTAGGAGTTTAATTCGTGAGAGAGCTTCCGCAGATGACCCTAGCAAATGATGGGGATATGTTGAGCTGAGGTTTGCGGGTCTCCATTTCTTTCTGAGTGAGAGTTGTCATTCAGGACCTGCTAGGGTTTGTAAAAATCTTATTTATATTTTCTTCCGCTGTTTATTAAATTAAACTCTGTGTTAATTATCTGCTTGTGTTACTGAGCCTTGCGTGCTTCTAGGGGCGACCCTATAAGCACGCGGCGTTTGTCGCGTGCGCCGAGGCCCGGGATCCGGGTTCGGGGCGTGACAAGTTGACCCGTGATCCAGAGCTCCGACCGAGTTGATGCCCTGGCTGTGTCTGATAACTATGGTTCCAATACGTACCTATTGATGCATTTCAGATTTTGATGCTGACATGCGTGCAACCGCATGTGCACTACCGACCATGATAATTCGATTTATAGCTCGCACATGGGATCAGCTTATTAGAGCAGGAGAAACAGGGAATGATCAGAATTCACTTAGGAGAATATTTATATAAAGAGAAAATAAACTGTAGTATTGAATTACTTATGTGTCTTCTCATAAGTGTACATATATATAAGGCTGATAGTTCATTTTCATAAGGAACATTTAACATAAATGTTTTATACTAACTGCAGTTTAAACTGATTTTATAACTGGTAATTATATCAACATTTAGCAACTTTCACTTGCCACGTAGATATATTAAACAACCCATAACTGAATGCCACACGGAGAGCTTTTTATCAATCTTTTACCGGCTAACGTTTACTTCAGTTTAGTTTTTATTTTATTTTTTTAAATAAGGTGGATATATAAACCACGTTTATGTAGGATAAATTTTGTACAGTTCCCTCATTGCATGCCGTTATGTACAGTATATGGCGATGCTCCCAGCGTGAGTACTCCTAGCGAGTAGCGAGGGAGTGGCAGTGTACGTAGGAAGGAGGAGGAATACGCCAAGTGTATATGTATATACAGATGATCGAGAATTGATTAACGTTCGGTGCTCTAAATTAGCAAGAAGATGCACATGCGGGTCATTTATACAGACTATACCTAGTGCATTTCATAATTCATTCTTTTAATTGATAAATAATGTGCGTGCCCATAATTGGGACTTATCATAAAGGAACGTTGGGGAGTATTAATATTTAAGTAGCTAGAGAATTGAGAACTCAGAACTTTGGAATTATCGAAATGAGTTGGATCAGAGATAAACAGTGGATATAGTACTGAAGAGTTTGAGTGAACGCATGTTTTATAAAGTTACTTACGTAAACAATATTCATCCAAAACATATATGTACAGATATATATTACAACATATGGATATCTTATTTAGAATGGTTTATTTCATAATAGAGTACGTAGCACACCGGAGATAGTGATACATATATAGCATGCAGAAGAACACGTACTGAAATATATAGTTGGATGCTCAATTGGCAAGCAGGAGGCGGCCCTTCCTATCTGCAACCTCCACGAGGAGAGTGAAGAGAGCTTCAATAAGCTGAGAATTATTAGCTTCTCTGGGATCCTCATTGAGACAAGGCCGAATAATCCATGCATGATCAAGTTTCCTCCGAGACCGGACTACAACCGAACCCGGAGCTTCAGCATCCTTCCTGGTCACAATGCCATCACTCTTCTCACGGTAACGAAGCTTAAGAAAATCTATATTGCAGGTTTCAGTGTGGAATGAGACTACTGGGATTTCTCTTGGAAGTGGATATGATCTCAAGAACTCCATCCTCTTCTCGTAGGTCAAGTCCTCAATGGCACGTAAATCTCCCTAATAAATAATAATTAAGTTGCATGCAAGCATGCATACTTTTCATTATATATTAACAGATCAGCCAAATTCCTTAATTAATTGGATATATGTGACTTACATTGAGGATACCAGACATGAAGATCTCCACGACTTCCTTCCTGAAATTAACATGTTTCAAGAGTCCTGGACGGAGAATATCAGAAGCAACGGGATTGCCAGCATAAGGACTTTGGGCGAGCACCAGACCAACAACTTTGTCTTTGAGTTGATTCCAATAGATAGATAAGGCTGCAGCTGAGTCTACACCACCTTTGCTATGTCCTAGAATCACCACACGTTTCCTGGACCGGTAATACAGTTTCTCAATGATTTCCTTGATCCTGCTAGCGTTGGCCATCACTCCAGCCTTAAAATATATATATATATATATTTATTTGTTAATATTAATAAAAATGGTTTATTCATTTTTATAAAAAAAAAAAAATATATAGATATGTGGAGACTAAAGAGAGATATATAAAAGATAAATAAGACAATTACCTGAGTATCAATTTTGGCAACCTCACAATCCAAACCCAGCTTCAAAAAATATGTTATGGTCTCATCAAAGATAGTTGCTCCAAGGTTGCTGAAAAGGCCTAAAATTAAAATACAAGGTAATTAAAATATTGGCTATAGATTCTACAATGAAGAGAATATATCCTGATTTTCACTCTAGAGGAACAACTACAGTGTCTTCCCATGAATGATTTCAACCACGAGATGTCTGAGTAGTCCAGCATAACAAGAGACTTACAAATTAAACCCCTTATCTATCATGTACTTTCACTCTACCCACTATACTATGTATCTTCATATTCTATCTATATTATGTACTACATTTTTTTTTATTAATGAATGTCATTTATCCATTTTAATAAAACAAAAACAAAATAAAAAGTAATAAAAAAATTGATTACGT
This sequence comes from Dioscorea zingiberensis, assembly GCA_026586065.1. NCBI lineage: Eukaryota > Viridiplantae > Streptophyta > Magnoliopsida > Dioscoreales > Dioscoreaceae > Dioscorea > Dioscorea zingiberensis. The sequence continues at coordinate 1,087,120 of CM048822.1, read as the reverse complement.
GTTTGAATAAAGAATGAAAGGGAATTAAGGTTAAAATTCCAATGATAATATTTTTTTTTCTCTCACTATATAATAAATTAATACTAATATAAATTGGGGATCCATTTAGTCCTAGATACTCTTAATCCAAAAATAAAGGATATATTTACTCCACTTTTTAATTAGTAAATAAACATTAATATTGCTATAAATTTTATATTGATAAAAAAGACAAAATCAAGTAAAGTGATTTAAGCTATTTTTTTTTTAAGTACATAAAAATACATTTTAATTTTAACATTTTTGTTCTTTATTTTATATGGATAAATTAATTAATTAAGGATGAGTTTACCATTTACCTGGTACCAACAAGTATACAAATGACTTTGGCAATGAATGCTCCTGGTAATTTCTGAAAGATGGAGATAGAGAGAAAAGCTTGATTAATATATATAGTTATCTTAATTAATTAATTAACCCAACAAACTTAATTTCTAAATAATTTATCAAGTAAGTGTATATATATATTAACTTGATGTTGAAGAGCAAATTATCAAATCTTTTGGTTCCATCTTCAACAGGAGGCATGTCTGGAGCATTTTGTAACCATCCTATGTCATTTGCAGATCCTTTTATAGCTTTCCCAACTCTGTCAACAACCCTGTATATATATATATATATATATATATATATATATATATATATATATATATATATATATATATAATTTTGATGTGAGAATCATTAATATTGAACACATACAGTGTAACAAATTAAAAGAAAAATTAACTTTTGTTCTTAAAATATATAGGTAATTACCAAGTATATATGAGAATATATAAGTCAAAAGTCAAATTAATTAATATGATACTTTCAGTAATCTTACCCTCCTAAAAATGCATTGCGAGCCATTCCTCCTCCTTTGACTTGTACTATTGTTGATTCAATTCCATACAAATCAAATTAAAGAAATAATTAATCTAATGTGATTGATTTGCCAATTTAATACTAAATAAATAAATAAATAAAAACTTATAATAAATTAGAATTGTAAAAAAAAATGGACATTAATGAATGATAGAAATACATGGAAGAAATCACATAATTATTATTTTTTTGATGAATTTGAACAAACTATTAGAAACATGCCATTAACATGACTTGAACCCTCACACAATCTCTGATTATGAGAAGAAATGGGCTGGTCAACATTTATTTATGAATCAAGTGACCAAAATTCCACTCATGGGATTTTATTTTCATGACAATGATAAGTCCAAATAAAACTATAATACAATAAAATAAAATAAAATTTACAAGAAACATAAAAGAAAGGACAAAAAATGCCTAATATCAAAACTCTCACAGGATTATACTACTTATGATAATATCAAGTATTTAATGTGACGTGGCTCATCCATCTTTATCTCAAAAAAAAAAAAAAAAAAAAAAGAAGAAGAAGAAGAAGAAGAAGAAGAAGAAGATAATTCATTAATCAATGCACTCTTGGGAGAGGGTGAATCAAAACTATATATGCAATGGCATCCTCGTTAAGAAAAGTGGAAGCAGGGCATCTACCTGGTTTTGGATTTGCCAAAGAAGAGAGCTTGAGTTGAACCTTTGGCATTGAGGGACATACATATAAATAGGAAAACCTCACTTACTCTCCCACTCTCAGTCAGTCAAAGGCACACATACACTGAATCTATTGAATTGGAACAGAATGGGGATTTTTGATTTGGTCCATTCATTTCATGGACAGAATATGTTCGATCAAATCCGAATAAAGAATCAGAAACCCACTCAATTGACTCAAGTCTCTCCCCAAGTCTGGCTAGCTTGTCTTCTTCCTATGATTATGTATATATATATAATTTTTTTTTCCGGAAAAAAATAGATAAATCATATTTATTAATTTAAATGGTTTCAAAACAGTTTTCTAGTTGAACCTTATACATTCCCTTATCATGACCCTTAGGTTCCTAGATGAACCTAGTTACAATCCTTGTTTGCGAGGTGTTGTCATGGTTGGGCCCCCTCCTCAAAATCTGCGTCCGGTGTCCGCTGGGCTGGCTCTCCTTTAGTGAGTGTCAGGCTATACCTTGCATTTGTTTGCATCAGTTGTAGCTTCGTCTTCTTAACTTCATGAACTGTCTCGAACCACGATAGTAGAAGGAAGTCTGTGTGTTGAATGAGTTCCGTACAAACACGCTGTTTATCTTAAAAACATCTCCGGTTTCGTTCGAGCCAAATGCTCCAGACGATAGCCATGGATGTAAAGTGCCAGCTTTCTCGTGCATCCTTTCTCACCAGTCTAGTGTACTCAGTCTTCCCCCACAGGTCTTTAACCGTGGTCGGGGTGACGTTATGCCCATAGATGCCACCGTAATGCGCCTAGATTATGGTTGAGTACGGGCACCCAATGAGTAAGTGGCCTGTCGTTTCATCCTCCAGATTACATAGGTGACATTTGGTTCGTTCCCCCTTGTAATAATATGGTTAAAAAAAAAGAATAAAATAAAATAATAAATAAATAACTTAATATAAATATATAAAATTTCGGGGACTCTTTTATAACTATAATGCTAGATCGGAGATTAGATTGGGATTTTGCAAAATATCTTCTCTTGTATGATAAGTTTTGGATATATTTATTTAAAAATAAATGATCTTTATTAACCTAAAGTTATCTTTGATCCATAATCCTGTTTAAACTTAAATTTGAATTTGAGTCGGATGATTACTATTCACCTATAAATAACTCCTCCCTCATACACATACGGGGAGGCGAGAAGTAATACGATCATCTAGGTTCCTAATACAAAGAGATCCTATTACGGAGGGGTCTGAGTTACAATTAGATTGAGTTTGAAGTTTGGAGGTAAGTATTCCACCTAAATTAAGCACATTTTCTTATTAGTTTATGAAAATTATTTTCATTATAATTTATTTATTTATTAATAAGATTTGATATTTCAAAGAAACCGTAATTGATCTATTTTCTGTATGAAACTGAACCATGCATGTATGTTTGGAATTTAGAACTATTGACATCAGTCTGATTGACACACTTTCCGACATTTATCCTGATTTTCGAGTACGTCTCCAAACTGTCTGTGTTCTGACCTTCGTCAATGGGGGTTAAACATTGACCGTGTCGACACGTATCTGTTATGAACTAGTTCAACCCGTGCTGTCGGTCACAATAGCAGCCTTCTGTTTCTGTTTCCCCGTGCTGTCGGTTATAATAATGACCTATACGTTTTACGAATTCGTACCACCGGGGTTATTAGTGGTCATAGAAAGTTTGGGAGACTCTAGTGTTTTGCTACAAAACAAACTTACTGATAATTTATTTTTATGATACTTTTGGAGATTGTATTTCTGATGAATTTATTGAACTATTTCTAAATTGTTTGTATGATAGCTTCAAACACTATAACTTTTGCAAATTATTGAGTTATTTATAAATCCTTTTTTTTCCTTTTGCTGTTTTTGTTCCACTTTTACTTATTATCTTAAAACACTGCATGGTTCACTGTTTTTAGTGGGTACTTACTGAGCTCCCAAGCTCATTAATCTCTGGACCTTTTTTTTCAGATCACGAGGAATAGTTAGTCGGTGGGTAGATGAGATGTCCAGAGCCTGAACTTATCCTTAGGGTCTTAGGGATTTTCTCTAGTGTATATAATAAATTAAATTGTACTGATTTATTTCATAGACTTCGCCAATTTGTTAGATTATATTAGATGTTGAATCAAACATATGAGTATTACCAATAAATTCATATTATTCAGTTATTTGTAGTAATTGTAAACAGGTTATGAGGCCTTGCATACGCAGTGGGGCCCATCCCCACATGTGTGCGGCCGATCTGCCGACGTCCCAATTCGGTTCGGGGCGTGACACCCCTGCCAGTTTCTTTGTGCCAAATTTTGCAAGGTTAATATTTTGTCTTCCCATGCCAACCACGCAAAGAGCTTGATTTTGAGTGGGCATGCTTGCTTCCAGAAGGACATTGGTATTGGGCTTCGTGCTCCGCTGTCGATTCCGAATTGATATATCGATTTAACCGTAAATTGTTGGTTTGGGGTTAGTCACCATGATCTACGATCTTCCCTCTCGCTCCCTTCAGTGGTGATTATATTCTTCATTCATCGTAGCATCTCCTCCGCATATGAGGATAGTTGTCCCGGTCTCAGTATTGGCATGCCCTGCATGATGCATTCTTGTGCCTCCTGCACCATAAGGGCCTCCTTATCCACCAGTGTTCTTAGCTCCAGGAGTCTGTTGTAGAGTCCTTGTCCCTCCACCGAGTTGTTGTACCACACGTTAACTGTGTTCCCCTTTTTTGGTTTAGTTGTTATGTTGACCATGACCATGTCCCGTTGGTCCATATATGATCCCCTTCCAGAAAAAGGATGCTCTGTTCGGAGCCCTTTTAAATGGGTTGATGTAGGAGTTGTTGAAGTATATCCTACATACTCTGTGGGGAATGTTGGGTCATAAGGTGAGAGGGATAATTAATCAAAAAATTAAGATTAACTTTGTTAGTGCAAATGTGCAAATGCAACTTGGTTGGCACTATTTGACAAGCTATTTGACAAGTCAACATAGTCAACGTTGGTTGCAGTCCAAGCTTGGATGATGCAAACTTAGAAGGAGATTGCTACATGCGGTGAGCTGATTGGGGTTTAGATTGATGAGTGGATTTGGCAAGTAATTGGTGATTGATGCTAGCTTTGATTGACGCCAAATCGAGATATGATTGAAGGACATATTTGGCATGCAAATATGGTGAAAACTAATGAAGCATTCTGGAAGGCCAAAACTGTGATTGAGGAAATCAAGTTTTGGATGATATTCTTTTTGAATGAAGATCTTGTGCCTTGGGAGGCGTTATGTTGATAAAGCTGAGAACGTGACGAAGAGGAAGTCCAACTAATTATCGTGGTCGGGATCAGGTGGATTCGACGTAGTCGACTCAGAACTCAACCAGGAGGGTTGTAAGTGTCTCAAGGTCGAAAAACAATGGAAGCTGGAGCCTTGGTCAGTTATTCAATCGGGTCGTGTTGCAACCGTAATTACAACTAGGTTGCAACAGCTAAATATGGAAGAAATCCAATTTAGTAGCAGCAGAGATTATGGCGATACTAAAAGAGGAAGGTGACATCTTAGGCAAGTAGAGTGCCTATTACAAGCCCTGCTGGGAAAAATTGACTGGTGACCATTGGAGAAAACCTTGAGGGAGGTTGGTTGCGACCGACAATTTTGAGGGGATAAGGTGATGATGTTGTAGTGTGTGTGTGTGTGTGTGTCATTTGTTTTGTACACATGTTGTTCACCATCTTTTAGTGGATTATTATCTCCGGGCTTAGCCCCCCAGATGTAGGCTTGGAAGCCGAACTGAGTTATCAACTCTTGTCTCCCCTTTATGTGTTGTTTGCTTTGCTTGTGTGTGATTGTGTTAGAATATTTTGTGAGCAGTGAGTTACTATTTGTGTTGCAACATCACATACAACAGGCAGACAACTTTACAGAACTATTAAACTTAATGAAAATAAAATAGAAAACACGAAATTATGTTTGCAGGCCAAAAAAATCATAAATTAAGAGTATTTTTTTAATAAAATAAGATAAATCATAATGTATTGTTGGAAGAGAGAAAAAATCAATTTTAGATTTTGGTCCATAGTTTTACTGGTATTACAACTATATTTTATTTTATTATAAATTGATAAATCACATTCATTAGAGAATAATTAAAATGTAGTGCATGATGGTATTCTAATTTAAAACATGAGACACATGAATTGCAATTTATGGAGTTGGCAAAACATTTTACGTACGAGAAAAGGTGGTCATGACAAATAAAGAAAAAAATAATATTCGATTCTCTGTGTAGGGTTGACTTTGAGGGGGCGTTTGGTTGATAGCAATGGGAATGGGAATCATTCCTTACGCAGAGTATGCCCCCGTTTGGTTGACAGCAATGAGAATGAACAGTAGTTTAAGGGGGTATAGGATTCCTTGAAAACCCCTAATGGCATTCCTCCCAAATTGGGGGGAATGGGCATTCCTTGATGGGTAAATACCATTTTTGCCCTTATTTATAATCTTTTTCCATTTTCATACTTTAACAAACTAAAATTATAAGAATGTTATATATAAAATAATTAATAATTAAATAATAATTAATATTTAAAATAATTAAATAATAATTAATATTTAAAATTTAAAATTTTCATACTTAACAATTCTGCCATTCAATAATAATTAATTATTAAATTATAAAAATAATTGCAAAAAATAATTATTTAAATATTTATTCATAATAATTAATTTATTATAATAATTTAATATTTAAGAAATAGTTATTATTTAACAAACCTATTATCCTCTCATATAATTTAATATTTAAAATAATTAAATAATATTTAAATTTTAAAATTTTTCCATTTGCATACTTAACAATTCTGCCATTCAATAATAATTAATAATTAAATTATTAAAATAATTGTAAAAAATAATTATTTAAATATTTATTCATAATAATTAATTTATTATAATACTTTAATATTTTAAAAATAGTTATCATTTAACAAACCAATTATCGTCTCATATAATTTAATATTTAAAATAATTAAATAGTAATTAATATTTAAAATTTTCCCATTTTCATACTTAACAATTCTGCCATTGAATAATAATTAATAATTAAATTATTAAAATAATTATAAAAAATAATTATTTAAATATTTATTCAAAATAATTAATTATTATAATACTTTAATATTTTAAAAAATAGTTATCATTAAACAAACATATTATCTCCACATATAATATAGTTATTTACATAAGGGGCACAATAGTCATTTATCACATATCTCCTCTTTTTCTTTTCTCATTCCCAATAAACTACCATTCAAATCCCTACCAACCAAACACGGTTTTTATTCCCATATTTTTCATTTCCCCTCATCCCATTCCCATACCCATTCCCATTCCCATTCCATACCTGACAACCAAACGCCCCATGAGTGATGTTTGTTTGTTGCAGCGACGTCGTTGAAAACATATTTATAAAAAATTTATTTTTATTTTATCTTTTTTATTTTCTTAATTTAATATAACCCATCAATTAGGCTCAAATTAGTGCCCGCAATTTAGGCATAACACTCCCCAGGGACCAGGGGTGACAACTGACAAGACCTATGAAATGCCTAAAGTACACTATGTTGAAGATTGACAAGAAATAAGCTTGAAGACCTTGAAGATTGATTGGAAATCAGCTGAAAATCAGCTTGATTGAAGATCTATTTAATTGGAGATTTTTTTGATTGGGGGATTCCTTAGTTAAATGATTTCTTTAAATTATTTGAAATATTTTTAGATTATGTAATTTTCTTTCCTTATTTTCATTGTTAGGTGAAATTCTATAAATTGTAATGAATTGCTCCAAGTGATCAGTAATGAAGTCTACAATGATGAAATGAAATAAAAGACTTTCAACATGTAGTTGTTTCTGTTTTCTTTGCTCTTGTCTGTTAGTTGTTTCTTTGTTACAACTTTATATGTAACTCTCAATATTCCTGTTTTCTTTGCTTCTGTCTGTTAGTTATTTCTTTGTTGCAACTTTCTTCGTAATTTTCAACACACTAGAAATGAGAACTGAAGGATACAATATTTCTTTGTTTTTTTTTTCCATCCACTACTAATGAATTCTTTATAATCTCAAAAATATTTTTATTAAAATAATATTAGTTATTATAATAAATAAATATGATTTTATCCACCTATTAAAAATAAATATATAAATAAATAAAATGTTTTGATTATCACAAACCCAACAAAATGTTTTTAAATTAGGTTGTTCTTTCTTTTATCTCCTTGATGTAAAACTACACTCTAGTCTCTATATTTGATCAAGAATTCTTGGTTCGAACAACAAGAAGGAAAAATTTAATCTCAACGAGGAAGTTATGATGATCCCATGATGTCATAAATTCTCAAGGTAAGTAAGACATACCAATCACATGTGAGTATATATATATATATATATATATATATATATATATATGCATGTTACTATGCGGCAGCCGGATTACTATTCATATACGGTCACCTAATTTTGAGTCACTTGAAGAGTATTTTTTTCAAATCCAACCGTTTGGATGGAAAAAACATCAAAAAATAAGCTAACATGTCGATTTTCATACAATTTGGTGACCGTATGATCATTCATGTTAAAAGGTGAAAATTTTTGTTAAGATTTTGATAAAATTTCACCCTTTAAAATGAATCATCATACAGTAATAAAATTGTATGAAAATAGACATGCTAGCTTATTTTTCGATATTCTTACCACTTATACGGTTGGATTTGAAAAAAATACTCTCCATGTGCCTCAAAATGAGGCGACCTTAAATAAACAGTAATCTGGCCGGGCTTATACAAACATTTTCATATATATACATATATATATATATTTGATGCAACACTTGGCTCCTTTGGGGAGATCTTGATCAACTAGTGAAAGTGGTTAGTAAAAATTGAAATATTTTAGGTGATTTTAAGAGCTCTTTTGCTTCGTCCCCTTAGCTTTGAAGGATCAACGCTTCCTTCCGAGATCGGCCTCCATAGATCTGATTCTTATCCAAATCCCAATTTCAAGTTCATGTCATCTTATTAGTAATGTAGGGAGCGTTATCCGCCAACTTTTCCTCCACCACCATTACCAAACAGTTATTTCAATAGTTGGATTCTTATTGGTTGCTTATTTTTATTTATTTATTTTCCTTATAACGTCACTTGTGTTCAGTTATAAAGGTTATTTAAAAGATATTTTGTTTAGCAATGTACAAGGTATGCTTCATTGTTTTAGGCTTTAAGCTGAAACATTAATATTTTTTATTGTAGATAAACTTAAGTGTGTGTATAGATATATATAATATTATAATTTACCTACATATATATTTTTATAATATTTTCCAACTCTCTCACTTTCCTTGTTAAACTCACCAATATCATGTTAAGTGAATTGCAACCTTAAATTTTATCTTAAATTCATCATGAATTGAACCTTTCCCTATCTAAGTAACTTTCATACATGCATGATCCATATATATATATATATATATATATATATATGTTTTTCATCACAAGTCCCCAACGAAGAAGACGCTCAAGAACCAATCAAAAACCCAAAAGCAACGAATATGAACTCAAGATCAAACTCACCCGTTTTTCTGCCTACGTTCAAATTCATCCATCAAATCCCATCATACACGATGCTGACATATATGCAACGGTAGCTAAACGGGCACGGAGTTAATTACTTAATTTACGTGATATACCGGCAGGCCCATCCATGCACTACTACTAGCCACTCTATCTCTATATAAATGACCGACGTCTTCTTGCTTTAGAGCACCCAATTACGTTAATCAATTCTCAATATCTGTATATACATATACATTTGGTGTACGTATATAGACCATGATGGCTCCAAGCAACAAATGTCCTTGCCTCCTGATCTCCCTGTTCCTCCTCCTGGCTACACTGCTAGTACTCCCCCGGTCTCACGCAGGGAGCATCGCCATATACTGGGGACAGAACGGCGGTGAGGGAACTCTTGCCGAGACCTGCGCCACTGGGAACTATGCCTTTGTGAACCTCGCTTTCCTCTGCGTGTTTGGCAATGGCCAGACTCCTCAACTCAACCTGGCGGGTCACTGCGACCCCTCTGCCGACAACGGCTGCGCAGGACTGAACCAAGACATCAAGTCATGCCAGGCCAGAGGTGTCAAAGTGATCCTCTCCATCGGCGGCGGCGCCGGAGCCTACGCTCTGGTCTCCAAAGACGACGCCAGACAGGTGGCTCAGTACCTCTGGAACAACTACTTGGGAGGTCAGTCATCCCAGAGACCATTAGGAGACGCCGTGCTTGATGGTGTGGACTTTGATATAGAGGGTGGTAGCCCTGCGCACTATGACGATCTGGCCAGGTACCTCTCTGCTTACAGTGCCAAGGGGAAGAAGGTGTACTTGACCGCAGCCCCGCAGTGCCCGTACCCGGACGCGTGGGTGGGAGGAGCTCTTGACACCGGCCTCTTCGACTACGTCTGGGTGCAGTTCTACAACAACCCTCCGTGCCAGTACGTGTCCGGTGCGGTGACGAATCTGGATGATGCCTGGAAGCAGTGGACCTCTGGCATCAAAGCCAAGAACATATTCCTTGGTTTGCCTGCTGCTCCTGATGCCGCTGGCAGTGGTTTCATTCCAGTTGGGGATCTGACTTCTCAGGTGCTGCCATTGCTCAAGGGGTCTCATGTTTATGGTGGCGTGATGTTGTGGTCCAAGTATTACGATGATCAGACTGGTTATAGCTCTGCTATCAAGCATGATGTCTGAAAGTTGATTTGACTGATCAGTAAAAGCTAGCGTGGAGGCCGCTAGTGAAGTTACCACTAGCTCGTCTTTGGCAATTGGCACGTGTTGTGTTAGGTGTACCTACGTGTGATGTGGGAGTGTTCCGTTTCCTTCGTGTAATTGTGTTCTTCTTTTTGTAACATATATATAAACCATGAGTTTGCTCTCCGTTTTTAATTAAATATGTGCTTAATTTGTTCTCAATCTCCATAAACATATATTCCCTAAGAAATATATATATGGAGATGAAAATAAAAAAAAAAAAAGTTCTATCGTTTATATCTCCGTGTTGCTCCGTTGTTAATTTGTGTACATAAATCTTAAAAATATTTCATCTCATATAAATATATAAGTCATGCTTAATCTGTTATTTGTTATTCTTCCCTCAGTCGCTGTCTTCAGTTGTAAATCATATTTATTCTTTATTCTCGGAACAAGGTGTTAGACTCTGCCAACTCGTCCTCGAGCTGCTTTTTTTTTTTTTTTTTTTTTTTGACAAGATGAGCTATTACAAGCTGATAAACAAAATGAAAACAGACATAGTTTCAAAAACTTAAAACTGCAGCCCTGCTGCTCTCATACTCTTCTCCAGCCACCTTGGTCTGTCTGAGCCTCTGTGAAAGAGGGACAAGCTTGGATTTCTGATAGCATGGTTTGCAAGTGTATCCGCTATAGAATTCAGCTCCCTTGGGCAGTATAAAATTTCCAGCCTTTGGTGTTGATTGATAACAGTTTTCATTCTCTGGATTAAATTCAGTAGTCTCCCATCATCAGTTATATCCTGTCCACTGAGTAGGTCTACGGCTTGAATAGAATCTGAACAAATTCGATCAGGTAGCAACCCCATCAATAGATTAATCGATTCAAAGACCATCTCCATAGCCTTATTTCGGCCTCGGGCTTGAGTCGTGATATTGGCCTCCCATCCAAACCAAAGATCACCGCTTACATTCCTTTGATTATGATAAAGCCTGTGCCACAAAATGCATTGTCAGGATAATAGGCAGCATCGCTCATTAGAGTAATAGTATTTTTTGATACAGAATTACTCAGATACTCCCTGAATTGCTCTTTAAGTCGCCCGAAGTGCTCTTGAGTCATGTGTAGAGCTTGCTCAAAGACTTGGCTAGGCATCTGTCTCTTATTGCTAAAGATTTTCTCACATCTGGCCTTCCAGATAGCCCATGCACAAGTGGCAATTAATGCTTTAATGTATTGATGTTGAGCACCACCAGGCCTCCAAGTGTTCATTAACCATTCCCCTTCTAATAAGTTTCTCAGGTTTGTAGCATCAGTACCACTGTGGTCAGCTACCATGGTCCAGCATTGCCATGAAAAGGAACAGTTAACCATGATATGTTGAAGATTTTCTCTATCCAGACCACAGAGTGGGCACATTTCCTGGGGCCCAATATTGTATCTATATAGGAGTTCATATGTGGGCAGCTTACCATGGAAGAGCCTCCAGAGAAAAGTTTTAACTCTTGGAGCAATGGGCAACTTCCATAGCAAGCTCCACCCAACCCAAGTTTCAGTTTCATTTGGATGTAATCTAAGATACTGTCCATACACAGTTCTGACAATCTTTTTATCAGTTGTGCATGAGTTCCATGCCCACTTAGTGGTGAAAGTATCATTTGAAAACAAATTACCAAGATGAGACCAGTCCCTCCAATGGCCAAAACCAAGATGCAGTCCTACAGAACATTCTATAAAACCAAGATACATTCCCTACTCTAGCATTATCCCAAGGATGAAATTTACCATACTTAAGCTGTAAAACTTGGACCCATAATTTATTTTCACTGTTCAAAGCAGAAATTATGTTCTTTGTCATAAATGCAAGTTTGGCACATCTCAAGCTTTTGATTCCCAACCCTCCCTCAGACTTATCAAGTGTAGTTGTACTCCATCCAATGGAATGGAAGCCCCCAGCAGTGCCATTACCCCAGAGGAAGTTTCTAGCAAGTCTAGATATTTGATCAAGTATAGTATCTGGTATAGGATAGCATGCCATAGGGTATATAGGAATGGACATCAAGGTGCTATTAATAAGGACAACCCTTCCAGCAAGTGATATTGAGTCCTGATTCCAAGCATTGAGGCTATGTTTGACCCTCTCAACAAGAGGTTTCCATTGACTAACAATCAGCCTTTTAGGAGAGATTTGGACACCAAGGTATTTAAAAGGAAATTCACCAACTCTCATGTCCAAAATTCTCACAATTGAGCATTTAACTCTTCTATTGAATCTGCTAGGGAGATGAATGGTTGACTTATTCAGGTTAACCCTCTGTCCTGTTAAGTCTTTGTAGATATCAAGGCAGACCCTACAGGCTCTTGCAACCCTTCTGGAGGCCTTGGTAACAATAATTGTATCATCAGCAAACATAAGATGATTGAAGTTACAATTTAATCTATCATCAAAGCCAGGTATATAATTCATGTTCATGGCATGGTTTAGGATAGCAGACAGGTTCTGAGAGACCAGAATGAAAAGAAAGGGTGACAAAGGATCCCCCTGTCTGATGCCTCTATGACTAGGTATCCATTTTGTTGGCTGCCCATTAATCAGGAATGCAAAGCTGGCAGATGAAATACAAGCTCTAACCCATGAAATCCAGACTTCAGGAAAATTCATCAACCTGAGGGTGGCAAGGATAGCATTCATTCCAAGGCATCATAAGCCTTTTCTACATCTAGTTTAAGTATCATCCTAGGGAGATTATGGGAATCATGCTCCAGAGAGTGCACCATTTCCTGTACTGCTATTATATTATCAGTTGTTGTCCTTCCCTGAAGAAACCCAGCTTGTTCAGGACCAATCAATCTGGGAATATTTTTTTTCAGCCTATTTGTCATCAATTTGGAAATGATCTTATAACTCACATTACACAAAGAAATGGGTCTATAATCCTGAGCCCTGGTTGGATTGTCCTTCTTAGGGACCAAGGTCACATAGGTTCTTCCCCAGGATGGAGGTAACCTAGCTGAGTGAAAGAAAGAGTTGATGGCTGCAATTAAAGAATCTTTCACTATCTCCCAATAGAAGAGATAGAATTCCACATTCAAGCCATCTGGTCCAGGGCTTTTCCCTCTAGGCATGGATTTCAGTGTTTGAAAAATTTCTAGAGGAGATACAGGCATGACAAGTAATTCTTTTTCATTATCATCAAGTGTGGGCATATCATTTGGCATTCTCCCAATAAGTTCCTCTACAGATACATTCATAGAGGAGGTCCAAAGTTGTGAGTAAAAATCAAGGAAGATATTACCAATATTCAGTTGATCAGATTGAAGAACTCCCTGCCCATCTAAAAGAGCAGATATTTTATTCCTATGGCCTCTAATTCTAGCTTGATTGTGGAAAAATTTTGTATTATAATCACCATTTTTCAACCACATAAGTCTAGCCCTTTGAGCCCATCTAGTTGAATTCTGTTTGAGCAAAGCAGCATGTTTGTTATACAAGCTTCTAAGGGCTATACAGTTCAAATCAGAGAAATAAACTGAAGATTCCATAGATTCAAGAAAGGAAATTTCTTCCTCAACTTTAGCTATATCTCTATCTAAAAGGGCCATACCAGACTTCTTCCAATCAGTAAGGAAGGCTCTGGTTCTGTGGGTATAATGACTGAATGCATGCATTGGAGAAGCATTTACTTGGAAATTCCAAGCCCGAGACACATTTTGGTGACATTTATCATACTCAAACCAAATATTTTCAAACCGAAAAATTTTTCTTTTATGATGTGAGAAAAACTTGGCAGTCAAAAACATAGGGGAATGGTCAGACAATGTCCTGGGCAAATGTCTATTGCAATATGAACTGAATTTGGACACCCATTCATTATTGGCTAGAAAACGATCGAGTCTCGCCCATCTTCTAGCCAAACCATTTTGGTTGTTACACCAGGTGAATGGAGTCCCAAAGAAACCCAAATCAAATAGATGATTATGTGAAAGAAAATCATTAAAATGTCTAGATTTGAGTGAATAGTGGTCAAATGGGCCTCCCCTATGTTCCTCAGAACTTAAGATTGCATTAAAATCCCCAGTCAAGATCCATGGCAAATTGAGAGAGGAAAGAACAGTTAAATCATGCCACAAATCTCTTTGAATATGGGAACTTTGGGAGTTATAAATAGTTGTGAAGATCCATTCCTTTGGTAATTCAGATGATATGATCAGATGTAGTGCAAACTGGGACTGAGCAATAGGTGTTACCTGACCTACCCTCTTGTTCCAGAGGGTGATAATACCACCCGACATACCAATCGATGGGATAGCAGCCCACTCCCAAGCTTTGGCAAATTTTTTACAGAACTTTAGAGCACGATTTTCATCCGCACGTGTCTCAACCAAACAAAAAATGTCCGGATGAAGATCTCTGATCAGAGCCCTGATCCTTCCCACTGTCTTGGAGCTAGCTGAGCCCCTACAATTCCAACATACAATTTTTAGAGCTTCCATAAGCAAACAAAATTCAAAAATTATATCAAGTAATTCTAATAACAGAATGAGAAGTATTTAAGCCTCATCAATCGAGGCACCCAAACGACCCTTCTTCGGGCATGGAGGATACTTGAGTTTGTCCCTCCTTGCCAATGCTTCTAGCTTGGCATCCTTCTGAACTTGAGCAAGGGGCATATCCTCATCATAGCATCCCTTGCCAGCTCCCTCATCAGGCTCCTCTTCCTCCATATTGTGATCCTGAGCCTGTGCCCTCTGTGCCGACGATGTGATCGCCAGGTTGACCTTGTCCACCAGCCGATCATGCGCCACCAGTTGGCCATCTGAACTCGAGGTTGCCACGTTGGAGGGGGGCAGCTTGTGTCGATCTCTATCAAGAGATGTGATAAGACGTGGGACATCCTGCATAGCAGTAGAAGCTCCACTATTCTCGCCCTTTGATTCGGCTACGAATCCTGCTGGGGTAGGCAACAGTATCATAGCAGAGCTAGGTATCTCAACGGGAGGATGAAGTGACGAGCTCGTCAGGGAGGGGGATGAATCCCCAACGGCTGGTTGCTTTTCATAGATCGCCAGATCACGGTTAGGGTTGGGGTTTAGGGGTAAAGGACCCGCCGTTGATGGTGTCTCGGGATTATACCTCTCATCACTAGGCCAGTCAACCCTCCCAACAGTCAACCCTCCACGTCCACCACCACGTGACAAACGACCACCAGCAGAGGGTTTGGGCTGTTTGGTGTTTGCCAACGTGTCAGTTGGACGTTCCACCCGTCGAGAATTGTTTGCAGGGCCGCCACCACCACGACCACCACCTCAGCCGCCACCACCTCGGCCTCCTCGGCCACCACCTCGACTATACCCAGTTTGCATCCATGTTCCAAACGGACCAAGTCCATCATCCTCTATCTCTGAAGCTGAGTTATCAGGTTGATTCCCTTTCTCACCTTGGCCTCCTTCCTCTGCATCAAGCTGCATGTTTTGGCTGTCAACCGAGGATGGAGGCGCTGTAACTCCACCATCAGGTTTGTTAAGAATTTGATCACAAGAGCCACTGACGTGCCCAACCCGGCCGCAACGAAAACAAAAGGAAGCCATCTTCTCATATAAGACAGTCACTAGTTGTTCATCGTCTCCCTCTCCTACCCAAATACCCCTTTCAAGAGGTTGTGACAAGTCCAATTGAACACACAGACGAGCATAACGAGCCCTCCCAACTTCCCCATCTGGAGAATCAACATGTAATGTATGTGTATCAACCTTCAGGACTGAGCCAAGGGTGGATTCGGCCAAGCTCTCCAAGGTTTCAGGTTCCCAGAACTCCATTGGAAGGTGGTGAAGTTGGACCCACACAGCAGCTGCGTCCAGTTTCTCGAAAGCGGGTTGGAAATTCTCCCTCCAAGGCATTAGCTGCAGCACCATTCCGTTGATGGTCCACGGGCCCTCCCACAGAGCTTTCTCTGCCATCTCCATCGAGTGGCATCGGATGTAATAGAACCCATTTGGTAGATCGGAGATGGTGAACTGACCAAACTCCCTCCAGAGATTAGACAAAGATGAACGGACCTGTTCAAGAGGCTGAGCCTTTCCGAGAAACTTGCCGTAAAGTACGGTCTTCATCCTCTCATACATCCTCACCCGGAAGTCCCCATCCGGCCGGAATCTAGGATGACGGAGAGTCTTCAGCTTCTCATAGAAAGCCTTATCATTCACCAACTCATTACCAAAGACCTTCTGCCTCTGATCCCCAGCAACAACGCGCGCAAACGACTTTCCAGCCTGAACCGGCGGGCTCGGGCCTCTGGCACCCTGAGCTCCGCCCCCACTCGCCATCGCAAGTGGGGGAGAAGCGTTGGCGTGGTACTGTGGCAGGGGGGAGCTGGTTTCGCCTCAGAGCTGGTTTCGCCTCAGAGCTGTTTCGCCTCAGGATGTTTGCCACAAATATTTTTATGCAAGCTTTGGAGAATAAGTCCTCGAGCTGCTTGACTTGCCACTTTAAGCTCTTCACCTGCTCCTCGGATGATCGGAGAGAAGATTGGGCAGCAACCAAGTCCTTCAGAGCCACCTCCTTATCCCCCTTCAATTTCTTAATATTCTCCTGAGCGCAGTTGAGGAGACCCTTCTTCAGTCGAAGTTCTCGTGAAAGTTTGTCTTTTCCTCCTTCGTGGCCTCGACTTGCTACTTCAAATTTCAAGATCCAACTCTAGGACGTTGAGCCTACCTTGGAGAGCGCCTACATTAAACTTCGGTGGCCTTCTACAGAGCCTCGCGACCAAGGCCAAGCTATAACGCAACTCAAACTTTGCCTCATCACAGTCGGCCTTCAAGCTTTAAGCTCGACTACTCTTGTAGCATGCTCTAAAAGCTAGGAGTCGCCGTCCTTCTCCTTCCCAATGATCTAACTTCAACCTTGAGTTCGGTTACTCTCCCCTTGAGCCGAGCAATTTTAGCTTCGTTCTGCTCCAGAATTTCTGCACAAGTATAAGTGGTTCATCGACCTTTCTAAAAATTAAAAATAAAATGTGGGTCATCTGATTATTTTTTCACCTTCCACCCATACCGACTTTTATTAATTATTAAATTAATTATTTTTATGATTAAGCTGTATTATAAAAATTTTGACGATAATACTTGACATATATAAAATATTTTTTCCGAAATTTAAAAAATATTTCTTTTAAAAATATGAATTTTAAAATAATTAAAATATATAAAAAATGGTATTTTAGACATTTTCTGACCCTTAACCTAAGTTATAACCATGATTAAAATTATCTGATTAACTTCTGTCAACGAACTCTAACAGTAGAGGCATATCCGTAATTCAATCTATTTTTTAGGGGTATACAAACAATTAAGATTATTTTGGGGATAAATATGTAATTATGAAACTTTTGAGAGTATATAACTATTTCCCCGTTTGTTTATTTGAAAAATATATCTATATTACTTAGAGGGAGTATTTTAATTTTAAAGGATTAATATATTTATGGGAGTCTATTAGATTATTTTAAATTTAAATAATTAAAAAAAATAGATTGAGATTTTAAAATTTTATATAAAAATTTAGATTTTTTAATTTTAAAAAGTCTATGTACATTATTAAGCAAGTATTTTTTTAAAAAAATTTAAAAATTATCTATCTATCTATACATGTATGGGAGTCCATGATTTAAATTTTGAAATTTTTTAGAAATTTGG
This sequence comes from Dioscorea zingiberensis, assembly GCA_026586065.1. Taxonomy (NCBI): domain Eukaryota; kingdom Viridiplantae; phylum Streptophyta; class Magnoliopsida; order Dioscoreales; family Dioscoreaceae; genus Dioscorea; species Dioscorea zingiberensis. The sequence goes on along the minus strand of CM048822.1, from coordinate 1,069,039 downwards.
ATGTTTTAATTTTAAAAAGTTCGGAGTACTTTTAATTTTTAAAAGTATCTTAAAGTGAGTCTAATTTTAATTTTTAAGAAATCCAAAAAAAAAAGAGGTTGGGATTTTAGAATTTTCTTAGAATTTAAGATTTTTTTTTAAAAAAATTAAAAATTTATTGGGGTTATTTTTAATTTAAAATGCATCTATCTTAGATAATTTTAATTTTTAAAAAGTTCAAAAAAAAATTAGGTTGAGATTTTGAAATTTTCTCAAAATTTTTAATTTTTAATTTAAAAAAATCTATCTTTATTATTGGAGTATTTTTGCCTCTACCCTTAGGCCAACTAACATCGGGAGAGAGGAATATCGTTTCAGCTACTAATCGTCTATAAATTTGTGAACATTATTCATTTCCAATGCATTTCAAGCTATGAGAATCCTAGATTATGCTCCTCTTATATATATATATATATATATATATATATTCATTTTTATAACACAATCAAAATTTGAATCTTTATATGGTTTTCTATTTAAATTAGAATTTAAGAATATATTTTTGGTTTATTTAGCAATCTACCTTAATTGTTGTGATGATCTTTTATTCAATACATAATGGCCCATAATGATAATATCTATATATACACTTCCCTTATAATGATAAAACGTATTTATATAATTTATTATACATATATATAATATATTAAAATAATAATAATAATAATAATAATAATAATAATAAGTATGTATATTCTAATTTTTATATTTAAGATTAAATGTATATAGATTGTTCTTAATCTTTTCTTTATCCCTTCGTTGGGTAAATGTCAATCTTAAGTAAGTAAAAAATTAAAAAATTAAAAAATTAAAAAAAATTAAAAATTAAAAAATTCTCAATCTTAACAAGCTAGCTATCGTAGTGGACCCGTAACGGGTGGCTGGACACAGCCCACCGGATCGACTGATCCACAGGTTTTGCCGGGCTGGATATGGGCCGCTGCGGACCAAATAGACATCCGTTGCTCCCCTCTAGCCGTGCCCTGGCCCGTTTGACATTTATGTATGATTATTATATCTCTCCCAATCTCTCTCTCTCTCGCTCTGATTTCTCCCTCTCTCTCTCTCCCAATATTTCAATCTCTCTCTCTCCCATTCTCTTTTTTTTTGATCTCAAAAGCCTTCATATTAAGGACAATGCCAAATGTAGGTTTACATTTAGAGCACTACTGGGGCCATGCACCAAGTCAGTGTGGCTCCCCAGCAACGCTTACCCATTACATCAGAACCCCTTTATGGATCTCCTCAATCCACCTGTTGATGCATACACTCATACACACACACACACCACAACACAAACCCCACACACACACTCACATACCTTTTTGCTTTGAATTGATTCTCTTCTACGCGCCAGTACCGTCCTCTACCCCTCTCCTTGGTCATGCCTTCCATTCATGAAGACTCCGCACCTACACTGTAAGCATCCCTCTCACCCCTCCTTCCCCTCCTCTGTTCTTCCTTGGTTATCTTGTTCCTCTTGTTCCCCTACACCTCCACCTCCTCCTTCTCCATTCATATGCCTCTCCCTTCCTCCCATTGCCACCACTGGCTCTAACCTCCTCCTCCTCAGCCTTTGCCCTATACTCTCATCCAGTTTCCAGGAAAAAAGGAGGTTGTCTATGCTCCTCAATAGTTGATGCTGCTCCCTGCTTCTTCCTTCAAATACTCTAGTATTTCTTTCCTCCCAAACTACCCACCACACAACCATCACCACCATACTCCATTTACCCCGGTCTCCTTCCCTCACCCTCTCCTTGCACCAGGAGTCCCAAGCCTCCTCCACTGAGGGTGGGCGAAGATTTATGCTCCACACCATTTCCAGCTGACTCCAGATTGGGGCCACAAACCTGCACGTTATGAAGAGATGGTTAACCTCCTCCTCTTCCCCTCCACACATTGGACAGCTGACTTCTAGGTCTTCCCAGCCACGCTTGCGTAGGTTGTACCTCGTAAGGATCCTATTGTGCACTACTAGCCAAGCGAACATCTTCAGCTTCATTGGGACCTTTACATCCCAGAATATCTTATGTAACTCCGATCTCACTCCTCCATCAATGAGGAGGTTGTACATACTCTTCACAGAAAATTTTCCAGACGCGCTGAAGAGCCATGTTCTGCAATCTTCCCTGCGTTCCCACCGACATGTGTTCAGGATTTCCATAATCTCCTCATCTTCCACTCTTGCTCTCCCCCTGCCTCGCGCTTCACCTGCGACACCCACCGGACTTCTCCGCTGCCTCGTACTGGGAATATGCAATCCGATACTCTCCTGTGTTGATTGACACATGCTTTAAAAGCTTCTGGGAATGCTGTTCGAAGCTCCGTGTCACCAGTCCACATATCATACCAGAAAGAGCAGTTACGGCCATCCCCAAGCTTGACCTTTGTGCACCTGAGGTATATATCCCTAACTGCGAGTATATCCTTCCAGAGAGCCGAGCAACTCCTGGCGTTACCCCTCGAGCGGTCCCAGTAAGGCCATCTGTGATAGTATTTCTCAGATACATATGCTGCCCATGGTGATCTAACACCCATCTGCATCCTATCCCACCATTTTGATAGCATGCTCCTATAAAATACTTGGAGGTCTAACACTCCTAGTCCACCAAATTCCTTTGGCCTACATACTCTCCCCCATTCCATCAAGTTTAGTCCCCCTTCCCTTGCTCCACACCAGAGGAATTTAGCTCGTACTTTGTCCACCTCCTTTAACACCCATTTTGGCACGAGGAAGCATGATAGATAATGGTTCATTGTGGCTGTTAACACTGAGTTTGTTAGTACCCATCTGCCTCCCAATGATAGGTGTAGGCCCTTCCAAAGTGACAGCTTCGCTTGCACCCTCCCTACCACTTCACCCCATGATCCCCTGGTTAGCCCTCCGGGCCCTACTGGTATCCCCAGATACTTCATCGGAAATTGACCCACCTTGCAACCCAACTCTCCCGCCAGTCTGTTTACCTTACCTTGTTCTACACCAATGCCAAACAGTTCAGTCTTTCTCAGGTTGAGTTTCAGCCCAGCTAGCAGTTCAAAGGCCAATAGCAGCCATTTGATTGCCTCAGCAAACCTCTCTTCGAACCTGCATATGATTAGGTTATCGTCCGCGAACTGTGTAGCCAAAATCTCGCTCCTTCTACCCGTCCTGCATTGGATTCCAGTGACCCATCCATCTGCTCGTGCACACTTTAAGATCCTCATCCATACGTCCATGACTAAGATGAAGAGATACGGCGACAATGGGTCCCCTTGCAGTAAGCCTCTCCACCTCCGGAATCGACCTGATGGGCTCCCATTAACCAGGACCCTCATCTGAGACGAGTTGACCATGCCCATGATCCAGCTGATCCACAGCTCCCCAAACCCTCTCGCTCTGAGCACGTCTGCAAGAAAGCTCCATTTAACACTGTCAAACGCTTTCTCGATATCGAGCTTTAGGATAAGCGCCTCCCATCCCTCCGTTGTGCATGAATGGATTGCCTCTTGTACTAGTGCTACGCTCTCCATCATCCATCGCCCAGGTACATATGCGGTCTGCGAGTCCTCCACCAGAGCACTCATTCTTGGCTTCAGTCGGTTTACAAGACAACGCGCGAAGGCCCTGTAGGATACATTCAGTAAGCTGATAGGTCTGAATTCCTCTAGTTTAGCAGCTCCTTCCATCTTTGGTATTAGAGTAATCAAAGCTTCGTTTATTTGGAAGAATGCTACAGAGCCTCGTTGAAGATTCCAAAACAGCGCACAAATGTCTGGTTCGACAAGCACCCAGAACTTGTGATAGAACTCCGCTGAGAGGCCGTCCGGACCTGGAGACTTCCGGGCTCCTTGTTGCCTGAATGCCGTTTTAATCTCCTCCACGGAGAATGGCCTTTCCAGCTCCTCCGGGCTCTCCACCTTTTCACTATTATGTAACAACACTTCCCAGTCCGCCTCTACCCCTTGTGCAGCCTCCTCTTGGAATACCTTCTTGAACTCCCATTCTCTTTCTTTACTTCTGATTTCTCTCTCTCTCTCTCTCTCTCCCAATCTCTCCATCTCTCTCGATCTGTCTCCCCCTCAATCTCTCTGCCCTCTCTCAATCTCCTAGTCTATCTCTCTCTTGGATCAGGGGCCGATGAGGGGCGGAGAGCTCGCCGGACCTGGCCGTGGGATGGTTTTTGGTTTTTGAGGTATTTTTCGAATTTTCTGCAAATTTTAAGGATTTTTTTAAATTTTTTAGGGATTTTCTGGTTTATGATTTTTTTTAAAAAAATTCTGAGTTTTTAATTTGTGGGCGTCCGTGGACTAGTATTGCGCACGGCCCATTTATACCGGGCCGACCGGAAGTTTGTTGTGCCTGTCAGGTGTCGATCGGAACGAGAACTTTGTTGTCTTTGGTGTCAATGACCACTTAATTATTTACCTTTGGTGGATATATATGTTTGGTAAGACTCTTAGATAAGTTTGTTGATTTTTCTAGTTGTCTCGCATATATATATATATTGGTGAAGTGGTTGTCCCTTATCTCTATTCCGAGATGGAGAAATAAATGCTTAAATATTTTGAATAAAACATTATCGACTTAAAACAAAACTTATATATAGGGGATTATCTAAAACTATGTTAGTCCAAATCAAATTAGAACTGAAGTTCTAAATCCTACTCGAGTTGGAGATAACTCTTTTTGATGTCTCAGTATATATCGAGAGTTGTGACTACTCATCTCTCTATAAATAGGATAGGATTGGGAGTCGTGCAAACTTTGTGGATTCTCGCATTCTCAAGGTATGTCTTTTATATTATTTTGATTGTTATCTATTTAAACGCATTCCAAGTCTCTCTATCAACATTAGCACTTGCACTCTCCTAAGATTAGAACAATCAAGTCTTAGTGTGTCTGTCTGTATTTTTCCCTTTCTTTCCTATTATTTTTATATTATAATGTGTTACTATCAAATATTGTTTGAATTAATCAACAAAATCTACTTTGTTTGCACTAAATTTGCAGCGATTATGGCACTAACTGAGGAGCTTCAAAACGATGTTTGAGAAAATATTATAAGCTACCTTCCACTTCAAAATTATATTAAATGGGGACCTATTTGCTCATCTTGGTCTATTGTGGCCAAAAAGAGATACTATTCTTCAAAAAGGTTTCGCCTCCCATTACTAGTCTTTTTTGATGCTTATAAAAAAAATTCTACAAGATTTTTCAGTTTATCTACTCAAAGGGTTTATCGCCACTTCAACTTCCCTGAATTACACGGGTGTCATATTTGCGGTTCCTCACATGGTTGGCTAGTGACAGTCAATATAAATTTACAAATCTATTTGTTTGATCCATTCTCACAATCTCAAATCAAATTACCTTCATTACCTTTATCTGATGATGACCGTGAAGATTTTAGTTTAGTCGATCGATACTCGTTTGGAACATCAAATGAACAGTTGCGAGATCGTTTGGTACTTAAAGCTATTTTATCCGCAGACCCTCGAAAGAGTTCAGATTATATGGTGGTTAGTTCCTATGGTAGGTGGAAACTAGGATTCTGGAGATCGGGTGATGCTACATGGACCACACCACTAGATTTTGCTCCTGCTGATTTTGTAATGCATAAGGAAAAATTATTTGTTTTGGCCAATTCCGGCCATTTATTGATTTTTGACCTTGTTCCACATCTCAAGTTGATTACAACTTATGATTACATGGGTTTGATAAGAGAACCAAAATATTTGGTAGATGTCAAGGGAGAATTGTTGATTGTGGAGAGAGAAGTAAATTATTTGGATGATCATTCTGAAGTAACAACTTCTTTTGTGATTTCAAAGTTTAATTCGGAAACTGGACAACCTAGGAAGTTGAAAAGTATAGGAGATAACATTTTGTTCTTGGGCAACAGTTATTCCATGGCCTTAGAAAGTGATGAGCTTTCAGGATACGAGAAGGACAACATTTGTTTCACTGATGATAATAATTATCCTGCGATTCGTCCTAACGGATTTGAAGATATCGGCATATTCAACATTAAAGACGGAACACTCAAACCATTTGCTCCAAATGATGTCTACAATCCCACAAAGTCCCCACAGATATGGTTAGAAGCACATCAGTGGCTCCCAAACAAGGAGGAAAATTGTAGCTAGTTATGAAATTCCTTTAAGGCATTCAACATTTATGTAAATCTCAAACCTTGTGCTTTCATATTCTACATTTATGCTAGCTCTTTATTAAAGTTGTGCTTTCCTATTCCAGTGAAGATGAATAGTTTTGGTTCGCATCATTGTAAATATCAAACCTTGGCGCAGCCTTGGAGCATTCCTTCTTCATCTATACTGTTTATCATAATCTAATTAATTGCAGGAATATTCTCAGCATTTTTGAAAGGATAGAAATGTTGAGAAGCTACCGATGAAAACTAAAACCATATTTATATTAGTTAGTGTCTCATAGTGAAACATAGCAATGTATAATAAGGATGCTACTCTGGAAAATTAAAAAAAAAAAAGATTTATGAAAATGACCACAGAGTTAGATTTGGGGAAAAATGAAAAATTTTATTTATGTTTTTAATAAAATAATAGTAATTGAGTTATTTTATAGATAAACTCCAGTTTTGGCCTTTGTACTTTAACTCAATGTTCATTTTTGTTCTTATATTTAAAAATTCTTCGATACGGTTTTTATACTTTGGGGTTTTTCAAGCAAAAAGATTTGTTTTCGAGAATCCTAGTTTTCTCAATGCAATTCTTTACTTAATAGTTGGATTATGCCTTGAGATAATTTGTTTAAATATATATTATTGTGTATATTTTTAATTTGTGCGCTTTGGACTCCACTTCTATAGTCGTGTTATTTGTAAGATGGAAAGAATGGGAAAACTTGATTTGTATCACAATACCATTTTTAGTATTTGTTTTTTATCCTAAAATTGAGAGTTTCCATGTTGATGTGTATATTATTGTGTTTCTCCGTGTTTATATGGGATTTTTGCTGGCAACCATTGCTGCTCTTAAATATATGTCGGTTTACTTGTTATCCTCACAACAATATTATTTGTTACTCCTTCACTTTTCAATAATACCCCATAACTTTTTTTTATTTTTAATTTACTTATCACACCTTGACTAAAGTTTATACTTTAACTTTGGTAATATAAAATCTAAGGTTATAATATATGTAAATTGACAATTTTATTTTTTATTTTATATAATATTATTTTTAATAATTTTTCTCACCATTTCCATTCTCAATAATTAAAGTTGTATTTTGTTGGTGATAAAATATTTTTTTTATTATTTTCATTCTAAAAAAGAAATCTTTTGATGAAATCTTTTGTTTTACTTTAAATATCTTACATTTAACTTTTTAAATGTATATTATTAAAATTTTAAAAAATAGATGTTAATCATATTTTTTTTATAAATATAATATAAATTTATTTGTAGCCACTTAATAAACTCATGTTTACTTATAACCATTTTCATAATTTCTTAATTGTTTGTTAGTCATGGATAAATAACAATTATAAAAAGAAAGGGTATTTTTGTCTTTTTTAACTATTCAAAACCTTTGGTTGGGATAACTAACTCAAGAGGTGACAAAAGAAGGGGTTATGGGGTATTATTGAAAAATAAAAAGGTGACAAGTGAGTTCACTAATTTTTAGGGAGTGGCAAGTAAAAAATTCTTTCTTTAATGATGAAAATGTAGGTGATTCATCAAGCTTTCTCTAAAAAATAAAAATAAAAAATCATCTGATTACACATTCAAGTCTGACCTAATTTTATATACACACTAATAATAATATTTTTATACGCTAATAATGCACTTATAATCATATTTTTATCTTTCATGTTCTATTTTTAGCCAGAAATTCATAATACAGACAATAGAAGATAATAAACAATTAAAACTACTATTCTTCTATTTCCTTCGATCACAAAATTCCCAAAACTTCATACTTACAAAGAATCTTCACAATGAAAATCCAAGCAACAAACCCAATTTGTTAACTTTCAATCAAAATTTGCATCGATACATGGTTTTCTATTTAAATTAGAATTTAAAGTATTGATTTTTGTTTATTAGCAATCTACCTTAATTGTTGTGATCTTTTATTCAATATATAATGGCCTTATGATAATATCTATACATACACTTCCCTTATAAAGATAATACCTATTTATATAATTTATTATACATATATATAATATAACAAAAAAAAAAAAATAATAATAATAAGTATGTATATTCTAATTTTTATATTTAACACTAAATATATATAGATTGTTCCTAGTCTTTTCTTTATCCCTTCGTATACAAAGAATTAAAATAAGATATCCCAACTCAACTCACTGCATTTGTCCCTAAAGGGGCATGTGGCCGGATCTTGAGGTTAACGGGTTGATGGGTTGACTAGCCGGGTCACGATTTAGATAAATCTCAATCTTAACAAGCCTGCTATTGTAGTGGATCGGTAACAAATTACTGGTACAGCCCTTCGGATCGACTGATCCGACGGCCATGTTTAGTTGGGGGATATCCCCAAGGGTTACCCCAACACAATCTCTCGTAAAAAGTTTTTTCCACCAAATTTTTTAATTAATATTTAAAAATATAACACACCAATATAGATGGCACATCACTATTTTATTAGTTTAAAAATTTCCTCCAAAAAAATTTAAATTTTTTCAAAACTTAATCTTATAAGATAACCCCAACTAAACACAACCGATAAATTTTGTCGGGCTGGATATGGGCCGTTGCGGACCAAATAGACGGCCCTTGACCACCTCTAGCCGTGCCCTGGCCCTTTTGACACTTATGTATGATTATTAATTTATCATCTCTCCCAATCCCTCTCTCTCTCGCTCTGATTTCTCCCTCTCTCCCCCAATATTTCAGGGTCTCAATCTCTCTCTCTCTCAATCTCTTTCTTTACCTCTGATTTCTCCCTCTCTCTCTTTCTCTCTCCCCAAATCTCTTCCCATCTCTCTCGATCTGTCTCCCCGTCAATCTCTCTGCCCTCTCTCAATCTCCTAGTCTCTCTCTTGGATCAGGGGCCGATGAGGAGCGGAGAGCTTGCCGGACCTGGCCGTGGGATGGTTTTTGGTTTTTGAGGTTTTTATCGAATTTTCTGTAATGTTTTAGGATTTTTTTTTTTAAATTTTTTTATGGATTTTCTGGTTATGATTTTTTCTAATAAAAAAATTCTGAATTTTATGTTTTTAAATTTGTGGGCGGGCCAGTACACTGCACGGGCCCATTTATACTGGGCCGACTAGAAGTTTGTTGTGCCGGTGTCCAATGACTTGTGACTGAAAATAGAACTTTGTTGTGCTGGTGTCAACCGGAAGTTTTCAATTCTCACACTTAAAATTATATGCATGCACTTGAGGATATATGTTTGGTAAGACTCTTATCTCTATTATAAGTTTGTTGATTTTTCTAGTTATCTCTCTCTCTATATATATATATTTTGTGAAGTGGCAGTCCATTATGGAGTCTATTCTGAGATGGAGAAGTAAATATATAAATATTTTGAATAAAACATTAATATCTAATTAAAACAAAACTTATATACAGGGGATTATCTAAAACTATGTTTGTCCAAATCAAATTAGAACTCAATTCAGTTGGAGATAACTACTCTTTTTGATGTTTATATCAGAGTTGTGACTACTTATCTCTCTATAAATAGGATAGGACTTAGGAGTCAGGCAAACAAGTAACGATTCAGTTTGGCTTCTCAGATTCTCAAGGTATGTCTTTATATATTATTTTGATTGTTATCTATTTAAACACATTCCAAGTCTCTCCGAGTCTCTATCAACATTAGCACGCGCACTCTCCCTAAGATTAGAACAATCTAGTCTGGAGTGTGTGTGTCTGTGTTTTTTCTTTTCTTTCCTATTATTTTTATATTATAATGTGTTACTATCAAATATTGTTTGAATTAATCAACGAAATCTACTTTGTTTGCACTAAATTTGCAGCGATTATGGCACTAACTGAGGAGCTTCAAAACGATGTTCGAGAAAATATCATAAGCTACCTTCCACTTCAAAATTATATTAAATGGGGTCCTATTTGCTCTTCTTGGTCTACTGTGGCCAAAAGGAGATACTATTCTTCACGCCTCCCATTACTAGTCTTTTTTGATGCTTACAAAGAAAATTCCACAAGATTTTTCGGCTTATCTACTCAAAGGGTTTATCCCCACTTCAACTTCCCTGAATTACGCGGGTGTCATATTTGCGGTTCCTCACATGGTTGGCTGGTGACAGTCGATGTAAACTTACAAATATGTTTGTTTGATCCATTCTCACAATCTCAAATCAAATTACCTTCACTACCTTTATCTGATGATGACCGTGAGGATCTAAGTTTTAGATACATAGACGTCGATCGACGCTTGTCGGAAACATCAAATGAACAATTGCGAGATCGTTTGGTAATTAAAGCTATTTTATCCGCGGACCCTCGAAAGAGTTCAGATTATATGGTAGTCAGTTCCTACGGTAAGTGGGAAATAGGAATCTGGAGATCGGGTGATGCTACATGGAGCCCATTAGAGGGTGAATTTTCTCGAGCTGCCGCCGATTTTGTATTGCATAAGGAAAAATTATATGTTTTGAAGAATTCCGGCCATTTATTGAGTTTTGACCTTGTTCCATATCCCAAGTTTATTACAGTTTATGATTTCATGAGTTTGATGAGCAATCCAAAATATTTGGTAGATGTCAAGGGAGAGTTGTTGATTGTGGAGAGAGAAGCAGATTATATGGATGATCTTTCTCAAATAACAACTTTCTTTGCGATTTCAAAGTTTGATTCGGAAACTGGGCAACTTGGGAAGTTGAGTAGTATAGGAGACAATATTTTGTTCTTGGGCAGCAGTTATTCCATGGCCTTAGAAAGCGATGAGCTTTCGGGATACAAGAAGGACAACATCTATTTCACTGATGATAATTATCCTGGGGTTCATCCGAACGGATTTAAAGATATTGGTATATTCAACATTAAAGACGGAACACTCAAACCATTTCTTCCGAATGATCTCTACAATCCCGCAAAGTCCCCACAAATATGGCTAGAACCACATCAGTGGCTCCCAAACGCTGGAGGAAAATTGTAGCTGATTATTTAAATTACTTTATGGCATTCAACATTTATGTAATTGTGCTTTCCTATTCAACATTTATGCTAGCTCTTTGATTAAACTTGTGCTTAATTTCCTATTCTAGTGAAGATGAAAAGTTTTCTGTTTTTTTTTATTTTTTATTAAACTTGATTAAACTTGGCTCAGAATGTCTGCATAGCTTCACCCTGCAGCCACAGCCTTTGATTTACATCCCTACAGATGATTTCCTATGGCTCTGGTAACCGAAAAACAAATTTAGGTTTAATCTAGATGAAGTGAAAATCACCAAAATCCACCTATGATTTGAAAATCATTATTTTAGAAAATCACACAAAAGAAAAACAATGAAATCCAAATTGCTAAAATGAACGAGGAAACAGTAGTCGAGAAATCACCCAGAAAACATCAGGGAGCTTTCTTAAATATGCAGATCTTACAGCTCCTCTATCTTTCTCAGAGACCTAAAGAGCACATTCTTTTTAGTAGGCATTAGACCAAAAGTAGAAAAAAAAAGAGCACTTCATGCTGAAGATCAAGCTATGATAAGAAATAGAGAGAAATATACTTCTCTCAAACACAGAGAAATGTAAGCACCAAGGTATGCAAGACATAAATTAAACATTATCATACATGACAAGCAAAATTGAATGTTTTTATGTAAAATACATACTATTGCAGTAAAGCTGCTGTGATTGAATTTACAATGCAATGGGAGAGGTGAAGTAAAGAAACTGAATTAACTACCACAAAGAGGAACCATCAAATGGAAACCTAGTTTACTACTATCTATTTCAACCTATGTTATTGTTCCTCTTCTCAAGCTTTTCTATTATACATTCAAGGATTTCTCAAGTCAGCAATCTCAGCTTCTGCAGTGGCAAGTCTATGTTGGGCTTCCGCCTCAGCTTCATTTGCTTCTTTGACACGCAGCTCCAAATTATACTCATCCAGAGAAAATTTCAAACTTTGAACACGGGCCCAGGCCTTAAATTCCATGTCTCTGAACTCCATGACATCCCTGCAGTAAGATGAACCAAGTCAGACAACAAGCGAGATTAAGTGAAGTATTGATGATGGAACATTGATAATTGTGTTATAGACCATCAAGTAGACTACCTATATACAGATAAAGAACATAAAATCAGAGGACAATTCTAACTTTAAATGAACTTGATGAAGAGGTTATCAGAAGTTAGAGATCAAAAAATCTAAAAGAAAGAGTAGGGCAAAGAAGGCTAGAGCAGTCTGGGCAACTTCACAGCCCAGATTGACAAGTGCATCAGGTAGCTGATTGCCCCCCCTAACATTGTTACATTGATCAGGCTCAGCTGGATACATGTTTTTGGGAAGGGAAGCACTTATTTTTTGAGGGCACTACTTACTATTATTTAGAGTTTCTTAATGTTATGGTAAAAGCACTACATAAAAAAGTATTTATCAGAACTAGGTTATAAATTTACAGACTTCACAAATAATGAAAAATGAAAAAGGATAACAGAGGCATTCTGAAAAGATGAAAAGTGCTACTGTTTGAGTCACTTTTAAATGATCCAGAATTGAAAAAAGGGCAGCCCGAGCATACAAAGCTCCGGTTATGCACGGGGTCCGGGGAAGGGTTGGACCACTGGGTCTATTGTTTAGATAAAAAAATGCATACTTCCAACTGGATAATCAACTAAGAATATCATACTTGGTATCAGTGGATTCACGCCTATACATCTCTAGGATCAGCTTCAATTCCTGATCGCTTTCTCTTAGTTCTTGCACCTGCACCACAATAACAGATGATCAATATATTTGAATGAGAGAACATGTTAGAATAACATCCACTACATAGTTTACTAATTTAGATCAGACAACGAGAAAAAGAAGGGAAAAACCAGCACAGGCAGCATATCCAATCCAACCAAAATCTTATTGATGATTATAGTTGGCATCAAAACAAGTACAACCTACTCAAAACAAGTACAACCTACTCAACAAAATTCAAGATCCTATGACCAATAAATGCACCACACAAAAAGGTTGGAAGTGATAAAATGCAGAACCATTAACTAAATCTAGCATTCCAGTAACTAAATGTAGCACCACACAACAACCCAAGAAGCTGAAATTAAATACTTGTCAAACATAGAAGAACAAAGCGTAGAAAGAGCAAACCTGATGAGAATCCCCAGAAGAATGAGCAATGGCCCTTTCACCCTCTCCATCATTCTATACATTGTCATGACACAAGAAAGTAATCAAAAGAGAAGTTCATAGTGTTCAAGAAAGACATTGAATTTCAGTTCATAAAAGGAAAGATTAGTTTCACGTATTTTAATTAATACAAAACTATTTGACTAAGAATTACCTTTTGATGCAACGCTGGGACAATTGCCTTCCTCCTTACTTTCCATATTAATTTTGTTGTCTTTCATTTTCAAATGAATGGGAAGACCCGACATCAGTAGGTTGTGAACGACCCTACAAATAAAAACTTGTAGTTACTTAAATCTTAAAAATCAACCTATTATTACAAGTATTTGGATAGTAATGAAATTAAAAACATATAGATCCTGATTAACCATTAGATATGTATGCTTGAGAAAGGAATAGAATGTTGAGAAAACATTATCGGATAATGACTACATATATTCAAAGAGTGAATGTGCTATAGAAAAAATAATTAAGCCTTGCTACTAATAGCCCTGCTGCTAGAGTACTGGGTTGACTGAACAAAACCCAAAAAACCCAATACCTTCAGCCCATCCAACAGAAGCACAAAAAAGAAGACAAATAAATTTGGAAATAAAAGGTGACCTTTTCATATCATAAACAAGAAGAGCTCCAACTGCGCCTCTGTAGTAAGACCTAGTGAAGGATCGAAATGATTCCTTGCCAGCCTGCCAATGAACACAGATCTAGTTAAGTGATAGCTGAATATAATTTGTAGAGAAATTAACTAAATAGAAACAATAGAAAGAGCATGAGAAAACCTGGTAAAATCCTGCAGGAACAGATTACAAAGAAAAGAGAATTAAGAGCCAAAGTCACACAAACTTGATGCCTGACCTAAAGTTGGCAGGAGACTGAATTTTGTTCCAATCTGGGGCTCGCTTGCAGATACCAAGACAAAGGAATTTTTTTTTTTATTAACTTCACAAAGTACTTCAAACATAATGGAGTAAAAAGGGAGACGGATCACTGACCTAAAACTCATGTTCAAAAGTACCAACTGCTACACCGAAGCCAATCAATCATTCTGGAACCAATCAATCAATTATGATAGCACTAGGTGAAATAAGAACAAGAACCAAGAACCATAAGATTGAGAATACTTGCATTAAAGAATAAGCAATCAGATAATATTCCATTATCCTATTAAGGTACCTCTAAACAGTTTCTAGGATCCCACAACACATGAAATTATGTCACCATGATAGTTGGTGTTGCACCTCAGAAAGGGTGTGTATATATAATATAAGTTGTTTGATTGATATTTCTAAACAGTACTGCATATTAAGGAGATCAATATTATTTTTCTTTGCAGGAAATTGGAGGAGTTTGAGATGGCTGGTGGAGCTGAGAATGGGGCTGCAAGTGTGGGGCCAACTGCACCTGTGATCCCTGCACCTGCAAATGAGAGATCAAGGTTCTTGAAGGGAGAGGGGGTTTATATAATAAAGCCTGTATGGGTACTGCTGCTTGATGGGATGATATTTCTTGCAGTACTTGTTCTTATTATGGCTGGATAAACATCTCCCTTATGTTCTCCTCCATATCTCCCAATTTTATTATCTAATGTATTCTCTGCTAGCTGGAATTGAATGAAAAATCTCTCTGCTTCAGTAGATTTATATGCTATTCATGATGCTCAGAAGATAAAAAGTAAAAACATATATATGGCAAATTTTTAAGAATAATAGCTATTAATATTCTGTTGGCACTGGAAGATGAATAATTCCGTTGTTTCCACCATGGCACTAGACATCAAGTTCTTGTCATGTGAAGTTAACTGCAAATGAAAATCCTGTGTAGAAGAATATGCATGGTGGAAACTGCAAACTGGAACATGGCCTTGCCAATTAAATAGATGATCTAACTATGAATTGTGTTTTGTCTTCTAACTATCTATTGTTATGACATTATTATTATATAAAAAAAAAACTAAAAATGATCCCCATACTCCTTCACAAACACATTACACCATAAAATGTACATTGGAATGAATTCACACTTCCTCTTTTGGTTAAGCATGCCCAGGATTTTATTTTAGACTGACATAAAGAATAATAGGCACAACAAAAAGGGGCACTGTAGAGGAAGTTCCTAAACAAATCTAGTAGGCATAAAACAGTAAGAAACTCAGTTCTATTATAATCCGAGACGGCGGGCGAGGGTTGTGGAAGGGGTGGGGTTCGTCAGCGTCTGCGGGTGGCGGTGGGAGACGGGGTCGCCCGCCCTCGAAGAAGAGAAAGCGCGGAAGCAGGTTTTTTTTTCCCCTTTTTCAATTTGATTTTTTATTTTTAAATTTGCTGAATAGGTTGGAGGTATCGACGTCGGTCGTATGTCGAATTCGAGTAATGAATTAGGAAACTATAGCATCATTACACATATATAATATATCAAATAAGATAATAATAATAATAATAATAATAATAATAATAAGTATGTATATTCTAATTTTTATATTTAAGACTAAATGCATATAGATTGTTCTTAATCTTTTCTTTCTCCCTTCTTAAATTAAAATAAGATATCCCAACTCAACTTGGGATGCTTGTTGTCGTAAAGGAGGCATGTGGCGGATGTAGGTTGACGGGTTGACGGGTTGATGGGTTGACTAGCCGGGGGAGGGGGGCACGGGCCGGGTTTTAACCCGGCCATGCCCGGAACCGGCCTAGCAAAAACCGTCGGGTAGGAAAATCATAACCGACCCGCTACTGTAGTGGGCCCGTTACGGGTCGGGTAAACTGGCCGGGTAAACCAGGTTGACTCAGGTCAACCGGTAGGGTTGGGTTTTTTTATTTTTTTTTTCAAATTTTTCAAATTTTTTCAAGTTTTTAAACTCATGTAAATATATATTAATTTTTTTAATATTTGAATAACTAGGAAGGATAATAAATTTGATAGATTTGAGTTTTTTTTCTTTGAAGAGAGATTTTTGTATTCTTTGATTACCAATAATTAAGATTTTTCATTGTTATTTCTTTATTTTAAATAACTTGCCATTTATATATTTTGTGATTTTATAATTTTTTGGTTTTTATAATGTTTGAATAATTAGTGTAGGATAATGAATTTTATATATTGAGTTTCTTTCCCTTAAAAAGAGATTTCTGTATTCCTTGATTGTCAATAATAAATACTTTTTATGGTTATTGACTTATTTCCTTATTTTTAAATAGCTTGCCATTTATATACTCTTTTGTGATTTTATAATTTTTTTGTTTTAATTAATGTTTAAATAATTAATGTAGGATAGTGGATTTTATAGATTGATTTTTTTTCTTTTCTTTTCATAAGAGATTTTTGCATTCTTTGATTGTCAATAATGAAGGCTTTTTATGGTTATTTCCTCAATTTTAAGTAGCTTGCAATTTATATGCTATTTTGTGATTTTATGTTTTTATGATTTTCTTAATGTTTGAATAATTAGTGTAGGATAATGAATTTTATAGATTGATTTTTTTCTGAGTGATGCTATACTTACCGAAGAAGTCATCCCGAAAAATCACCCGAAACCATTGATTGTGCATCGAGATCCGTGCTGCACGCATCCCGATGCACAAATCAATGGTTTCGGGTGATTTTTCGGTAACTTCTTCTGTAAGTAAATAATTACCCTTTTTTTCTTTCAAGATAGATTTTTGCATTCTATATTTTTTTTGGTTTTCTTGATATTTGAATAATGAGTGCAGGAACGATAATGAATTTTATAGTTTTAAAATTTTTCCCATTCTATTTTTATATGAAAATATCATAGTTTTTTTATATATTTTTTACATTTTTTGCTATTTTTTAATTTTTATTATACATTTATATATTTTTTAAAAAAATTTAAAAATTAATATTTTTAAATATATATTTTTTAAAAAAATAAAAAAATTAAAAATTAATATTTTTTTAATTTTTATTATACATTTATAGGAATGAGATAAAAAAGAGATAATCATATTTTGATTAACATTTAATATTTGAATTTGAAGTGAATTAAGATTCATCTCATAAAAATAATTATAAAAAATTTTTGATTTATTAATATGGATTTGAGTGAGAGACTATAACACTCTTGTCTGTATAACACAACCCACGACTTCCAACAACAAAGGGAAAGGGCGCATTTAATTTTCAATAATATATTAATAAATAAAAATATTAAAATAAGAAATAAAGAAATCGGAGCTCCAAGTTATGATCTGATCCCAATCTCTCTCCCTCTGATTTCTTCCTCTCTCTCTCTCTCTTAATCTCTTTCTCTCCGTCTGATTTCTCCATGTCTCTCGATCTGTCTCCCCTCACCTCAATCTCTCTGCCCTCTCTCCCAATCTCTCCGTTTCTCTCAGATCTGTCTCCCCCTCAATCTCTCTGCCCTCTCTCAATCTCCTAGTCTATCTCTCTTTTGGATCAGTGGCCGAGAGAGACTAGGATTTTTGGTTTTTGAGGTTTTTTTCGATTTTTCTGTAATTTTTAGGTATTTTCTGATTTATTATTTTTTAAAAAAAAATTCTGAGTTTTTTGTTTTGTTTTGTTTTGTTTTTATTTTTTTGTAATTTGTAGGCGGGGACCCGTGACTGAAACAAGAACTTTGTGAGTTTCAGCAACGAGACTAGGATATAATATATATCTTTGGTAAGACTCTTATATAAGTTTGTTGATTTTTCTAGTTATTATCTCTGTTCTGAGATGGAGAAATAAATACATAAATATTTTTAATAAAACATTAATATTTAATTAAAACAAAACTTATATATAGAGGAGGATTATCTAAAACTATGTTAGTCCAAATCAAATTAGAACTGAATTCTAAATCCTACTCAGAGTTGGAGAACAACTCTTTTTTATGTCTATATCAGAGTTGTGACTACTCATCCCATCTCTCTATAAATAGGATAAGACTTAGGAGGAGTATTCTGGCAAACAAACAATTAACGAATTCTGTTTGTGGCTTCTCAGATTCTCAAGGTATGTCTCTTATTATATTATTTTGATTATTATCTATTTAAACACATTCAGTCTCTCTAGCAACATTAGCATGTACATGTTTAAATAGGAACATTTGAACTGTCTGTCTGTGTTTTTTCTTTTCTTTCCTATTAATTATTTCTATATTATATTGTGTTACTATCAAATATTGTTTGAATTAATCAACGAAATCTACTTTGTTTGCCACTAAATTTGCAGCGATTATGGAACTCAATACTGAGGAGCTTCAGAAAGATGTTCGAGAATACATTATAAGCTATATCAAATGGGGTCCAATTTGCTCATCTTGGTCTGCTGTGGCGAAAAAGAGACATTCTTCTTCTAAAAGATTTCGCCTCCCATTAGTGGTCTTTTTCAATGCTTACAAAGAAAATTCCACTAGATTTTTCAGTTTATCTACTCAAAATATTTACCGCAACCTCAACTTCCACGAATTACCTTGGGTGTCATATTTGCGGTTCCTCGCATGGTTGGCTAGTGGCGGTGGATATCAACTTACAAATCTGTTTGTTTGATCCATTCTCACAATCTCAAATCAAATTACCTTTCGTTACCTTTATCGGATGATGACCGTCATGATCTTAGTTTAAGATATGTAAACAAATGATCTACAATCGACTAAACGCGTCGGAGGAAGAGTTATGAGATCGTTTGGTTATTAAAGCTATCTTAACTGCAGACCCTCGAAAGAGTTCGGATTATATGGTAGTTAGTTCCTATGGTCAATGGGAAATAGGAATTTGGAGATCGGGTGATGCTTCATGGAGCCCACTAGATGGTAGATATTCTCAAGCTGCCGCCGATTTTATATTGCATAAGGAAAAATTATACGTTTTGGTCAATTCTGGCCATTTATTGAGTTTTGACCTTGTTGGACCATATCCCAAGTTTATTACAATTTATGATTTCATGGATTTGTTGAGCTATCCAAAATATTTGGTAGATGTCAAGGGAGAGTTGTTGATTGTGGAGAGAGATGTACCTTATGGGGATGATCATTCTCAAATAACAACTTCCTTTAGGATTTCAAAGTTTGAATCGGAAACTGGGCAAATTAGGAAGTTGAATAGTATTGGAGACAATATTTTGTTCTTGGGCATGAGTTATTCCATGGCCTTAGAAAGCGATGAGCCTTCAGGATACGAGAAGGACAATATCTATTTCACTGATGATAATTATCCTGGGCTTCAATGGAACGGATTTAAAGATATGGGCATATTCAACATTAAAGATGGAACATTCAAGCCATTTCTTCCAAATGATGTCTACAATCCCACAAAGTCCCCACAAATATGGCTAGAAGCACATCGGTGGCTCCCAAACACGGGAGGAAAATTGTAGCTGGTTATTTAAATTATTTTATGGCATTCAACATTTATGTAATTGTGCTTTCCTATTCAACATTTATGTTAGCTTTTTTATTAAACTTGTGCTTTCCTATTCCAGTGAAGATTCAAATTTTTTTATTAAATCTCAAACCTTGGCACTATTAGCATGTTATCTTATATGATCATGTGATCTTATCTACTATTTGAAAAGCTCTTAGTTGTTAGGTTGTTAATGTTGTAAATAACCTCCTTGATTTAAGGAGTTATCAGATTTTTCACCATGTATTTAATCAATAGTTTGGTTCAATCAAAGACAGTTAACTTTCATTACATTCTTGTATCTTCTTTAGGCACAACCTTGGAGCATTCTTTCTTCATCTATACTGTTTTGGACTTTAAAATCCTTACAAATTACTGCTGTTTATAAAATTTATCATAATCTAATTATTGTTTTTTACCATCTATATCGATTTGTAGTAAAATAATAGTTGATTGAGTTATTTTCTATTAAAGATAAAATTTGCTTTTTCTGAATATTCTGTCTATTAATCTTTTTAAAAAAACATCTAAATATGGGGAGAAGTATTAATTTTCTATCAAAGTTTAAGTTATTCCTCAAACTTGGCTCTAAATTTTAAATACAAAATTATGTATATTAAAATATATTTATATTATATATATAGATGCTCATCAAATCATTTTCACATTAGAATTTTTTATATTAGTTTATTTGGGTAATTAAAAATATTTATTTTCTATATTTACGCTCATGAGCATTATAAATTTATTTTTTTATATAGTTAGTTGAAATCTCATGATTTTTTTTTTAAAAAAATATTATATAATTTATATTTTTTTATATATCAAAGTGCATAAACAAAGTCAAGTTGTTTTAATTTTAAAAAGTTTGGAGTACTTTTAATTTTTAAAAGTATCTATCTATATTATAAAGTAAAAGTGAGTCTAATTTTAATTTTTAAGAAATCCAAAAAAATAGGTTGGGATTTTAGAATTTTCTTAGAATTTAAGATTTTTTATAAAAAAATTTAAAAAATTTATAGGGGTTATTTTTAATTTTAAATATCTATATATATTTACGGGAGTCTGTTCTTAGATAATTTTAATTTTTAAAAAATTAAAAAAATATAGGTTGGGATTTTGAAATTTTTCTCAAAATTTTTAATTTTGAATTTTAAAAAATCTACCTTTATTAATAGAGTATTTTTGCCTCTAACCTTAGGCCAACTAAGATCGGGAGAGGAATATCGTTTCAGCTACTAATCTTAGATAAATTTGTGAACATCTTCATTTTTAGTGCATTTCCAGATATGAGAATCCTAGATTATTCTCCTCTTTTATATATATATATATATATATATATATATATATATATATATATATATATATGTGTTAAGATCGTAGAGGCAATATTTTTGTAGCATTTAGCGTCATTTTCATTCATTGGCTTGCACATTGTTTTAACCAAATCCAACCGTATGGATGGAAAGAATATCGAAAAATAAGCAAGCATGTCAATTTTCATACAATTTAGGAACTTGTAGGGTCTTCATCTTAACGGGTGAAATTTTATACGGTTGGAATTTCACCATTTAATATGAAGACCCTACAAGTTCCTAAATTGTATGAAAATTGACATGCTTGCTTATTTTTCGATGTTCTTTCCATCTATACGGTTGGATTTGGTTAAAACAATGTGCAAGGCAATGAATGAAAAAAGATGTCAAATGGTGTGTCAAAATAGTGTGTCCCATGATCCTAACCCTATATATATATATATATATATATATATATTAGATAATTCACTATTTATCTCTTGAATAGTGAACTATTTGTCATTTTGTCCCTACGGTGGTTTGTTTATAGTTGTGTATAATATTTTTGTGTGTGTGTATTGACTCTAAGGTCCTTGCAAACAGTTGCAGGGACCAATAAATAACTTGCCCTATATATATATAGTCCTGATATTACGCGGTGGATTGGATATCGTGTGTATTTTCGGTTACTTACCGTTTGACCCCCTGGAGCATGTTTGAAGGATTTCAAACTGTACGAATTTGAAGATCATCGAAAAATAAGCTAACATGTCCATTTTCATACAATTTGGTAACCGTTTGGTCCTTCCACTTAATAGTTAAAATTCTGAACCGTTCAGATTTCTATAAAATAAGAACCGTTAAGTGAGAGGACCAAACGGTTACCAAATTATGTGAAAATGAACATATTAGCTTATTTTTCAATGATCTTCCCATCCGTATGGTTGGAAATTCTTTAAACATGGTCTAGAGGGCCAAACGGAGGTGATTGGGAATGCACAATGATCCGACCGACCGCTTAATATCACGTCTATATATATATATATATATATATATATATATATATATATATTCATTTTTATAACGCAATCAAAATTTGCATCTATATATGGTTTTCTATGTAAATTAGAATTTAAGTATAGATTTTTTGTTTATTTAGCAATCTACCTTAATTGTTGTGATCTTTTATTCAATACATAATGGCCTATAATGATAATATCTATATACACTTCCCTTATAATGATAATACCTATTTAAGTATTTATATAATTTATTATACATATATATATATATATATATATATATATATATATAATATCAAAAAAGAAAATAATAATAATAAGTATGTATATTCTAATTTTTATATTTAAGATTAAATGTATATAGATTGTTCTTAATCTTTTCTTTTTCCCTTCTTATACAAACAATTAAAATAAGATATCCCAATTTAACTTGGGCTGCCCGCTGTCCTAAAGGAGGCATGTGGCGGATGCGGGTTGATCAGGTCACGAGTTGGGTAATTCTCAATCTTAAGTGAGTTAAAAAGAAAAAAATAATAAAAAAATAATAAAAAAATCTCAATCTTAACAAGCCCGCTATCGTAGTGGACCTGTAGCGGGTGGCTGGACACAGCCCACCGGATTGACTGATCCACAGGTTTTGCCGGGCTGGATATGGGCCGCTGCGGACCAAATAGATAGGCGTTGCTCCCCTCTAGCTGTGCAATGGCCCGTTTGACACTTATGTATGATTATTATCTCTCCCAATCTCTCTCTCCTGATTTCTCCCTCCCAATATTTCAATCTCTCTCTCTCCCAATCTATTTCTTTACTTCTGATTTCCCTTCTCTCTCTCTCTCTCTCTCTCTCTCAATCTCTCCATCTCTCTCGATCTGTCTCCCCCTCAATCTCTCTGCCCTCTCTCAATCTCCTAGTCTCTCTCTTGGATCAGGGGCCGATGAGGGGTGGAGAGCTCGCCGGACCTGGCCGTGGGATGGTTTTTGGTTTTTGAGGTATTTTTTTCGAATTTTTGGTAAATTTTTAGGATTTTTTTTTAAATTTTTTTAGGGATTTTCTGGTTTATGATTTTTTCTAAAAAAAATTGTGAGTTTTTTGTTTTTAAATTTGTGGGCAGACCCGTGGACCAGTACACGGCACGGGCCCATTTATACTGGGCCGACTGGAAGTTTGTTGTGCCGGTGTCCAGTGACGAGAACTTTGTTGTGCTGGTGTAACTGAAAGTTTTCCATCCTCACACTTAATTATATGCACTGGTGGATATATATATGTTTGGTAAGACTCTCAGATAAGTTTGTTGATTTTTCTAGTTGTCTGCATATATATATATTGGTGAAGTGGTTGTCCCTTATCTCTATTCTGAGATGGAGAAATAAATGCTTAAATATTTTGAATAAAACATTAACGACTAAAAACAAAACTTATATATAGGGGATTATCTAAAACTATGTTAGTATAAATCAAATTAGAACTGAATTCTAAATCCTACTCAGAGTTGGAGATAACTCTTTTTTATGTCTGTATATATCAGAGTTGTGACTACTCATCTCTCTATATATAGGATAGGATTGGGAGTCGGGCAAACTTTGTGGATTCTCAGATTCTCAAGGTATGTCTTTTATATTATTTTGATTGTAATCTATTTAAACGCATTCCAAGTCTCTCTATCAACATTAGCACTTGCACTCTCCTAGATTAGAACAATCAAGTCTTGAGTGTGTCTGTCTGTATTTTTCCTTTTCTTTCCTATTATTTTTATATTATAATGTGTTACTATCAAATATTGTTTGAATTAATCAACGAAATCTACTTTGTTTGCACTAAATTTGCAGCGATTATGGCACTAACTGAGGAGCTTCAGAACATCGAAAATATTATAAGCTACCTTCCACTTCAAAATTATATTAAATGGGGTCCTATTTGCTCTTCTTGGTCTATTGTGGCCAAAAAGAGATACTATTCTTCAAAAAGATTTCGCCTCCCATTACTAGTCTTTTTTGATGCTTACAAAGAAAATTCCACAAGATTTTTCAGTTTATCTACTCAAAGGGTTTATCGCCACTTCAACTTCCCTGAATTACGCGGGTGTCATATTTGCGGTTCCTCACATGGTTGGCTAGTGACAGTCAATATAAATTTACAAATCTATTTGTTTGATCCATTCTCACAATCTCAAATCAAATTACCTTCATTACCTTTATCTGATGATGACCGTGAAGATTTTAGTTTAGTCGATCGATACTCATTTGGAACATCAAATGAACAGTTGCGAGATCGTTTGGTACTTAAAGCTATTTTATCCGCAGACCCTCGAAAGAGTTCAGATTATATGGTGGTTAGTTCCTATGGTAGGTGGAAACTAGGATTCTGGAGATCGGGTGATGCTACATGGACCACACCACTAGATTTTGCTCCTGCTGATTTTGTAATGCATAAGGAAAAATTATTTGTTTTGGCCAATTCCGGCCATTTATTGATTTTTGACCTTGTTCCACATCTCAAGTTGATTACAACTTATGATTACATGGGTTTGATAAGAGAACCAAAATATTTGGTAGATGTCAAGGGAGAATTGTTGATTGTGGAGAGAGAAGTAAATTATTTGGATGATCATTCTGAAGTAACAACTTCTTTTGTGATTTCAAAGTTTAATTCGGAAACTGGACAACCTAGGAAGTTGAAAAGTATAGGAGATAACATTTTGTTCTTGGGCAGCAGTTATTCCATGGCCTTAGAAAGTGATGAGCTTTCAGGATACGAGAAGGACAACATTTGTTTCACTGATAATAATTATCCTGCGATTCGTCCTAACGGATTTGAAGATATCGGTGTTGAAAATTTGTAGCACCAACACCAATGCTTGAGTCGCGTAGTCGCTGCCCTAAAGGAATTTATTTTCCCCCAGGATAAAACAAGCCTTTCCATATGTAGGAGAACAGGAATCAACAGGAGAGAATTCAATAACCCAACAGAAAAAAAAAAGAAGGTTTGAAGAATGGTTGTTCTTTTTTTTGCAGTTTTTGGCTTCTCTGTTTTTTTAGGCCAAGCACACGGACGTTGGAGAGGAGAGATGTTTTTTTAGTAGTGGCAGCAAAATCGGGAGAAAATCTGTGGGGAGTTGCAACTAAATAGGTTGGTTGGATAAGTTTTGAACCGTAAAACATGGTTTTAAATTAAGATTCTATTGGCTTTAAAATAAATAATATAATATGGGATTTTGCAATATCCACAAAAGATAAAGCCACATTATACAACAATCCCCACATATTGCAAAAGCCATACGAAAAGATTTATCTTTGGGTTTTAACACATGAGTTGTAATGCATCAAGCTAGTGTCCTTTTGGGACTATGAACTAGATCTAGATTAATGAAACATAAATTCTTGAGTAGTTGGTGAAACATATAGTTTCTATGAACCAAAAACTCTTTTAAGTAAAATAGAGGTTTCACTAATCACATTACACTCAACAACTCCATTTGTTCATCGCTGCTTTTATGCTTAATAGGCCGTCTTGGCTACGGAAATTCATGAGTGCTCTAGAGACTCGGCTAAAAATCTCATAGAAGCGGCCCCACTTCACACTCATATAGGTGATTCTATCAAGTGTATACTGCCTATAATACACCACCCTTAAGGGATATAGAATTCGTTAAGAGTATATATACTCAACCTCACACTTGTTTGGCAGTTCAAGCACCAATCACTCACCATAGGAGGGACTCTATAATTTTTAGTGCGCAGGATCAACAACTGACTTGTTATTACCCATATGAACCTACTTCATGGGATCTCCAATCACATAGGTTGGGTTCCCGTCAATTGTTGATAAACTCAAATTAGCCTTAGTCCCATTCCCCTCGATGTTTCAAGGATTTGTTTCCTTGCCAAAGGTTTAGTCAGAGGATCGGCCAAATTCACTTCTGACTTCACATAATCAATGGAAATAATTCCATCTTTAAGCAATTGCTTTACCACATTATTTCTTTATCGAATTTGTCTTTTTTTCCCTTTGATTGTTTTGTTTTTTGCAATGGCTATTGCGATTTACAATCGCGAATGCATTGTATGAGAAGGTGTAGGTTTAATCCCCAAAGGAATTTCTGCTAAGAAGTTCTTCAACCATTCAGCTTCACTGCCAGCTAATTCTAGGGCAATGAATTCCGACTCCATGGTCGATCTGGCAATGATTGATTGCTTGGTCGATTTCCAAGCCACAGCACCCCCACCTAATGTGAATACATAACCACTAGTGGATTTGATCTCGTCTGAATCTGAAATCCAGTTAGCATCACTATACCCTTCAAGTACAGCGGGAAATCCACTATATAGGATACCATAATTCATGGTACCTCTCAAATATTTCAAAATTCTGCGTAAAGCAGTCCAATGATCATCATTCGGATTTTGGGTATACACCTTTAGCCGATCTGCAAAGATGTATAAAGCTATATCGGGTCTCGTAAAATTCATTAAATGCAACAGGACTCCCAATAATGCTGCATACCGTGACCGTGATACGTGTTCACCTCTATTTTTCTTTAATTGAGCATTTGCATCATAAGGGGTACTCCACAGGTGCCACATCATAACTATCAAACTTCTTAAGAAGTTTCTCCACATAATGATTTTGTGACAACAAAATACCATTATCATCCCTTATGATTTTAATACCCAATATCACATTAGCTTCACCCAAGTCTTTCATTTCAAACTTTGAAGCTAGAAAACTTTTAGTACAAAGTACTATGTCAAGGCTAGTGCCAAAGATAAGCATGTCATCCACATAAAGACTAATAATAACACAATCATTATTGGATAGCTTAGTATAAACACATTTATCCACACTCACAGATGAAAACCCATTTTCTATCAAAACCGAATCAAATTTCTCGTGCCATTGTTTAGGAGCTTGTTTCAGGCCATACAAAGATTTTTTTAATTTGCAAACTTTATTCTCTTGACCTGGAACAACACATCCCTCAGGTTGAACCATATAAATCTCTTCTTCTAAATCACCATTCAAAAAAGCAGTTTTAACATCTATTTGGTGAATAACAAGTTTATAAACTGAAGCTAAAGCAAGCAAAACACGAATTGAAGAAATTCTAGCAACAGGAGCAAAAGTATCAAAATAATCAATATTTTGTTTTTGGGTAAAACCTTTTGCAACAAGTCTCATTTTAAAAACAAAACTACCATCAGGATTGATTTTCTTTACAATAACCCATTTACAACCAATTGGTCTTGCTCCTGGAGGTAAATCAACTAATTCCCAAGTTTTATTTTGTAAAAGCGAGTTCAATTCGGTTTCCATAGCCTTTTTCCAAAAAGGAGCATCAGGTGATGAAAAAGCTTCTGATAAAGAAGAAGGACCCTTTTCAACAAGATAAGTGTAAAAATCATTTCCAAAAGAAAACTCTTTCTTTTGTCTTTTACTCCTCCTCAAAACTTCAGAAGAATCATCAAAATCATTTTCACGAATAGGCACATGAGAAATTTCAGATAGTGGATAAATGTGTTCAAAAAACTCAGCATTTTTTGTCTCAACAATAGTGTTGCGCTCAAGGACATCACTTTTCAAAACAAGAAATCTATAAGCAACACTATGTTCAGCATATCCAATAAACAAACAATCAGAAGTCTTATACCTGATTTTTCGCTTTTTATTATCAGGAAGCATAACCTTAGCTAAGCACCCCCACACTTTCAAATATTTAAGGTTAGGAGGATAACCTTTCCACAATTCGTAAGGTGCTTTGCCAGTTCTCTTATGTGGTATTCTGTTTTGTAAATGACAAGCAGATAAAATAGCTTCTCCCCACAGATTTTCTGGTGCAGCTGAGCTAACCAACATGGCATTCATCATCTCTTTTAAAGTTCTATTTTTTCGTTCAGCCACACCATTTGATTGGGGAGAGTAAGGAGGAGTAATCTCATGTATTATTCCTTCCTTTTCACAAAAGTCATTATACAAAACATACTCACCACCTCTATCGGATCTAACTCTTTTAATTTTTCTCCCAAGTTGATTTTCAACTTCTGATTTATACAACAAAAATTTAGCATATGCTTCATCTTTATGCTTAAGTAAATAAACTCTAGTATATCTAGAACAATCATCAATAAAAGTAATATAATATTTATTACCACCTCTAGTCATAACTTGTTTTAAATCACCCAAATCAGTATGAATCAAGTCTAACAAATCAGATTCTCTACTAACAGATGCAAAATATTTTCTAGGTTGTTTTGTCTCAGCACAAATTTGACATTTACTTAAATTATTAGTATTAATCTTAGGTATTAAATTACAAGATTGCATTTGTTTTAAATAAGAAAAATTCACATGTCCTAATCTAGCATGCCAAACATCACAAGATTCAACCAAGTAAGCAGAAGAAGATGCATCATTATTATTAATCTCAGAGACATTGAGTACAAATAAGCCCTTGTTACAATATCCCTTCCCGACAAAGACATTATTTTTGGTCATCACAATTTTGTCGGACTCAAAAGAAACTTTAACCCCAACTTTTCCCAACAGTGCTACAGAGATCAAATTAGCTCTAATATTAGGAACATGTAATACATCATTTAATGCCAAAGTTTTTCCTGAGATAAGTTTCAGGAAAACTTTCCCTTTTCCTAATACTTGAGCTGTGTGAGAATCTCCAAGGTAGACCACCTCATTATCATCCCCTATTGGTGTATAGGAGGCATAAGCATTTACCTTGCACAGATGTGTCTAGTAGCCCCAGAGTCTACTATCCAATCTTTGAAAGTGGCCACCAAATTCACTTCAGAAATCACAGCTGCAATAATATCATCATCCCCTTCAACCAAGTTGACCTTTGTTGTAGGAGGTTTCTCACTTCCAGTTGTGTTTCTCACTCTTTTCTAAGATCATGGAGCATGATGACCTGGCTTGCCACAAACAAAGCAATTCCCACTCTTTTTCTTGAAGTTGGGGTTATTAGTTTTCAAGTTAACACCAGGCTTATTTGAACTCTGATCGTACCTTTTTGTCCCATTTTTATGTTGCACCAAGTTTGCTTTGGTCGCCAACTCCTTAGCTTTGACAGTCTTTCTCTCTTTACGATTGGTATCCTCGATCAAGATGTGCTTGATCAACTCCTGCAATGTCATCTTCTTCTCCTTGTGTTTGAGTGATTGTTTGTAGTCATTCCAAGAGTTGGGCAGCTTCTCGATCAACAGCTCGCTGATGAATTCATCTTGCAGGTTGATGTTGTTGTTCTTCAAGTCCTCCAACAACTTTTGGTACTCGTGAATTTGCACCACAATATCTTTGTTGTCGGTCATCTCCCACCTATAATAGTTCCCACACACGAACTTTTGTTTGACGAAGTCCTCAGCAGTGTACTTCAATGTCATAGACTCCCACATCATGTTTGCCTCCTTGTAGCTCACGTACACATCAAACAAACTGTTAGATAAAGTGGAAAGAATAGTGTGCCTGCAGACCTTGTTGGCGTACTCCCAAGACTCCGGGTTGGATTCGGGTTTTGTTGTGGTGAGAGCCCAAACGACGCCATGCATGTCCAGAAGAGAGTGAATCCGATCTTTCCATCTTTTGAAGTTCTCCCCGTCGAAGACAGCAATGTTGGAGACATCTGGAAATGGTTTGGCGTACATTGGAGGAAGGCCAGTAGGGAGGGCAGCATCAGGTGGAGGGACTGCAACAGAAACTGATGAACCTCCTTGAGCAGTAGCAGCAACGGCAATGGAAGGAGAAGCAGCAGCAGTGGCAACGTCAGAAGCTTGTTGATTGTCCATGGCAGTGGTGTTAGGAAGCAATAAATTCCTTTAGATTGTTGAAAATTTGTAGCACCAACACCAATGCTTGAGTCGCGTAGTCGCTGCCCTAAAGGAATTTATTTTCCCCCAGGATAAAACAAGCCTTTCCATATGTAGGAGAACAGGAATCAACAGGAGAGAATTCAATAACCCAGCAGAAAAAAAAAAAGAAGGTTTGAAGAATGGTTGTTCTTTTTTTTGCAGTTTTTGGCTTCTCTGTTTTTTTAGGCCAAGCACACGGACGTTGGAGAGGAGAGATGTTTTTTTAGTAGTGGCAGCAAAATCGGGAGAAAATCTGTGGGGAGTTGCAACTAAATAGGTTGGTTGGATAAGTTTTGAACTGGTAAAACATGGTTTTAAATTAAGATTCTATTGGCTTTAAAAATAAATAATATAATATGGGATTTTGCAATATCCACAAAAAGATAAAGCCACATTATACAACAATCGGCATATTCAACATTAAAGACGGAACACTCAAACCATTTGCTCCAAATGATGTCTACAATCCCACAAAGTCCCCACAGATATGGTTAGAAGCACATCAGTGGCTCCCAAACAAGGAGGAAAATTGTAGCTAGTTATGAAATTCCTTTAAGGCATTCAACATTTATGTAAATCTCAAACCTTGTGCTTTCATATTCTACATTTATGCTAGCTCTTTTATTAAAGTTGTGCTTTCCTATTCCAGTGAAGATGAATAGTTTTTGGTTCGCATCATTGTAAATATCAAACCTTGGCGCAACCTTGGAGCATTCCTTCTTCATCTATACTGTTTATCATAATCTAATTAATTGCAGGAATATTCTCAGCATTTTTGAAAGGATAGAAATGTTGAGAAGCTACCGATGAAAACTAAAACCATATTTATATTAGTTAGTGTCTCATAGTGAAACATAGCAATGTATAATAAGGATGCTACTCTGGAAAATGAAAAAAAAAAAAGATTTATGAAAATGACCACAGAGTTAGATTTGGGGAAAAATGAAAAATTTTATTTATGT
Source organism: Dioscorea zingiberensis (assembly GCA_026586065.1). Lineage (NCBI taxonomy): Eukaryota > Viridiplantae > Streptophyta > Magnoliopsida > Dioscoreales > Dioscoreaceae > Dioscorea > Dioscorea zingiberensis. The sequence continues at coordinate 1,038,188 of CM048822.1, read as the reverse complement.
TTTTAATAAAATAATAGTAATTGAGTTATTTTATAGATAAACTCAGGTTTTACCAGACTTTAACTCAATGTTCATTTTTGTTCTTATATTTAAAAATTCTTCGATACGGTTTTTATACTTTGGGGTTTTTCAAGCAAAAAGATTTGTTTTCGAGAATCCTAGTTTTCTCAATGCAATTCTTTACTTAATAGTTGGATTATGCCTTGAGATAATTTGTTTAAATATATATTATTGTGTATATTTTTAATTTGTGCGCTTTGGACTCCACTTCTATAGTCGTGTTATTTGTAAGATGGAAAGAATGAGAAAACTTAATTTGTATCACAATACCATTTTTAGTATTTGTTTTTTATCCTAAAATTGAGAGTTTCCATGTTGATGTGTATATTATTGTGTTTCTCCGTGTTTATATGACATTTTTGAATAACATAACCACCAGAATAATCAATGACACCCCAGTGAAACAAGAACCCTCCTCCCCACAAGCTAAACGCACCGACAGTATAAGAGAAGGTGAGCCAGAGAGGGACGAACAGCATCCATGCTTTGATGTTCATCCGGCCGAGGAGTGAGCCGGCGAGGAGTATCAAAGTGATGGCGGCGAAGACACACTGGAAGTAGACCATGGAGGCCATGGGATAGAAAGGTTCGATCGTGGCGGTCTCGAGGGTTCCGTCATGGTGGTAGTGGGTGGTGGAAGGGAGGGCGGCTTGTTTGATGAGGAACTTCTGGCCGAGAGCCGGCTTGGCTTTGCCCCAGAGAGGGAGGAGTTTGTCGCCGAAGGACATGTTGTAGGCCCAGATGACCCAGCAGAGGAGGACGGCGGCGAAGGCGTAGAGGGCCATGAAGGCTGAGTTCACTGCCCACTTCTTCTTGACGATGCTGCCGTAGAGGATGACGAGGCCGGGGACCGACTGGAGGCCGACGAGGGTGGCCGAGATCATTTGCCATGCGTTGTCACCTTTGTTCAGCCAGTCCGGCACCGCCGCCGACGTGTTGCCTTGGTAGGCTACTGGCACTACGGTTGACATGGTTAGGGTTTCTGTTAATTCTTTGAAGGAAGGAACTAGGAAGGAAGGAAGAAGATGTAGAGGAGGTCAATTATAAATGTGAAGTCTCTCACTATATAAGATCTTGTGTCTTTCTCTCTTTACTTGGAAGTCATAAAGTCTCTCTCTTTTTATCTCAATGGGTTGATCATGGCATGCATAAAGGTAATGGAATCCTCTTTGGCTTGAAGGAAGGAATGAAGGAAGGAGATGAATTGGATGTAGGTCATATAAAGATCTGATCTTTAATGGCTCTTTAGTTATAGGCAGGGGCGGAGGGAGAGGGGGGGCAGGGGGGGCGGCCGCCCCCCTGTCACCGGTGAGGTCAGTGGACCCCGTCTCCCCTCCGCCCCCTTCCTCCGCAGCGGGCGCCCCCCGCTCCCCCTATCGCCTGACGTCCCGAAAGGGAACACCGAGGAGGATACCAAGATGTTCGCCGAACCGTCGTCAGGTTGAATCTCCAGAAGCTCGCCGCCTTGGCCATGGCTGAGTGAGACTTGGTGTATGCAAAGAGTTGATTGATTTGAATGGTTGGGTGAATTGTGGATCATTGGATGGGAGGGAATTATGAGCAATGTTATTAGTATGTAGTGTGTTGTTTTATTTGGTGGTTTTGTTCTTTAATCTAATGTAAGTGTCAATTAATTACTTCATTGTTACATTTAATCAAACAATATTAGATATTCACACCATGCAAAAAATTATAAGAAGAAGAATATAATATCATGATTAACAGATATATTGTTCTTGGAGAGAGTTTGTCAATCATAAACTTCTATGATCCTAAGATAAACACATTTTGGTTTTTTTATCACATAAGTTGCCCGTTTGGACATATAAAAATTTACTCCTTCTCATTTCAGTGTCAATTTTAATTATTTCGGTATCAACTCACTCCAGTTAAAAAAAAAAAAACACAGGGAGTGTAACTTATTCCCAGCGTTTATATTTCATTCCCAACCATTTTGGGATTATGGGGGCATTTATTTCACCAAAAATAACATGGAAGTCACTAAAGTGACAAGATTTTCCCCCACTTCAATTGTTTGTTTATCCTAAAAGGAAAATTAGCCTCATTTCAATTTTTTTAGTCTATAAAATAAGTTTTGACATATAAAAATTCATTTTCATCCACTTTAGTTCTCTCATCTTAATGGAAAAAATATTAAAAATATTGGGACTTGTATTAAAATTTTGAAGGAGTTAACTTCCACCACTTTTTCCCTTGTTTCCAACCACTTTTCCTTTGATCCAAGAAATTCTTTTTCCAGATTCGATCATGGCATGCTTGTTCGACTTGCTCAGATTTACTCTGGTGATTTTTCCGCATCCGATCATGTTATCTTGAAAGAGCAACTTCGCATATATATTCATGATATGAGAAGAAATTCTGATTTTTCCAGTTGTCATGATCTTGCAAGTCTTGCAGTGAAAATGGTTCAAACTGATAAACATTTGACTTTTTCATTGGTTTATCGTCTTATCGAATTAACATTAATCTTACCGGTGGCAACAACAACAGTTGAAAGAGCTTTCTCAGCAATGAATATCATTAAAACAGACTTGCGAAACAAAATAGGCGATGAATGGTTGAACAACATGATGGTATGCTATATTGAGCGAGAAATATTTGCTAAAATTGATGAAGAAATAATATTGCAATGTTTTCAAAACATGCAAAATCGAAGGATTCAGCTCCCCCCTCGCAATCATTAGTGGTAATTTTATTTTGTATTTTAAAATATTATTATTAATGTATGATTTTGAATTTTTAATTTATAAAAATTTTGTTACACATGAAATTTTTTTTTTTTTACTTGTAGCTCGCCCCCCCTCATTGCAGATTCTGGCTCCGCCCCTGGTTATAGGTAACAAAGCTAAAGGTACTCTATATGGGTTGAAGAAAGGTCTCTAGGTCACATATAAAGATATATAACTCTCTATGTATCTCTATCTCTCTCCCTATCACTATCTATCTAGTTGTAGGTGACAAAGCTAATGGATTTATGGAAGAAGGAAGGTTGTAGGTCAAACTAAAGAAGCTCTCTGATCTCGCTCTAGCTAGTTGTAGGGTTGAAGAAAGCTATAAGCCATGTGATATAAACACGGAGAAATAGAGGGTGTGGACTTTGATATAGAGGGTGGGAGACTGGGAGTCCTGCTCACTATGACGATCTGGCCAGGTACCTCTCTGCTTACAGTGCCAAGGGGAAGAAGGTGTACTTGACCGCAGCCCCGCAGTGCCCGTACCCGGACGCGTGGGTGGGAGGAGCTCTTGACACCGGCCTCTTCGACTACGTCTGGGTGCAGTTCTACAACAACCCTCCGTGCCAGTACGTGTCCGGTGCGGTGACGAATCTGGATGATGCCTGGAAGCAGTGGACCTCTGGCATCAAAGCCAAGAACATATTCCTTGGTTTGCCTGCTGCTCCTGATGCCGCTGGCAGTGGTTTCATTCCAGTTGGGGATCTGACTTCTCAGGTGCTGCCATTGCTCAAGGGGTCTCATGTTTATGGTGGCGTGATGTTGTGGTCCAAGTATTACGATGATCAGACTGGTTATAGCTCTGCTATCAAGCATGATGTCTGAAAGTTGATTTGACTGATCAGTAAAAGCTAGCTAGCGTGGAGGCCGCTAGTGAAGTTACCACTAGCTCGTCTTTGGCACGTGTTGTGTTAGGTGTACCTACGTGTGATGTGGGAGTGTTCCGTTTCCTTCGTGTAATTGTGTTCTTCTTTTTGGTAACATATATATAAACCATGAGTTTGCTCTCCGTTTTTAATTAAATATGTGCTTAATTTGTTCTCAATCTCCATAAACATATATTCCCTAAGCTCATATTTGATAGGGGGATATCCCCAACACATTCCCCAATAAAAATTTTTCCCGTCAAAATTTTTAATTTAAATTTAAGAATATAATAATAACCCACCGACCAATACATGGAAACCACATAACTATCTTATCATTAATACTTTTACTTTAAAATTTTTCCCCAAAAAATTCAAAATTTTTTAAAAATTATTCTTAATCCCAAGTGGGATATTCCTCTATCAAATACAAGCTAAAAAATATATATATGGAGATGAAAATAAAAAAAAAAAGTTCTATCGTTTATATCTCCGTGTTGCTCCGTTGTTAATTTGTGTACATAAATCTTAAAAATATTTCATCTCATATAAATATATAAGTCATGCTTAATCTGTTATTTGTTATTCTTCCCTCATTTGTCTTGATTTGTAAATCATATTTATTCTTTATTCTCGGAACAAGGTGTTAGACTCGCCAACTCGTCCTCGAAATGCTTGACTTGCCACTTTAAGCTCTTCACCGCTCCTCGGATGATCGGAGAGAAGATTGGGCGGCAACCAAGTCCTTCGTGAGCCACCTCCTTATCCCCCTTCAATTTCTTAATATTCTCCTCGAGCGATTGAGGAGACCCTTCTTCGTGTCGAGTTCTCAGGAAAGTTTGTCTTTTTCCTCCTTCAGGGCCTCGACTTGCTACTTCAGCCCCCCAAGATCCAACTCTAGGACGTTGAGCCTACCTTGGAGAGCGTCTACATTAAACTCGGTGGCCTTCTACAGAGCCTCGCACCGCGTCAAGCTATAACGCAACTCAAACTTTGCCTCATCCTGGTCGGCCTTCAAGCGAAGCTCGACTACTCTTGTAGCATGCTCTAAAAGCTAGGGAGTCGCTTCGTCCTTCTCCTTCCCCAGCGATCTAACTTCAACCTTGAGTTCGGTTACTCTCCCCTTGAGCCGAGCAATTTTAGCTTCGTTCTGCTCCAGAATTTCTGCACAAGTATAAGTGGTTCATCGACCTTTCTAAAAATTAAAAATAAAAAGTGGGTCATCTGATTATTTTTTCACCTTCCACCCATACTACAGTTACTACTTCTATTAATTATTAAATTAATTATTTTTATGATTAAGCTGTATTATAAAAATTTTGACGATAATACTTGACTTATATAAAATATTTTTTCCGAAATTTAAAAAATACTTCTTCAAAAATATGAATTTTAAAATAATTAAAATATATAAAAAATGGTATTTTGGACATTTTCTTACCCTTAACCTAAGTTGTAACCATGATTAAAATTATCTGATTAACTTCTGTCAACGAACTCTAACAGTAGAGGCATATCCGTAATTCAATCTATTTTTTAGGGGTATACAAACAATTAAGATTATTTTGGGGATAAATATGTAATTATGAAACTTTTGAGAGTATATAACTAATTTCCCCATTTGTTTATTTAAAAAATATATCTATATTACTTTGAGGGAGTATTTTAATTTTAAAGGATTAATATATTTATGGGAGTCTATTAGATTATTTTAAATTTAAATAATTAAAAAAATAGATTGAGATTTTAAAATTTTATAAAAAAATTTAGATTTTTTTAATTTTAAAAAGTCTATGTATATTATTAAGCAAGTATTTTTTTTTTAAATTTAAAAAGTATCCATCTATCTATACATGTATGGGAGTCCATGATTTAAATTTTGAAATTTTCTAGAAATTTGGATGTTTTAATTTTAAAAAGTTCGGAGTACTTTTGATTTTTAAAAGTATCTTAAAGTGAGTCTAATTTTAATTTTTAAGAAATCTAAAAAAAAAAGGTTGGGATTTTAGAATTTTCTTAGAATTTAAGATTTTTTTAAAAAAAATTTAAAAATTTATTGGGGTTATTTTTAATTTAAAATGCATCTATCTTAGATAATTTTAATTTTTAAAAAGTTCAAAAAAATTAGGTTGGGATTTTGAAATTTTCTCAAAATTTTTAATTTTTAATTTAAAAAATCTATCTTTATTATTAGAGTATTTTTGCCTCTACCCTTAGGCCAACTAAAATCGGGAGAGAGGAATATCGTTTCAGCTACTAATCGTCTATAAATTTGTGAACATTATTCATTTCCAATGCATTCCTAGATATGAGAATCCTAGATTATGCTCCTCTTATATATATATTTATATTCATTTTTATAACACAATCAAAATTTGAATCTTTATATTGTTTTCTATTTAAATTAGAATTTAAGAATATATTTTTTGTTTATTTAGCAATCTACCTTAATTGTTGTGATGATCTTTTATTCAATACATAATGGCCCATAATGATAATATCTATATATACACTTCCCTTATAACGATAATACGTATTTATATAATTTATTATATATATATATATATATATATATATATATATATATATATATTTATATTCATTTTTATAACACAATCAAAATTTGAATCTTTATATTGTTTTCTATTTAAATTAGAATTTAAGAATATATTTTTTGTTTATTTAGCAATCTACCTTAATTGTTGTGATGATCTTTTATTCAATACATAATGGCCCATAATGATAATATCTATATATACACTTCCCTTATAACGATAATACGTATTTATATAATTTATTATACATATATATAATATATTAAAAAAGAAAATAATAATAATAAGTATGTATATTCTAATTTTTATATTTAAGATTAAATGTATATAGATTGTTCTTAATCTTTTCTTTATCCCTTCGTTGGGTAAATGTCAATCTTAAGTAAGTAAAAAATAAAAAAATAAAAAAATTAAAAAAATTAAAAGTTAAAAAATTCTCAATCTTAACAAGCTAGCTATCGTAGTGGACCCGTAACGGGTGGCTGGACACAGCCCACCGGATCGACTGATCCACAGGTTTTGCCGGGCTGGATATGGGCCGCTGCGGACCAAATAGACATCCGTTGCTCCCCTCTAGCCGTGCCCTGGCCCGTTTGACACTTATGTATGATTATTATATCTCTCCCAATCTCTCTCTCTCGCTCTGATTTCTCCCTCTCTCTCTCTCCCAATATTTCAATCTCTCTCTCTCCCATTCTCTTTCTTTACTTCTGATTTCTCTCTCTCTCTCTCCCAATCTCTCCATCTCTCTCGATCTGTCTCCCCCTCAATCTCTCTGCCCTCTCTCAATCTCCTAGTCTCTCTCTTGGATCAGGGGCCGATGAGGGGCGGAGAGCTCGCCGGACCTGGCCGTGGGATGGTTTTTGGTTTTTGAGGTATTTTTCGAATTTTCTGCAAATTTTAAGGATTTTTTTAAATTTTTTAGGGATTTTCTGGTTTATGATTTTTTAAAAAAAAATTCTGAGTTTTTAATTTGTGGGCAGACCCGTGGACTAGTACACGGCACGGGCCCATTTATACTGGGCCGACTGGAAGTTTGTTGTGCCGGTGTCCAGTGACTGGAACGAGAACTTTGTTGTGCTGGTGTCAACTGACCACTTAATTATTTGCACTGGTGGATATATATGTTTGGTAAGACTCTTAGATAAGTTTGTTGATTTTTCTAGTTGTCTGCATATATATATATTGGTGAAGTGGTTGTCCCTTATCTCTATTCTGAGATGGAGAAATAAATGCTTAAATATTTTGAATAAAACATTATCGACTTAAAACAAAACTTATATATAGGGGATTATCTAAAACTATGTTAGTCCAAATCAAATTAGAACTGAGTTCTAAATCCTACTCAGAGTTGGAGATAACTCTTTTTGATGTCTGTATATATCAGAGTTGTGACTACTCATCTCTCTATAAATAGGATAGGATTGGGAGTCAGGCAAACTTTGTGGATTCTCAGATTCTCAAGGTATGTCTTTTATATTATTTTGATTGTTATCTATTTAAACGCATTCCAAGTCTCTCTATCAACATTAGCACTTGCACTCTCCTAAGATTAGAACAATCAAGTCTTAGTGTGTCTGTCTGTATTTTTCCCTTTCTTTCCTATTATTTTTTTATATTATAATGTGTTACTATCAAATATTGTTTGAATTAATCAACAAAATCTACTTTGTTTGCACTAAATTTGCAGCGATTATGGCACTAACTGAGGAGCTTCAAAACGATGTTTGAGAAAATATTATAAGCTACCTTCCACTTCAAAATTATATTAAATGGGGACCTATTTGCTCATCTTGGTCTATTGTGGCCAAAAAGAGATACTATTCTTCAAAAAGGTTTCACCTCCCATTACTAGTCTTTTTTGATGCTTACAAAGAAAATTCTACAAGATTTTTCAGTTTATTTACTCAAAGGGTTTATCGCCACTTCAACTTCCCTGAATTACACGGGTGTCATATTTGCGGTTCCTCACATGGTTGGCTAGTGACAGTCAATATAAATTTACAAATCTATTTGTTTGATCCATTCTCACAATCTCAAATCAAATTACCTTCATTACCTTTATCTGATGATGACCGTGAAGATTTTAGTTTAGTCGATCGATACTCGTTTGGAACATCAAATGAACAGTTGCGAGATCGTTTGGTACTTAAAGCTATTTTATCCGCAGACCCTCGAAAGAGTTCAGATTATATGGTGGTTAGTTCCTATGGTAGGTGGAAACTAGGATTCTGGAGATCGGGTGATGCTACATGGACCACACTACTAGATTTTGCTCCTGCTGATTTTGTAATGCATAAGGAAAAATTATTTGTTTTGGCCAATTCCGGCCATTTATTGATTTTTGACCTTGTTCCACATCTCAAGTTGATTACAACTTATGATTACATGGGTTTGATAAGAGAACCAAAATATTTGGTAGATGTCAAGGGAGAATTGTTGATTGTGGAGAGAGAAGTAAATTATTTGGATGATCATTCTGAAGTAACAACTTCTTTTGTGATTTCAAAGTTTAATTCGGAAACTGGACAACCTAGGAAGTTGAAAAGTATAGGAGATAACATTTTGTTCTTGGGCAGCAGTTATTCCATGGCCTTAGAAAGTGATGAGCTTTCAGGATACGAGAAGGACAACATTTGTTTCACTGATAATAATTATCCTGCGATTCGTCCTAACGGATTTGAAGATATCGGCATATTCAACATTAAAGACGGAACACTCAAACCATTTGCTCCAAATGATGTCTACAATCCCACAAAGTCCCCACAGATATGGTTAGAAGCACATCAGTGGCTCCCAAACAAGGAGGAAAATTGTAGCTAGTTATGAAATTCCTTTAAGGCATTCAACATTTATGTAAATCTCAAACCTTGTGCTTTCATATTCTACATTTATGCTAGCTCTTTTATTAAAGTTGTGCTTTCCTATTCCAGTGAAGATGAATAGTTTTTGGTTCGCATCATTGTAAATATCAAACCTTGGCGCAGCCTTGGAGCATTCCTTCTTCATCTATACTGTTTATCATAATCTAATTAATTGCAGGAATATTCTCAGCATTTTTGAAAGGATAGAAATGTTGAGAAGCTACCGATGAAAACTAAAACCATATTTATATTAGTTAGTGTCTCATAGTGAAACATAGCAATGTATAATAAGGATGCTACTCTGGAAAATGAAAAAAAAAAAAGATTTATGAAAATGACCACAGAGTTAGATTTGGGGAAAAATGAAAAATTTTATTTATGTTTTTAATAAAATAATAGTAATTGAGTTATTTTATAGATAAACTCCAGTTTTGGCCTTTGTACTTTAACTCAATGTTCATTTTTGTTCTTATATTTAAAAATTCTGCGATACGGTTTTTATACTTTGGGGTTTTTCAAGCAAAAAGATTTGTTTTCGAGAATCCTAGTTTTCTCAATGCAATTCTTTACTTAATAGTTGGATTATGCCTTGAGATAATTTGTTTAAATATATATTATTGTGTATATTTTTAATTTGTGCGCTTTGGACTCCACTTCTATAGTCGTGTTATTTGTAAGATGGAAAGAATGGGAAAACTTGATTTGTATCACAATACCATTTTTAGTATTTGTTTTTTATCCTAAAATTGAGAGTTTCCATGTTGATGTGTATATTATTGTGTTTCTCCGTGTTTATATGGGATTTTTGCTGGCAGCCATAGCTGCTCTTAAATATATGTCGGTTTACTTGTTATCCTCACAACAATATTATTTATTACCCCTTCACTTTTCAATAATACCCCATAATCTTTTTTTTATTTTTAATTTACTTATCACACCTTGACTAAAGTTTATACTTTAACTTTGGTAATATAAAATCTAAGGTTATAATATATGTAAATTGACAATTTTATTTTTTATTTTATATAATATTATTTTTAATAATTTTTCTCACCATTTCTATTCTCAATAATTAAAGTTGTATTTTGTTGGTGATAAAATATTTTTTTTATTATTTTCATTCTAAAAAAGAAATCTTTTGATGAAATCTTTTGTTTTACTTTAAATATCTTACATTTAACTTTTTAAATGTATATTATTAAAATTTTAAAAAATAGATGTTAATCATATTTTTTTTATAAATATAATATAAATTTATTTGTAGCCACTAAACTCATGTTTACTTATAACCATTTTCATAATTTCTTAATTGTTTATTAGTCATGAATAAATAACAATTATAAAAAAAAAGGGTATTTTTGTCTTTTTTAACTATTCAAAACCTTTGGTTGGGATAACTAACTCAAGAGGTGACAAAAGAAGGGGTTATGGGGTATTATTGAAAAATAAATGGGTGACAAGTGATTTCACTAATTTTTAGGGAGTGGCAAGTAAAAAAATTCTTTCTTTAATGATGAAAATGTAGGTGATTCATCAAGCTTTCTCTAAAAAATAAAAATAAAAAATCATCTGATTACACATTCAAGTCTAACCTAATTTTATATACACACTAATAATAATATTTTTATACGCTAATACTGCACTTATAATAATATTTTTATCTTCATGTTCTATTTTTAGCCAGAAATTCATAATACAGACAATAGAAGATAATAAACAATTAAAACTACTATTCTTCTATTTCCTTCGATCACAAAATTCCCAAAACTTCATACTTACAAAGAATCTTCACAATGAAAATCCAAGCAACAAACCCAATTTGTTAACTTTCAATCAAAATTTGCATCTATACATGGTTTTCTATTTAAATTAGAATTTAAAGTATTGATTTTTGTTTATTAGCAATCTACCTTAATTGTTGTGATCTTTTATTCAATATATAATGGCCTTATGATAATATCTATACATACACTTCCCTTATAAAGATAATACCTATTTATATAATTTATTATACATATATATAATATAACAAAAAGAAATAATAATAATAATACGTATGTATATTCTAATTTTTATATTTAACACTAAATATATATAGATTGTTCCTAGTCTTTTCTTTATCCCTTCGTATACAAAGAATTAAAATAAGATATCCCAACTCAACTTGGGCTGCCCGCTGTCCTAAAGGGGGCATGTGGCGGATGCGGGTTAACGGGTTGATGGGTTGACTAGCCGGGTCACGATTTAGATAAATCTCAATCTTAACAAGCCTGCTATTGTAGTGGATCGGTAACAAGTTGCTGGTATAGCCCTTCGGATTGACTGATCCGATGGCCATGTTTAGTTGGGGGATATCCCCAAGGGTTACCCAACACAATCTCTCGTAAAAAGTTTTTTCCACCAAATTTTTTAATTAATATTTAAAAATATAACACACCAATATAGATGGCACATCACTATTTTATTAGTTTAAAAATTTCCTCCAAAAAAATTTAAATTTTTTCAAAACTTAATCTTATAAGATAACCCCAACTAAACACAACCGATAAATTTTATCGGGCTGGATATGGGCCGTTGCGGACCAAATAGACGGCCCTTGACCACCTCTAGCCGTGCCCTGGCCCTTTTGACACTTATGTATGATTATTAATTTATCATCTCTCCCAATCCCTCTCTCTCTCGCTCTGATTTCTCCCTCTCTCCCCCAATATTTCAGGGTCTCAATCTCTCTCTCTCTCAATCTCTTTCTTTACCTCTGATTTCTCCCTCTCTCTCTTTCTCTCTCCCCAAATCTCTTCCCATCTCTTTCGATCTGTCTCCCCGTCAATCTCTCTGCCCTCTCTCAATCTCCTAGTCTCTCTCTTGGATCAGGGGCCGATGAGGAGCGGAGAGCTTGCCGGACCTGGCCGTGGGATGGTTTAGGGTTTAGGGTTTATCATTTCTCCCTCTCTCCCCCAATCTCTTTCTTTACCTCTGATTTCTCCCTCTCTCTCTCTCTCCCCAAATCTCTTCCCATCTCTCTCGATCTGTCTCCCCGTCAATCTCTCTGCCCTCTCTCAATCTCCTAGTCTCTCTCTCTTGGATCAGGGGCCGATGAGGAGCGGAGAGCTTGCCGGACCTGGCCGTGGGATGGTTTTTTGTTTTTGAGGTTTTTATCGAATTTTCTGTAATGTTTTAGGATTTTTTTTTAATTTTTTATGGATTTTCTGGTTATGATTTTTTCTAATAAAAAAATTTCTGAATTTTATGTTTTTAAATTTGTGGGCAGACCAGTGGGCCAGTACACTGCACGGGCCCATTTGTACTGGGCCGACTAGAAGTTTGTTGTGCCGGTGTCCAATGACTTGTGACTGAAAATAGAACTTTGTTGTGCTGGTGTCAACCGGAAGTTTTCAATCCTCACTCTTAAAATTATATGCATGCACTTGAGGATATATGTTTGGTAAGACTCTTATCTCTATTATAAGTTTGTTGATTTTTCTAGTTATCTCTCTCTCTCTATATATATATATATTTTGTGAAGTGGCAGTCCATTATGGAGTCTATTCTGAGATGGAGAAGTAAATATATAAATATTTTGAATAAAACATTAATATCTAATTAAAACAAAACTTATATACAGGGGATTATCTAAAACTATGTTTGTCCAAATCAAATTAGAACTCAATTCTAAATCCTACTCAGAGTTGGAGATAACTACTCTTTTTGATGTCTATATCAGAGTTGTGACTACTTATCTCTCTATAAATAGGATAGGACTTAGGAGTCAGGCAAACAAGTAACGATTCAGCTTGGCTTCTCAGATTCTCAAGGTATGTCTTTATATATTATTTTGATTGTTATCTATTTAAACACATTCCAAGTCTCTCTGAGTCTCTATCAACATTAGCACGCTCACTCTCCCTAAGATTAGAACAATCAAGTCTGGAGTGTGTGTGTCTGTGTTTTTTCTTTTCTTTCCTATTATTTTTATATTATAATGTGTTACTATCAAATATTGTTTGAATTAATCAACGAAATCTACTTTGTTTGCACTAAATTTGCAGCGATTATGGCACTAACTGAGGAGCTTCAAAACGATGTTCGAGAAAATATTATAAGCTACCTTCCACTTCAAAATTATATTAAATGGGGTCCTATTTGCTCTTCTTGGTCTATTGTGGCCAAAAAGAGATACTACTCTTCACGCCTCCCATTACTAGTCTTTTTTGATGCTTACAAAGAAAATTCTACAAGATTTTTCAGCTTATCTACTCAAAGGGTTTATCGCCACTTCAACTTCCCTGAATTACACGGGTGTCATATTTGCGGTTCCTCACATGGTTGGCTAGTGACAGTCGATGTAAACTTACAAATATGTTTGTTTGATCCATTCTCACAATCTCAGATCAAATTACCTTCACTACCTTTATCTGATGATGACCGTGAAGATCTAAGTTTTAGATACATAGACGTCAATCGACGCTTGTCGGAAACATCAAATGAACAATTGCGAGATCGTTTGGTAATTAAAGCTATTTTATCCGCGGACCCTCGAAAGAGTTCAGATTATATGGTAGTTAGTTCCTACGGTGACTGGAAAATAGGAATCTGGAGATCGGGTGATGCTACATGGAGCCCATTAGAGGGTGAATTTTCTCGAGCTGCCGCCGATTTTGTATTGCATAAAGAAAAATTATATGTTTTGAAGAATTCCGGCCATTTATTGAGTTTTGACCTTGTTCCATATCCCAAGTTTATTACAATTTATGATTTCATGAGTTTGATGAGCAATCCAAAATATTTGGTAGATGTCGAGGGAGAGTTGTTGATTGTGGAGAGAGAAGCAGATTATATGGATGATCTTTCTCAAATAACGACTTTCTTTGCCATTTCAAAGTTTGATTCGGAAACTGGGCAACTTGGAAAGTTGAATAGTATAGGAGACAATATTTTGTTCTTGGGCAACAGTTATTCCATGGCCTTAGAAAGCGATGAGCTTTCAGGATACGAGAAGGACAACATCTATTTCACTGATGATAATTATCTCGGGGTTCATCCGAACGGATTTAAAGATATTGGTATATTTAACATTAAAGACGGAACACTCAAACCATTTCTTCCAAATGATGTCTACAATCCTGCAAAGTCCCCACAAATATGGCTAGAACCACATCAGTGGCTCCCAAACCCTGGAGGAAAATTGTAGCTGGTTATTTAAATTACTTTATGCATTCAACATTTATGTAATTGTGTTTTCCTATTCAACATTTATGCTAGCTCTTTGATTAAACTTGTGCTTAATTTCCTATTCTAGTGAAGATGAAAGGTTTTCTGTTTTTTTTTTTTTATATTAAACTTGATTAAACTTGGCTCAGAATGTCTGCATAGCTTCACTCTGCAGCGCCACAGCCTTTGTTTTACATCCCTACAGATGATTTCCTATGGCTCTGGTAACCGAAAAACAAATTTAGGTTTAATCTAGATGAAGTGAAAATCACCAAAATCCACCTATGATTTGAAAATCATTATTTTAGAAAATCACACAAAAAAAACTATGAAATCCAAATTGCTAAAACGAACGAGGAAACAGTAGTCGAGAAATCACCTAGAAAACATCATGAGCTTTCTTAAATATGCAGATCTTACAGCTTCTCTATCTTTTTCAGAGACCTAAAGAGCACATTCTTTTTAGTAGGCATTAGACCAAAAGTAGAAATAAAAAGAGCACTTCATGCTGAAGATCAAACTATGATAAGAAATAGAGATAAATATACTTCTCTCAAACACACAGAAATGTAAGCACCAAGGTATGCAAGACATAAATTAAACATTATCATACATGACAAGCAAAATTGAATGTTTTTATGTAAAATACATACTATTGCAGTAAAGCTGCTGTGATTGAATTTACAATGCACTGGGAGAGGTGAAGTAAAGAAACTGAATTAACTACCACAAAGAGGAACCATCAAATGGAAACCTAGTTTACTACTATCTATTTCAAAATATGTTATTGTTCCTCTTCTCAAGCTTTTCTATTATACATTCAAGGATTTCTAAAGTCAAAGTAGAAGATGTTAAAGTTCCCACAGAATCTTTATTCATTAATCGATAATCAGAACTGTGGCATGAGTAAAATTTCAAACTTTTCAAGGGACATTTTTGTCCTGAAAACGCAGAAGGTATTTATGCAAGGAAAGCAATGAATCAATAAGGACATTGCCATCTCAAAACTGCAACAGTCAAGATGCCAATATATACACCAGAACAAAAATAACTCTACAATGCAAATATCAAGATAATGCTGCTAGATCATCAAAATCAGTGTTCTTAGCATATTAGGCATCCAAACCTAATTCCTTCAACCATTTAGATTATGTAAGTAACATGCATTTTAAAAGCCTTCAAGAAGAAGAGACGGAGAAGAACATACAGAAATTACATCCCCATGAAGGGTAATGACTACATCAGTCTGGTCTTGGGGATCTTTTGTGACAAGCAATGAGTATTTGGGATGATTGTGGGGAGAGAGACAGATTATACAGATGATTTATCCAAAATAACAACTTCCTTTGTGATTTCAAAGTTTGATTCTGAAACTGGCCAACTTAGGAGGTTGAAAAGTATAGGAGACCATCTTTTGTTCTTAGGCAACAGTTATTCCATGGCCTTAGAAAGCGATGGGCTTTTAGGATACGAGAAGGACAACATCTATTTCACAGATGATAATTATTCTGGGATTCATCCGGACGGATTCAAAGATATCGGCATATTCAACGTCAAAGATGGAACACTCAAACCATCTGCTCCAAATAATGTCTACAATCCCACAAAATCCCCACAAATATGGCTAGAAGCACATCAGTGGCTCCCAAACACATGAGGAAAATTGTAGCTAGTTATGAAATTCCTTTATGGCATTCAACATGTATGTAAATCTCAAACCTTGTGCTTTCATATTCAACATTTATGCTAGCCTATTCTAGTGAAGATGAAAAGTTTTTGGTTCGCATCATTGTAAATCTCAAACCTTGGTGCAGCCTTGGAGCATTGCTTCTTCATCTATACTGTTTTGGACTTTAAAATCCTTACAAATTACTATTGTTTATAAAATTTAACATAATCTAATTAATTGCAGGAATATTCTCGGCATTTTTGAAAGGATAGAACTGTTGAGAAGCTACCGATGAAAACTAAAACCATATTTATATTAATAATTCTCTTAGTGAAACATAGCAATTTATAATAAGGATGCTACTCTGGAAAACAAAAAGAAGATTAAGATTTATGAAAATTACCGCAGAGTTAGATTTGGCGGAAAAAATGAAAATTTTTATTTATGTTTTTAGTAAAATAATAGTAATTGAGTTATTTTCTGTTAAAGTTAAATTTTGCTTTTTCTTAATATTCTGTCTATTAAACTTTTTTTTTAAAAAATTCTAAATATGGGGAGAAGTATGGCCATCAAAAATTAAGTTATTTCTCAAACTTCTCTACAACAACAACAACTACTAAGCCTTAATCCCATACTAGATGGGGTCGGCTATATGAATTCTATGTCTCCATGTAGTTATGTCAAAGATAATATCTGGAACAACATCTAATAAACGTAGGTCCTTAGACATTATATCTCTCCATGTAATCCTCGGTCTACCTCTACCCCTCTTTTTACTTTCTATTACCAAACTATCACATTTTCGAACCGGGGCACCTAGGGATCTACGACACACGTGTCCAAACCATCTTAAACGCCCTTATCTTATTTTATCTTCAATTGGTGCAACATGCACCTTCTGTCGGATGTGTTCATTTCTAATCTTATCTAATCTTGTATAGCCACACATCTATCTTAACATTCTCATATATATATATATATATATATATATATATATATATATATATATATATATATATATATATATATTATTGCATACTTTCTAGGGTGCTCAATCATCTTGGTATAATTAGATTTGGTGAAAGAAATAGTTTAGGATGAGAGATGAAAAGATGGATTTTTTGCAGTAACTATTGGGTTTTTTTTTTCAGTTACATTATCTGCTATGGTTTGAAAGATTTTAAGCATCCTAATTTCTTAACTTCCTTGTCTTATGTAGTATGGTCCATGGATGACAAAACTCTCTTTCTGTAATCTCAAATTTGTGCTGTTGGACTCCACTTTTATGGTAGTGTTATTTGTAAGAAGAAAAGAGTGAGAAAACTTGATTTGTATCGCAATACAATTTTTAGTATGAGTTTATTTTATATCCTAAAATTGAGAGTTTCCATGCCAGTGCATATTTTTTGTGTTTCTCGTGGATTCTTGTTGACATTGATAAACTCCTTTTAAATATATGTTGGTTTGTTAGGATCATCATTCCCTCGATTTTCTATTTTCCAATATTTTTATTGATGAAAATGTGAGTCATCTTATAATAATAAGTGGTCCATCCACCTTTGTATATAATAATAATAATAATAATAATAATAATAATAAAGGAGATCATCTAATTAATTTTTCACATTCAACCCGGATCTAATTTTATTAATTATTAAATTAATTAATTTTATGTTAAGCTGTATTATAAAATTTCTGAAGATAATAATTTATATTTAATTAAAATATCTTTTCTTTTTTCACTTTTACTCCTTTATATGTAATTTTTAAAAACACTATATATAATTTATAAAAAATGTTCATAATACGCTAATAATAACATTTTTATTATTTTATCATTGTAAATTTTTTAAGTTTTTGTTTCCCATCTGACTTTTGGATGCACTGATTTGCATCTGGAATGTTGTGTGCTTAACTTCCTCAAATGTTTTCTGTTATTTGGAAGGAAGCAGGGGTTAGGGAGGGTTGTATGTAGGCGTTTAGACTTTGCATTTTATGTTTCAAGAAGATGATCCCTTAATAAACATGCACTCATTATATATGTAGATGACATGGTCATCACAGAGAATGATCCATAAGAAAGAAAGACACTACAAGAAAACTTATCCAAAGAATTCGAAATAAAGGATTGTGGTCCCTTAAAGTATTTTCTTGGGATCGAAGTGTCAAGATCCAAGAAAGGATATTTCTGTCACAGAGAAAGAATACCTTGGATCTATTACATGAAATTGACATGTCAACCATCTGATACACCTGTGGAAGAAGGCTTGAAGTTATGTGTTGAGCCAAACCAAGTTCCAACAGATAAAGGGAGATACCAAAGACTTGTAAGGAGACTGATGTACTTGGCACATACAAGATCGAATCTTGCTTATGCATTAAGTATTGTTAGTCAATTTATGCATAATTCTGAAGAGCAACATTTGAATGCAGTTATGTGCATCTTCAGGTATTTAAAATCTGTACCTGGAAAAGGAGTTCTGTTCACTAAAAATGCAGGTTGTTGCATAGACAGTTGCAACATCGATGCCATAGACTATTGCAACATTGATGCATATTCTGATGCTGATTGGACTAGATTAAAAGATGATAGGCATTCGACTTCTTAGTACTTTACGTAAGATCAGATCAGAGTATCAGTTGGCTGATCTTTTTACTAAAGCTATCTCAAATTGAATCTTCTCAACATTAGTGGACAAGTTGGGCATGTCTGATATCTATGCACCATTTTGAGGGGAGTGTTGAAGAGTAACTTCTTAATTTGGAGATTTTCTTGATTGATTGGAGATCTGCTTGATTGGAGATTTGAAATATTACTTAACTTGGAGATTGTATAGTTTTCTTTTTCTTTATTCGATAATTGAGTGAGTTGATAGAAATTGTAATGTAATTATCTTATGAGAAGATGAATGAAAAATAACAGAGTTTCTTACTCATCATGATTGTCCCATTGTTCTCAACCTTTATCACCATTGTTCAATTATTCTCAAATTTTATCAGCTTGATCTACCTCTCTTTGGTTTGAGGTTCACTTAAACTAATGAGTGAGCTTGACCTATACTTGTAAAACTAGATTGGTTTCTAGTATCTTATGATTAGATCATCGCCTCCTCTCGGGTTTGGCAATCAAATCTGATCATGCTCCAATTTGTCTGGAATGATCCTTACGATCTTCGACAACGATTCTTTTATTTTGATCAGCCCTGAATTCGTGTGGATAGTTTTTGGAGTTTGATGAGATTGTGGTGGACCAAAATGGACTTCTTCAGTGAAGGGGTTTTCATTATTTTCAAAAAACTATTCTTCCTTCACTCGGCATCTTGAAGTGTGACATAGGAACACCTTCCAAGTCTTAAGCAATAGAAAGATGACAATCCTCTCGGATATTGATTTGCTTGATGTTGCTAAGGGGTCTAGTATCTTATCCGATGTGAAAGTGGGGCTAGAGATTTTGATTTCTAAATGATTATAGATATTAATTTCCTAACAAATTAATTGTTTTCATAAGAACAAGTCAAGATATTGATTTCATAAAGTTTTGTTTGATGTAGTTCATTGGACAAAGAGACTGAGGCTATTGTTGGAAGTGCAAACATAATCCGACATTGGATAATTGGAGAAGAGTGAAAAGACATATATATGATTAAGAACATTCAATAGCAACAACGCTTTTTGGGTTAAGCTTTAAAAAAATGATTTTTCTATAAATATAGTTTATCCTTTTTATTTTATATATATATATATAGAGGAAGGTGAGAAAGTGTCATTTGGCTAGTGTTTTGCGACCACCTGCAAATATGAAAAAGGAGATCTATGCATACAAATTAAAAAGACCAAATGTATGGAAGCATTCCCTTGAATTCATCAATGTTTTATTTGAAGAAGTTTAAAGACAGTGAGCAAGCTTCTCGACCACAACTGTGGAAATCATCTCCTCAAGAGCACCGGTAGTAACTAACTCCTAAATGATGACCGATGGGATATCTTTGACAACAACCAAGGGACCAACTTCAGCAACGTCAGCTAGAAGCACGAGAATAACCTCTTCAGCGCTTGAGGTAGCACTGTGATATGGAGAGGGTATAGGAGAAGGATCATCACCTACAACCTCCACCCAATAGCCCTCTGCTCTGCTTTCACCTCAAGATAAATGTTAAGGGCATCTTCGTAGTTAATGGTGTTGAGCTTTCAAGTGGGTCGGGACTCGGCGAGTTCCTAAAACATTCCAAACCCCTCCATGACCCCATCTTGGAACTATTGGAGTACATGAACTACTCCACAAACATGAAGTAATTTTCACAACATAGATTCAAGAAAGAACTCCATATAAATTTGGATCACACTTAGAACCACATCAATACATTCTCCTTCAAACACCAAACAACATACATGCCTCAAGATACATAGAATGTAATACAAGCACCTTACTTGAGATCGTCAAAAAAAAAAAAAACCACCATTCATACTCCATGGAAACTCCAAGTAGAAGAGCCCCTTCATCTCTCTAGTTTTTCATCTCACACACACACATAGTTCATGACAATGATAAAAACAAAAGCTACAACCCCTCTTTTAATTGAGTGGGCTCTACACCAAACAAAAAAAATATATAAAGCAACATAAACTAAGTGGGCCTCATACATAAATATAATAATAATTATATTATTGGGTTTAAACTCCAACATCCCCCCTTAAACCCAATTCTCCAAGATTCTTCAAGCCAAGCAATGTCTTCAAGCCTACAAACACATCATGCTTTAGAGGTTTGGTAAAAATATCGGCCACTTGCTCTTGTGATTTGCAATGCACCAACTCTACCTCCTTCTTGCTCACATGTTCTCGAATAAAATGAAACCGGGTATCAATATGTTTGCTTCTCTCGTGAAGTACCGGGTTCTTAGCCAAAGCAATTGCGGATTTATTGTCAACAAAGATCTTTGTAGGACTTTCTTGTAAGCAACCCAAATAATTCAATAGGTTTCTCAACCAAATAGCATGACAAACCGTAGAGTTAGCGACAACATACTCCGCCTCACAAGTGGACAAAGTGATAATAGGTTGTTTCTTTGATGACCAAGTAAATGCTCCATTTCCCATTGAAAAAACAAACCCGAAGGTGCTCTTTCTTTCATCAAGATCTCTACCCTAATCACTATCGGAAAAGCCATGGAGTTCATAATCATGAGAATAAGAGTAAAACATACCATCATCAAGAGTGCCTTTGAGATATCGCAATATTCTTTTAGCGGCCATAAGGTGGGAATGATCCGGTGCTTCCATATACCTACTAATCAAGCCAACACCAAAGAGGATATCTGGTCTTGTGCAAGTGAGATACCGAAGGCTTCCTACCAAGCTCTTGAAATATGTAGGATCAACATCACCATATACCTACTTCAGCAAAGTCAGCTAGAAGCACGAGAACAACCTCTTCAGCGCTTGAGGTAGCACTGTAATATGGAGAGGGTATAGGAGAAGGATCATCACCTACAACCTCCACCCAATAGCCCTCTGCTCTGCTTTCACCTCAAGATAAATGTTAAGGGCATCTTCGTAGTCAATGGTGTTGAGCTTTCAAGTGGGTCGGGACTCGGTGAGTTCCTAAAACATTCCAAACCCCTCCATGACCCCATCTCGGAACAAGGTGTAAGACTCTGCCAACTCGTCCTCAAGCTGCTTGACTTGCCACTTCAAGCTCTTCACCTGCTCCTTGGATAATCAGAGAGAAGTTTAGGCAGCAACCAAGTCCTTCAGAGCCACCTCCATCTCCGCCTTCAATTTCTCAATATTCTCCTGAGCACAGTTGAGGAGACCCTTCTCTAGGTAGAGTTCTCGGGAAAGTTTGTCATTTTCCTCCTTCAGGGCCTCGACCTACTGCTTCAGCCCCCCACGATCACACTCTTGCAGTAGTCAGAGTCTTCCTATTACTGATAGTTTTGTTTTTAAAACCGGACCGGAAAGCGAACCTGTCTCACAATTGGGTAGCGGGTCAGTCGATCTGACCGAATGACCCATTCAAACTTTATTAATTAATTCAGGATGAGTTTGTCAAAGTTCAAGAAATATTAAAAGAGGATTTTTCAAAAGTTTTATGAAACATAAGTGGGTTCATATTTTCTAAGGGCTTTGACTATAAAAAGTGTAAATCAAAGTTAGGGTTAATCATATTATTTCAAGCTTTATAAGGGGTTTTCTGAAATTCTAGTTTTTGAAGGTGTATTTGTTCAATTTACGAACCATATCTGTGAAATCCTTCAACATCCTCGTCCTAGAGCTCCTTTGAGTTCCCGCCGCCATCGCCTTTTCACCCTTCAAAGTCAGGCAACTTTCCGCCATCGCTACCCCGATCTCCATCTCAACCTCCAAAAATCGGGGTCTGCCCGGTTCCGGGCCAACCGGCCGGTTCGACGGGTTTGACCGGGTTGACTTCCGGTCAACAATCGATATGAACCCAGACCAGATTGGTGCCCGGTTCTCGGTTCTTCCGGTCTGCCCGATCGGTGCGGTCTGGTTTTAAAAACTACTTTTTTAAATTCCAATCAGTCAAGCTATACCCATGGGCCATGGATGCCATGTTTTTTTTTTATTAGTTTTTAACCCATCTTTTCTTTTTTTTTCTTTCTTTTTCTATGATAGAGTGTATAGAAACTATTAATGACCTCATAGTCTGCAGATCTTTGTTGAAGCTATGGGGGTATAAATTACAGCCCAGCTATACGTAAAGCTCCCTGAAAGCGAACAGGCCCTTCACCACTGAAAGCTCCCTGCTCCTCTAACCTGAACTGCTTCTCCCCCACTTGCAATGGCGAGTGGGGGTGGAGTCCATACTGGCAAACCTTGGACAAGGGTCCTCACGGGCGATCTGAAGGTGCTAGTGTTTGGCAACGAAACTGTTAACTTGAAGGAGAATTTTGAGAAACTTAAAACTCGTCACCACCCGAGGTTTGTGCCGGATGAAGACTTTCTAGCAAGAACGTATGAACGTATGCAAACTGCTTTGTATGCGAAATTTTTGGGGAAGGCTCTCCCATTAGAACAAGTACGGACAACCCTACTGAAGCTCTGGGGAGAGTTTGGCAGCTTCTCCATCGCGGATCTCCCAAATGGTTTTTACTTCATCCAATGTGAATCAGTGGAGATGAAGGATAAGGTCCTTTATGAAGGTCCATGGACGCTTGGGGGGATGGTCCTCCAGCTTACTCATTGGAAGGAAAGATTTCAACCTGCGTTTGAAAAGTTGGAGACGGCCGCGGTTTGGATTCAACTTCACCATCTCCCAATGGAATTTTGGGAAGCTGAAACTTTGGATGGGCTTGGATCCACGCTTGGCCAGGTGCTGAAGATTGATCAACATACACTGAAGATGGAGAACCCCCCTTGGGAGATAGGAAGGGCCAAATATGCACGTTTGTGTGTTGAAATTGATGGGAGATAACGAGTTGGATCAAACCCCTAACCCTAGAAACGAAATTGTGCTTCATGCCTCTTCTTCCAAGCCTCCAGTCCTTTCAGCCACCTTGAAACACCACTCTGAAGCCCTGGTCGTTGAGGATGTTGGCCTGGACAAGACCCATTTTTTACCGTTGAGAGATAAAGGAGCTTCATCAGGAAAGGATCCGATAGACGTTGATGCTGCTACACTATCTCCAAGACAGACAGAACTGCGTCTTATCACTTCCACAAACAGGGGAAGCTATGACCAAGGCAGCGGCTCAACTGGCTCTATGCACGATAGGCTGGTGACTAGGGTTGCCTTGGCGCTCATGCCTCCAGAAGAAAACATTACTCAGAACCGACCATCAGATGAAGAAATGCAAGAGAAAGAAGAAGAGGATGATCTCTTTGATGATGAAATGCCACTTGTGCAAGTTCAGAATGAGGCTAAAATTGAAGCCTTGGCCAGAAGGGGCACTCCTACAAAAAGCTCCAAGAAAGGCCGAATGGATGCCTCTGTTGGGGACCTGCAGAGATAACCCTAAATTGGGACTTTCTAATTTTTTTATTGGTATCTTTTATTAATTAAAGTTTATTTATGGACTCGATCAAACTTCTTTGTTGGAATTGCAGGGGCTCATCTAGTCCCAGAATTGTTGGAAGAATCAGAGATCTGATGAAGAATCATAATCCGGATATAGTTTGTCTGGTAGAAACCAGAGCTGATGAACAACGAGCGATCAAGTTCTGTGAAAAATTTACAAGAATGTGGCATTGGGCTGCTCTCCCAGCCAGAGGTATGTCTGGTGGCATCATTGCTCTCTGGAAACAGAGAGTAGGCCAGGTGACCCCCATTTCGTACTCTCATTTTTCCTTACACCTCATAATATCAGCATTGAAACCACATGAATGGATTCTCTCTGTGATTTATAACTCATCACACACACATCTACAAAGAGCTGTTTGGCATGATTTGTCTTCTATTTCCACTCTTAACCTCCCATGGGTCCTGGTTGGAGATTTCAACTCCATCCTTCACCCTGAGGAACATAAGGGTGGAAATGCTGATTACTACTCTATAAAAAGTAGACATTTTAGTGATTTTATCTCTCAGAATCAATTATTTGATCTGGGCTTCTGTGGTACCCCTTTTACATGGTGTAATAACCAGAGGGGGCTCGCGAGAAGATGGGCCAGATTGGATAGGTTCTTAGCTAACAATGAGTGGATTAATAACTTTGAGACACTTTGCAATAAACACTTACCAAGAACTTCTTCTGATCACTCACCAATGATTCTTAACTCAAAACTCCACTCTGCCAACAAGAAGAAGATTTTTAGATTTGAAAATTTCTGGTTTGAATATGATACATGTCACCAATCTGTATCTAAGGCTTGGGCCAGTAGAGTAAATACTTCCCCCATGCATGCTTTCTCTCATTCCTTAACTAATACTAGAACACATTTGGTCAAATGGAAGTCTTCTGGTAAGACACACCTTGAAAAAGCCTTAGAGAACTGTGAGAGAGATATTTCAACCCTAGAAATCCTTGAGGGATCAAGTGAATATTCTGACACTGAAAGTATAGCTCTTAGGAGCTTATACAATAAACACAATGCCCTCTTAAGACAAAATGCCATAAGATGGGCCCAAAGAGCTAAACTTTTATGGCTAAATAATGGTGATTATAATACTAAATTCTTCCAAAATCATGCTAAAATCAGAGCATATAGAACTAAGATTTCTGTCATTAGTGATGATCTTGGAAATGTACACTCTGAACATCAACATATTGGTAAAGTATTCTGTGACTTTTATACCAAACTTTGGTCCCCATCCAACAATTCAAGCATTGAGGACCTAATTTATAGTTTCCCTAATGACCTTCCTACCCTTGATGAACAGGACAGAAATATGCTAGCTAGAACTGTTACCCCTGCTGAGATATTCCAAACACTCAAATCTATGGCCAAGGGTAAAAGTCAGTGTCTGATGGATTTAATGTGGAATTTTACATATTTTACTGGGAAGTGGTAAGGGATTCCTTGGTAGCTGCCATAAACTACTTCTTCCAAACAGCAACACTTCCCAATTCTTGGGGAAGAACTTATATAGTCCTGGTTCCCAAGAAAGATTGCCCAACTAAGGTCCAGGACTTCAGGCCCATAGCACTCTGTAATGTATGTTATAAACTTATATCTAAAATACTGACCAATAGATTAAAAAGGGTTATACACAAGCTAATTGGCCCTGAACAAAATGGTTTCCTAGCTGGCAAATCCACATGTGATAATATCATTGTTGTGCAAGAGATTGTTCACTCCCTTGAAAATGATTCCCAATCTCTCCCTAGGATGTTATTAAAGATAGATGTTGAAAAGGCTTATGATGCCCTTGAATGGAATGCCATCCTTGCTACTCTCACGGTTATGAGGTTTCCACAGGTTTGGATATCATGGATTAGATCATGCATCACATCACCTAGTTTCTCTTTTCTAATTAATGGACAACCAACTGATTGGATATCCAGCCATAGAGGAATTAGACAGGGTGATCCTATATCCCCTTTTCTCTTCATACTTGTATCACAGGTCTTATCTTCCCTTCTTAATCAAGCTAAGCATTTGAGGATGATTCCTGGTTTTGATAATAGAATGGATACTGATTTTAATCATCTAATGTTTGCAGATGACCTAATTGTTATTACTAGAGCTTCCAGGGCAGTTGCCAGGAATTGTAAGCTTTGTATTGACATTTATAAAGCACTTACAGGACAGAAAATTAATTTGTCTAAATCTACTATTCATCTTCCTAGTAGGTTCAATAGAAGGCTTAAAAAGTCAATCCAATCCATCCTTGGAATGAATCTAGGCACATTCCCTTTCAAATATCTTGGGATCCAAATTTCCCCTAGAAGAACTACTGTTCAACATTGGCAGCCCCTGATTCAAAGAACAAAACTTAGTTTGAACTCTTGGAATGCTTCTTCCATCTCCCTAGCTGGTAGAGCTGTTCTTATTAATAGTTCTCTGCTGTCAATACCAGTTTATTCCCTTTCATGCTATCCTGTCCCAGACACTGTGCTAGAAATGATATCCAAACTTGCTAGAAACTTCCTTTGGGGAGGCAGCACTGCTGGAGGCAGATACCATGCTATGAACTGGAATACTACCACCTTAGCCAAAACTGAGGGAGGCTTGGGAATCAAAAATTTGAAGAAAGCCAAACTTGCCTTGATGACAAAAAACATTTTTGCTGTATTAAATTCTGATGATAGGTTATGGGTCCAAATCCTAAAGACAAAATATGGATCTTTTAAACCATGGGGCAATATAGGGCAAGGATCTCATCCACGGTTCTATAGGTCCCTCTGCAAATCTGCTGTCACCATTAGAAACAATCTTGGGATTAACCATTGTAATCCTTTAGCCACAGACTTCCTTAATGATCCTTGGATTACTGATATCCCAATTGCTTTGAAACCCACATATCTTAACATGGAATTGCCTTTTGAACAACTAAACATTACAGACTTTGTTGAAAACAGGCACTTGGATTGTACTGACCTTGCTACTTGCTTTGGCAATTCCTTAGATTGGAATAGAGTTCAAAAGATGAGTATTGATGACAGTTGCCCAAATCAGTGGGTTTGGGTACCTGTCTCATCATCTGGGAAACTAGTATCCATGGTGTACAATCATCTCAACCATGCTCATTGGTTGGATGAGGAAAATTGGAAGGGTTGGTATAACATTTGGAAATTGCCAATAGCTCCTAGGATTAAGACTTTCCTATGGAAGCTATTCCATGGCAGAATTCCAACATTTGAACTCCTGTATAAACTGAACATTGGACCACAAACCTTATGCCCAATGTGTGGTTTGAGTAATGAAACAATGGAGCACATTTTTTGCTCCTGTCCCAGGTTTAGACAATGCTGGAACCTGGCAGCAGCATATTTGGGAACAGATTGCACTTTTTTAGATGATTTTCTGGAGGGAAACTGGCTTATTGGTACCAATTTTGCTGGTACTCACATCAATCAAGCTTCCAAGTGTTTGATGGCTGCCTGTGCTTGGAGCATCTGGAAAGCTAGATGTGAATTGGTTTTTAATGGTAAAAGAATTTTGCCTCATCAAATGTTTTACCAGGCTCTCAATATCACACAGGGATATCTATGGAAGACCAGAGCAAAATTCAGGGAGTACACTCAAAACTCTATCTTTAACAATTCAGTTGTTGTCTTTTGTGATGCATCAATGAATGAGGATAACCCATGCTGTGGTCTTGGATTTGCAGTGATACAGGGATCAAACACAATTCTACTTGCTGGAGCTATACCACATACAGCTGAATCAAGCTTGCAGGCTGAGGTGAAGGCCATTGGAGCGACTATTGATTTCTGCAATCATTGGAACTTGAAGGCAGATAAAATCTACACTGATTGCACTGAGGCAATTAACATTTTGAAGTCAAGGAGCCAGCAGATGTGTTGGAGATTTCAAGAAGACATTCAATGGGTGAAGGCATTACTTGAAGAAGCACCTGATATGGAGATGCAATACTGCCCGAGGGAACTGAACTACATAGCCGATGCACTGGCAGGTTTTGGTAGGAGAAATCCTCTGATATCCTTATACCACAAGGGCGAGGATAGACCGCGGTGGCTGGAAGAGATGATTATTGCTGCAGGATTGAGTTTTTGAAGCATTCTTAGTGCTAGTTTTTATGTTTTCTTGATTAGTCTGTACTCAGGCTCTTACTGTCCAAAAAAAAAATTACAGCCCAGCTCTTTATTATTAACATGCGTCTTGTAGTAGCATTGATGTTTAATTTTCTTGGTCAAATATCCAATTTAGTCTCTCTATTATTATGGTTTGTCCCTTTGAGTCCCTCTAATATAAAACGTGTTTTTTTGGTCCCTTTAATTTTATATTTGTGCCTTTTAAATCCCTCCTTGTGAAGTTTATAGGGACCAAAAAGACCTGAAAAATATAAATAAAGGGACCAAAAAGGCTTGTGGAGGGACTTACATTTCTCAATCGGGGAAATAGAGGGACCAAAAAGGCTTGTGGAGGGACTTACATTTCTCAATCGGGGAAATAGAGGGACCAAAAAATATCAAATTATATTAGAGGGACTGAAAGGAACAAATCATAATAATAGAAGGACTAAATTGGGTATTAGACCGATTTTCTTCTATGCTCTGTTTTGTTCAGTTAACTGTGAATCACATAGTCTTGATCTCAGAATATCACATATGACTAAGATTTGAGATTGGGTCAGGACTGTGTCTACATAATTGATATTGATGTTAGTCTTTAAAGTAAAACTAATTAATATGTGGGCAAGACCCTACACGAACATAAAAATAGACGCAAGAAAAATGAGGAAGAGAATGGATTCACTTCCACAGCAATTTCGTTTGTAGTACCTCAACAATAGTAACAGTAGTTTCACTTAATTATTTGAGTGAACAATTATCGTTGTATACAAGCCGGCATCCAAATCTAAAATGCATCAATAGGTATCAACCTTCACGGAAAGTTGGCTTAAGCCACTGCATCTAATAAGGAAAGGTTGAGGTTCATATCATGTTTGAAGCATCCACCAATCCACATTTAAAAAACACAATGTTTGGATAATAAATATTACTTAATAAAAGTAATAAAAAAACACTCTAATGTTGGGATTTGATGGGATGAATTAGAGCGTATGCAAGGCTAGCAGTGAATGTCTAAGACTAAGATAGAAAAGAAAAATGTTTTAAAGCTACAAAAATAAAAATAAAATTAAAAAATAATAAAAATCAAGGCTTCATAAGATTCTAGAATCAGTTACACTGTTACAGGGCTCCCTGACCCTATCTTGGTATCAACCGGTAAACTGGAGGAGAAACGTGGGAATCAACCGGGGTTAACAGGTCATCTCTCTCTACGGTGCTTTATATATCTCGTATCACTCGTTCGTCTCTCCCTCGCTTTCAGTTCTCTGGCGCTGGTCCTCGGTTCCATTCGTTCACTGAGCTTGGAGCTTCTCTTGGAAGCTAAAACTAGGTATCTTGTTTGATCTTTGTCCTGATAATAATCTCTGTATCTTCACTGATTTTTGCACCATTTGCCCTCGTTTTCAGTCCTACGGCGCTGGTTCTCCGTCCTACTCGTTCACTGAGCTTGGAGCTTCTCTTGGAAGCTAAACCTAGGTATCTTGTCTGATTTTTGCCCTGATAATCTTGCTATCTTCACCTTTTGCCCTGATATCTCGATATCTTCACTGATTTTTGCACCATTTGATCCTCGATATGATGCGTTTCTTTTCATTTTCTTGATTTTCTTTGATCTTGCTAATACCCCTCGGTTTTAGGGTTTTTTTTTTCATTTTCATTTTTTTTTTCTTTTTAGTCTGATTTCTTTCTGATGATTTTATATTCTATGAGTATTGGAGTTATTTGATGCGTTTTCTCATTGTTATTATGATGTGAAATGAGGTAAAGGTCCTACTAAATATTTTAGGACCAGGAGAGAAACCTTCAATCAAAGATGGCATCTAGATTGAAGTAATTTTATTGTCAACTATTTCAATTAGTTGCATACATATCTATTGATTTATGAGACAATTAATGTTATAAATTTAATATCATGTAGGAATTGAACCCAACTTGATTTGAGGGTTTTTTAAATCCACCTGTGAGATAGTATGTAATTTTAAGAAAATTAATTTTTTTTAAAATGTATTTGTGATAAAAGATAAATATGGGATGGTCATGATGAATGAGATGATGTTTTACTAAATATACTATGATTGGATTTTCGATGGATGTCAAATTGTCAATACTTACATGTGGATACTTTATGTCGTGGATATACATGGGAGGTGTATATCACAATATAAAAATTTATTTTGAAAAACATAGACAAAGAAACTATTTATATCTTGCTCATCAATGATCTGATTATAATTTTAGATTTTATCAAGGGCCTATATGTAATTCCAATACATTCAGGAATATATTTCTTATATTTTATTAGCAAACTTATAAATTATGAGTTCATGAATTTATTGATGTTAATTACATGAATAATATTGTCTATCAAGTATGATGATAATATATTATTTTGTGACACATATTTTGATTCTATGGAAAATTCTACTTCTATTGCTTTATCTGTTGAATGTTATGAATTGTGGCATCATAGATTGGGACAAGTCAATCTAGAAAGTATCAGAAAGTCAATGAATTTGAATATAATTCCAAATCACATTTTTTAAATCTAGATGCATGACTTGTGTACAAGCTAAGCAACCTCGTGCGACACAATAGCATCATGCAAACCCATGATCAACCAATCTCCCCCCTTCTATTGTATGTCTTCCTCAGCCATTCCCTTTCCTTCTGAGTTTTTGAGCTTTGATTCTCAAGCACACAAGTTTTTAAACGATAATTCTTGTTAAATTGCTCAATTTGCATCAAGGTTCAGCATTGGTAGCATCTTTAGTAATGTCATGCTGCAAGGTTATGAATAATGCACCCAACCATTGATAATGTTATGGCAATTTTTTCTGGGTGTGAGGCCCATTTTCCAGGTTTCATACTTGTTGTGTTGTCTTGATTTAATTGAAGTTTAACGGCATGACTCAGTTTCAGTGCTTGTTATCTTGCATCATCATTGGGTTCATCAGGGTGATGTCCTGTGATGTCCTCTGGTGATGTCCTCTGGTGATATCTTTCTTTATGTTTTTGTGTTTCCTCTTTGAATATTTTTCGGGTTGATTCCTTGGTTGTTTTCTACTCTATTTTCTTATTTTTTAGATAAATTGGTTGTTTTCTGATTATTCTTTGGGTTGATTCTTGATTTTTTACTCCTTGATTGCTTTTGGTTGTTTTACTCCTCGATTGTTTTCTACTCTATTTTCTGATTGTATATATATATTTTTTAGATGGAGTATACCAGCTACACTGGAATTGGCTTCACTTCGAGTCAGGAAATGTTTCTGAAGTTGCATTGTCTTCGATGCGAGAAAAGCTTTAACAGTGAAAATGCTGGAAAAAGTCACCATGAATCTCTGCACCAAAAGCACAAACAATGTGCTAGATGTTTTCAGTGTGTGAAGAACATAGTAGTACATACCATCATGGTAAATTTTTTAAATAAAATATATTATTTATTTATTTATTTATTTACTTATTTATTTATTTATTTATTTTTGTTTTAGATACCATCCTCGTTGAAGAATGCTGCCAAAGGAGCTGGCTTCTCTGAATGATGTAAGTGAGTTGAATTTAACTATTGATTATCGTTGGCAAACTTAACTATGTTTAAGTAGTAGGGAGATTTGTGCTATAGATACGTAGATTTCTTAGAATTTGTGAAAACTATCTGTGAAATATTATTTGTTTTATATTTTCTAAATGATCTTAAAGTTTTGTCAACAGTGACAAATGAAATGATCTTCTGATTATCATTACATGTGCTTCTTTTGCTTGTGCATGGGAGGAATCATGTGCTACTTGGAATATGAAGCAGATACCATGGCTCCATTTCTCAGGGGCCTCATCCAGTAGATTTCTGGACTTAAAGACATATCACATATGACATACTTTTTTTTTCTCCATTTCTCAGGGGCCTCAGCCAGTACATTCCTGGACTTAAGACAGCACATGGACTAATGGACGGGATACCCCGACAATGATTCGGCTGGATAGGTTCCTCCTGTCGCCAGAATGGCTGGCGGCCTCCCCACGGATATGGCAGTTTGCTTTGCCCCGCCTTCGATCAGACCATGTTCCAATCGCGTTAGAATGCGGGCAGCAAGACCAGAAACACTATCCTTTCCGGTTTAATAGAAGCTGGGGGAAGATTCCAGGGTTTTGGGAAACATTGGAGAGCTGGTGGCAACAAAATGATTTTGTCGGAAGCGGAACCTACAAATGGGCCAAAAAGCTCACTCTAATCAGAGGAAGGCTGCACAGATGGAACAAAGAAAACATACAGGCACAAAGGCAAAGGAAATCGGAGCTAATGCAGAGCATCGAGGATATGGACACCAAAAGCGAACTTCAACCATTATCAAGCCCTGAAGAGGAACAACTACAATTGCTGAGGACAGAATACGATAACCTTATCAGAACGGAAGAGGAACACTGGAGACAATGCTCAAGAATCACCTGGCTTAAGGAGGGGGATCGGAACACAAAATTCTTCCACACACTTGCCAATCAAAGAAAGAGCAATAATTGGATACACCAACTCAAAGCGGGAGAAACCATGCTAAGAGATCCTTTAGACATCACAAGAGAGATAACAACGCATTTCACTCAACTCTTCTAATCCAAGAGAAAACCACTACTGCAAACCGCCACTTTTATTCCGGAATCAAACCAAGAGGATCTATCCCAATTGGAAGAACAATTCACCGAGGCGTAGATACATGCGGCCATTCAAGAACTCAACTTCGAGAAAAAGCACTGTGACCGGATGGATTCCCCATGATCGTGTACCAACAAGGATGGAACTTCATCAAGGAAGATATCCTCCAAACGCTTCTACAAGAGCTTTACCAAGGCACGGTGGACCCGAACGCTCAATTGGGCACACATCCTTCCTCGATCCCGAAAAATGTAGAGGCCTCATCAATAAAACTAATATCGCCCCATAAGCCTACTCAACCGCTTTCGATCAAAATTATTACCAAAGTATCGCCAATCCGCCTACAAAGTGCGCCTTACCTACCGATAGATGAGAACCAAACAGCTTTCATCAAAGGAAGATGTATACACGATAACATAGTGGCAGCTGAGGAGATCATTTACGACATGAAGTCAAAAGGAGGAGTACCGATGAAAATTGATTTTGAAAAGGCATTCGATTCGGTTGATTGGGACTTCCTTCTGTAGTCACTCCAAGCAAGGGGCTTTGGACCACGATGGATAAGTTGGATAAGGGCAATCCTACATTCAACAAAATCAAAGTTCCTAATCAACGGAACCCCAATGGGATACGTGAGACACAAGAAAGGATTACGACAGGGGGATCCTCTCTCCCCCCTACTATTCATCCTCACCACGGAGGTCCTCTCCAGAATGATGAAAAAAGCAGTACACGAACAAATATTCGAAGGCTACAGAATCGGGAATGGAGAGGAAGATCAGATACCGGCCCTATTCTACGCGGACGATCTACTAATTCTCAGCTCAGGGAAGCAAAGAGATTTCACTACCCTAAAACTCATATTCCATCTGTTCGAAGGTCTATCAGGACTCAAAATAAACTACAACAAAAGTGCGATAATAACAACGGGTGCGGCACAGGAGGAAGCCACAATTGGGGCCTCGATAATGAACTGCCAGATACAACCCCTACCACTAACTTACCTTGGTATCCCCATTGCAGGAAGCAGACCAAGGAGGGTAGACTGGAGCAACCTCATCCAAAGAATGCAGAACAAACTTTCCACATGGAAAGGGAGGCTCATGTCAAGGGGTGGACGCATCACTCTAATCAACTCAGCTCTATCATCGATCCCAAACCACTGGATGGCAATGTACCGGCTCCCACAATGGGTAGTCCGCCGTATTGAGGCCATCCGAAGGGACTTCCTCTGGAGAGGAACCAATCCGGAATCCAAGGCCTACCGCCTAGTTCAATGGGGAAGACTAACTAGACCCAAAGATCTAGGGGGCTGGGGAATCATCAACCTAAAAACTTTCAACGAAGCTCTTCTCGGGAAGTGGTGGTGGAGATTACTAAGAGGGGAAGCTGCACCGCTAAGAATACTTACACACGCATATTTCCGGAACAAACAACTAAATCCATATAAAAAACCCCCCGCTCGCTCATCCTTCTTCTGGAAAGGTATCTCGGCGGATTGCGAAGCCACCCTCGTCAATTTAATCACTGAACCGGGCTCAGGATCCTCAACTATGCTTTGGTTCGACAACTGGATCCAGGGTCAAAGCCCACATAACCTATGCCCAGAGCTCCAAACACTATGGATTAAGAGGGATCACACAATCAGGGAGGCAAGACAATTACAACAACAAGGAAGAAAGATTCTCCCACCGTGCCCCTCACACGGGGCCTTAAATGTGATCTGCTCCAAAAAATACAAATTCACCTGAGTCAAGGAGGCACAAGACAAGAAGATAATAGACTATGGAAGATCACCCCAAGCAAAAACTTCACAGTCAAATCGCTATATCGCTTTGAATTGATGGCGGCATAAGAAGCCCCCTACAGGCCCAACTTTGGAAACAACCATCCCCAGTAAAAGTCAAGCTCTTTGCCTGGTTAGCGTGGGAGGACAAGCTTCCCACGCTTCAGAACCTGGCAAAGAGAAAATGGAAGGGAGATAGGACGCTATGCTACCTATGCAACCAAGACGAAGAATCCACCGAACACTTAATCCTCCATTGCCAATACTCCACGGCGATATGGACGCACTACGGGCGGATTATGGGAAATATGACAGTCCCCTCAAAGATACAAGATCTTTGGGGCCCAAACTTGTTCTCCAAACAACTGAGAAAAGAATTCCGGAAGGGTTGGAACATGCTAGTGTTGGCAGTGACCTGGAGCCTTTGGATGGAAAGAAACAGGAGATGTTTCACAGATAAACAACGTGTTTACCAGAAACTGATTCGCCAAGTCGACTTCCTTTTTCTCTCCTGATTCGACACAAGACATGCCACCAAACAAATGCGCATACAACCACTACAAAATCTCATAAGACATAGCGACCCTCACAAGACAATGGACAAGCGCGAACTCTCCAGGAGGGATTTGAGGATGAGGACATGCAAAGAACTCCAACCGGGGCTAGGGACCAATGACTCGAAAGTCTATCCACATTGTATTCACTTGATCCAACAAGGGATCCCCCTGTTTTAACTTAATTTTCTTTAATTCAATAAATGAAAGTGGTTTATCCACTTATATCAAAAAAAAAAAAAAAAAAAAAAAAAGACAGCACATATGATTTTTTTTTTTTTTCTCCATTTCTCAGGGGGCTCATCCAGGTAGATTCCTGGACTTAAGACAGCACATATGATATTTTTTTTTCTCCATTTCTCAGGGGCCTCATCCAGTAGATTCCTGAACTTAAGACATATCACATATGACATGCTTTTTTTTTTTTTTGGTGAAAGTGTAAAAACCAGTCCAAAAATTGGGGAAAGTTTAGTGCGAGGGACTTATATGCAAAATAAGAATTTTAAATTCCCAAGAATTTGCATGCAACAATGGATTAGAATAAGGACTAGAATGCAAGGTGGTAGGGATCTACACGCTAAACATTTAAAAAGAGGGCTGAAATGTAATTTTTGTTTTCATTGTTACATTTCATCAATGAATGTGGCAGCAACTTGAGATATTTGACTTTCCTTTGGAGACATGGGAGCATGTCCCATCTTGTGGACTTTATTTATTTGGTATACTACTATCTCTCTCTCCCACGTTTTGATCTCTGTCTCCCCATATTCAGCTTTCTCTATCATAATTGCTTGAGTGCCCTGGATTTTGAGGGAAGCTATACTTTACTTTGGGAGCAATTGGTAGTGACGGATGAAAGAGCGTGTGCCATTTCATCACTTCCCAACGCTGCTTGAAACCCTCCATACTCTTCTTCCTTTGGGCATTAGAAGCTATATAGGTTGAGTTGATCGGGATGTGTTGGTGCTTGATTGGATCCCTTGTGTCCTACTTGAGAAGGGAGGCCAGAGCAAGGTCGTTTGGAGAAGACTGCTCGCGAGAAGCGTAGATGAGATGTACGCGCACTCCATGGCAATCCTCGCCCTTTTTGTGACTGGTTCCATTGTTTCAGTAACCCTTTTCACTGGTTTTTCTTCTTACTGTGTATTTAATGCTTTCTTGTTGGCACGCATCCAATTTGATTTTGGAATTCCTTCCATTTTCTTCATACTATTGTGATTGTTTTTCAATATATTTAATTTTAAGCTTGAGAACATCAAATTACAGCCATTTCCATAATAATAGTTGGTGTTTTTGTTCTTTCATATGAGCCTGGTTTATCCCAAAATTGTACTCATGCATGGAATTGGCAGATTGCTGCTGTGAAATTTGATTTCTAAAATGAAGGTTATATACAACCCACTCTAGAGAAAAAATAACCCATAGATGATCTCAAAAACCCTGGATTATTGTACCTGTTCTTATTAGAGATAACCCTGCTAAAGCTTGAGATTATGAATATAACTGTTATGTAGATACTCAGACTAGCCCTTAATCACCAGGTTTTATACTTTTATATTGATGAATATCACAACTATTGGTTGGTGGGTGAAGAATAAAATGTTATTAAGTTGGAGCACTGATATATCCTGAGTTCAGCAACTCCATAGACAACACACTTAACGTTTTACAAAATCTTCCTGCATACATGTACTGGGAATCCAGAAGTTATAAGTATTGCTTTATGTAAAACAAAAATAGTCATTTAAACATGACACACTACAAAGATTAATAAAGGGAAAATGCTCTTCCATGCAGTACTTAATTCTCACATACATCATCAATATATTGGTGTATATATTTTACAACTTTCTGTAAATATTGCAGAAAGATGAACAACCAGAAATTAACAAGATCAAGTTCTTCCAATATACTGGTAATACATAGAGAAAAACAAATCTGATTGGTCGCATGATTTAAATAACACTATGCTTTTAAATTAGATTGTTTCTTCTCTAGGGCTATAATTAGATAGTTCTTCCAATATTAGAACTACATTTATATTTAAATCAGATTGTGAGACTATCATGAACTTGAAATAGGAACAGTAGTGTTTATTAATCCAGTTATGTCCTGTGTCTTCAATGTATAAATATACGTATATGATTCTTCTATTAATAGTGATCTTGTTTCATTCAATCTCCATCATCAAACATGGTTTCATGTCCTGTGTCTTCAATGTATAAATATATCTATCTTCCCTCTCTTGCTCATGTTTTTATTCAATATGAGTATGAGATTCTTCTTATGACCTTGATAAGATGCACCATCAACGGTTTGATGAGTGGATATTTCACAAGTGTCAGAATACAAATGATTCTTCATT
This sequence comes from Dioscorea zingiberensis, assembly GCA_026586065.1. Lineage (NCBI taxonomy): Eukaryota > Viridiplantae > Streptophyta > Magnoliopsida > Dioscoreales > Dioscoreaceae > Dioscorea > Dioscorea zingiberensis. The sequence continues at coordinate 1,000,705 of CM048822.1, read as the reverse complement.
ATCTGATGAAGTTGTAAATTTAGCCAAGGGCCCGGACATAGTAGCGAGGAGGTGGAATGCTTATACTATTAATGGGTTCAGGTTTCATGTCAAGGCCCGAGAGCAGAGAAGAAAAACTCAGAATAGTGGAGTGGTTGTCGTTGCATCGACTATGAGTTTTGCGAGTGTTAGTGACAAAAACCCTATTTAGAGTGACATTACGTATTTTGGGGTGTTGAATAATATTATTGAACTAAACTATCATGGATGGAAACGTGTAGTATTGTTCAAATGTGAGTGGGTTGATGTTACAAAGGAGTAAAGACTGATGATTTAGGGTTCACTCTTGTGAATCTAAATCGATTATCAAATACTGGGGCAAATGAGTATAATGAACCATTCATTTAGCATCTCAAGCATTGCAAGCTTTCTATGTTGAAGACCCTTTGGATCCAAATTGGCATGTCGCTGTCCAAACAAAACCAAGGGACTTTTATGACATGCAAAATGATTGCTCCATTGAAGATCATTTGCAAAGTATAATCGCTAATGAAGCAAATTTGGAGGACAACCTCTTTAATAATGAGGAGAATATTAATTGGGAAAGACAAGATATGCAAGGGGCAACAATTGATGAACCTTTTATCCCTGTGGGCAGGAACATCTCAATGACTGACTCAATAGAGGAATTTGATGAAGATAGCGACAAAGAAATTTGATTTACGTATGTTCAATAGTCTTTCTTTGTTTGCATTTGTCTTATTATATATGTAAAGACAATTTTTCCATTTTCCATTATTATCTTATTAACATTCCATTGCTCATTTATTTTGTTATATTAATGATAACACTTGTATTACTTTTGCATCTTATGATGTCATTATTGGGTGGTATTATGTTTGTTAATTTTTCTTCTTTTATGGTGTAGCTGAATGTCTCACTTTGCACGACGTGGTAGGGTACGTAGTGGAGGAGGAGTCCCTGCTCACTCAAATCCAAGCTCGAGTCATACTCCTTCAGATGAAGGAAATTCATTTAATCCATGCTAGTATATCTTCATTAAGTTTTCATAAAAGTTTTCATGAAGTTTTATAATTATACTCATTTGTATATTTATAAATTTTATGAAGTTTTTAAAATTCAATATTTGATATATCAAAGCATTTTACAGAAATTCATAGGAATGTTAGGGGACACACATGGCTTGAGGGACTGTGGAATAGAGAAGAAAATGTACCAAAAAAAGTTGTTCGAAGTAATAATAAGGGGTAACCAATTGGTGATGGTGCTAGAGATCTGGGACAATTTCTAGGTACTATGGTTCGTAGACCTAGATTTTGTTCGTTCAGATACTTTGATTGGAGGTCTGTGCCCCAGGAAGATAAGGAGAGGATGTGGCAAAGAGTGCATGTAACATTTTAAAGTTTTTTTTTTTTTTTTTTTTTCTTTCAAAGTTGGATAATTTGAACTCATAATTTTTTTTTTCATTTTATCATGTTTTAGGATGTTTTTGAAATCGACAATTCACTTAAGGATTGGGTCTTACAATCTTTTAATATGAAGTGGAAGGATTATAAAGCCCAAGTGAAACGGGCTAATTGCATCCCTTTCAGGGGTGATGTAGTAAGAGCCAAAAGGAACCGACCCTTGGAGCTTACCCAAGATGATTGGGATTGGCTTGTAGATTTTTGGGAAAGCGACACGGTGAAAGTATATTTAATATCCTCGTTTGTATTATTATTCAAGTAAATTTTTATATGACATAGTTAAATATTAAACAAAATTTTTATATTCTTTTGAGTTTAGATGCGTGAGGAAAAAGGCAAATTAAATCGTGGAAAACAAGCCATGCCTCACACTTCTGGAACAAAAAGCTTTGCAAAGAGAATCGATGAAGAGGTAAAAAAAATATCATTTGTGGTCGGTTGGTAATAAACTAATATTTTTAATTTATTTAAAAATATGATATTATCTATTTTGTACTAGACGATAAACAATGATGGAGTGGAACCGTCTCGCGTAGACATGTTTTGTAAGCTTCATCAAAGAAAAGATGGCACATTCGTCGATGCAGCGGCTGAATAAAAGTTTGTATGCATCTATCGAATTCTGCGTTCTCTACTTATACAATATTTACATCATCAAATTAAATTGTATCTTTTTTTTAAACATTCTCAAATGAATGCTTTAGGTTCCTAATTGCCACAAGAGTCCCAAGGTATCCTAACAGCTAGGGATGAAATCTTCTCCCAAGTTATGAGAAAAGATAGTCATGGGCGTTGTAGATCATATGGTCTAAGTGTTTCACCTAAAGATATGCATGGACCAAAACCTACTCGCCGAGAGCTATTAGAAGAGAATAAAAGCTTGAAGGCTGTTAACGAAGGCATGAGAAAGCAATTTGATATGGTAACTTCAATTCTTGGTCAACTCACTGGTGTAGAAGGTGATCTTCATGATATTATGGCTAACCTATCTAAAAAGGTATATGTTTTTAATTGAAAATTGTTTTATTGTTAGGTTGATTTTTAAGATTTAAGTAACTACAAGTTTTTATTTGTAGGGTCGTGCACAACCTACTGATGTCGGATCTTCCAATTCATTTGAAAATGAAAGGCAACAAGATTAATATGGAAAGTAAGGAGGAAGGCAATTGTCCCGGCATTGCATCAAAAGATAATTCTTAGGCAAATAGATATCTGGCTGATTTATAACCAAAAGGACTAAATGTTCTTTGTCAGTGATTCGTGACTTATGAATCCTCAACTTTCTTAAATATTTCCGGATTTCTGCAACTTTTCTCAAATATTTCAGGAACATGAAATTTGTTTATGGCTCATCAATATTTTTGAACTTTTGGTAGTATTATGGATATTGTCGCGCGTCTTGCAGATAAAAAGCTAACTCTTTATTTTTCCATGTATTATATAATCTGTTGAAAGATTTATGCCTTGCTGAGAGTTACTTCTGCCTTTTTATGTTTAGATCACTCTGATGATTGCCCAAGTCTATTGCAGGATACCCAGTTTACCACTCTCTTTATGATGATTTCTTTTGGATGGAAAATTTTGGATATCCGATGTTCCAAAGGCACATAGCTGGTAATTATGATTATTTGCTTTACATTGCATCCTTGATATTTTATTTTTTATTCATGGCTTAAGTCGATAGAAACTTCTGTATCAATATCCTAAAAGCCACCATCATCAGTTCATGTTATGCCTACCCTATCCAATATCTGAAACCATTTAAATAAAGCTTCACTTTTTCACTGTCAAACTTATTAATTTGCTTGCTGGAGCCTGGAGGTAGTCGATGATCATAATGATTATTGAGCTTCCATTGAGTTTGAACTCATTATTCTCTAACAGCTGCAAGTGTGTGGGGACTAATTGCTCTAAGATTGGCAGACAAAAAATTCTTGCCTTTTGACTACAGTTACACTGCCTATGCTTCAGAACCTCCAGGGACCATTTCCTTGTCTGTATTTGAGTATTCGATGTGTCAATCCATATAAAAGTTGAACCATACGGTAACTAATTGTTTATGGTTGAAATGGTTTGACCACCATTAGCGAAAATTTTATCCTCATGTTTCATGTTACAGAAAAGCACAAAGATTTTAGAAGATGAAGTGTTGGGAACTGATGTAAGTTTCACCCCTATGTACAATTCTATAGAAATGCTAAAGAAAGCAGCCATAAAGATAGGAAGCGAGAGAAAGGTGTCTCCTCACCTCTAAATTGAAATAAGACGGTTTCAAATTCAAATACATGAATTCACAATCCCCCTACAGGCCTTGGAAGACCAATCCTGGACCTGCAAATGGAGGACAGATTCACTGAAGATCAGAGACCTAAACGACCGCTTGATGATGGCAGAGCGGGCACTCACTGATCGAGACGAACTATTTCAAAGAAATTGTTACAAGCATCTTGTAAGCACCTCTAATATAGACTTGGCCTTTGACTTTCTGTTATGATTTAATTTTAAAAAATCAAAGAAGTCGTGTACAAGAAAATGAAAATGATAGATGTCCTTGCTAGAGATTTTGGTCACCTGCTTGCATGGAGTATACAGGATCTTCATGATTTCTTTGTCTTTGAGTACCATTTATTATTTTATTCTACATTACTATGCAATGTTAATAATGCTGATTATTTACAATAATTCTGAGAAGACCAAATTAAATAATAATAAAAATATTTTTATTGTTGAACAAATGTTTGTTATTAAATAAAAATCACTATACAATAATACAATAAAGACTTGCACCCTTGATCCTTTGAGGCAAAATTCAATGTTTTCAAACATTACATGAGCAGCAGAATCTAGTAATTCTATTGAATCTCCAAACAGTAGTCGAGGTTCTTTGCTTGATACAACATCTGTAAATCACAAACAACAAACTCCAAGTTGGAATTACTGTTAAAAATCAAATCAAAGAAGAAATCAAGATGATACCATATTTGTGAAATTGAAGAAGATCAGGAGGTGAACCATAAATGGCTTTTCTACGGTGAAAACAACTAGCTCCAGCAAAGAGAGGGCCTTGCAAGCGTGCGATGCCACCACCAATTTTCTAAAACAAAATGAAAAACATAAGAAAGAAGAGCTCATATATAGAGAGTGAAGATAATCTTAGCAGCAGTACAACCACAATTAAAATTAGCTAAAGATATGAATAATTAAGAAAATACACGATGATCAAACCATTGATTGATTAGAAGAGAAAGTCTTCAAATTCATGAGACATGAATACCCTAATTCTCGTGCACAAGTTACTTTAAAGCATTGAAGTTTTCCAGTATAAATCCATTACCTTTCTCCTACCAAGATAAATAATCCATTTAAAGTTTTTCCAGATTAGGTTGCTGAATCAAATTTGGTGTAAATAAAGAAACAACAAAATATTCACTTTAAAGGGAAAAGACACCATAAGAAAGCAGTCGTTTCTTCCCTTAAAGGAATTGAGTAAGAAGGATGCAATGACCTAAGGACTCAAATACAATCATGAATGCATACATTATATTTCTGGATGAGTTTCCAAGCCTTTTGCCTCGCCCTTCTAATATTCTCCATCGAAGACTGATGGTAAGGCTGCTCCCAGCGGTAAAGCTTCAAATGTTCTTTCAAATCCTTCTCAGTCTATTTTCTAACATCTTCAATATGGTCTAACACTCTGCAAGCAAATGAATGTTACATACAAAACAATGATGATAATAAATATTTATACTAATTAATAACATTAATAGTAATAATAATAACAATAATGATAAGCTCCGTAAAGAACTTACAAAGGAAGAAATTGCACATAGAATCCAACTGCATTGTAGAGAACATCAAGATTTTTCTTCATTCCCGGGCTGTGGGAAGTCAATCAATCATTTTATAGAACAAGTGAATGTGCAGACAAGTACAACTTTTGAAATATAAGAATAAAAACAAAAAAAGAAAGGAAAGGAAAAAAGGAAGAACCACAAAGTCACATAATTCCAAACACCGATTCATTCCTATAACTGAAACTACAGACTTATCCTGTGAATAGAAAACATTAATCACCTAATACTTATCTAGCCATCAAATTACTACTTCACTGATCACTTCTAGGTTGAGACAATAGTACCCTCTTTTTGTTACATAGCATCACTATATGCTACTTCTGTCTTTCAGGGGATGACACTTGAATCTGCTATATTTATTGTTTATGTTAACATAACATAAACATGAATGAGACTGAAATAGTGATAGATATAGAAAGTTTTTGTGATCTGGTGAACTGCAGTATCAAAGACAGGAAAGTTGACCCTAAGACGGCAAAGGGTGTTTATGATGTGAATTAGAGGATAACATATAGTACTTATTTGCAGCTATTACAAATGCAGTGATCCAAAAGCTACAACACAAGTGATAGGCATTAAAGATAAGCTCAGAGTATTAGTAAATAAGGATAGGACATTATAGCTGTGAAGATTCTCACATTACTTCCACTTAGCTAGTGCTTCTGTTAACCCATTATATTTTTCACTGAGAACTTGGGAACACATTCAATATACTTGCCTCAGTTTAAAAACCAAAAGCCAAAATTTAAAACCCTCATGGAAAATAAGGCTAAGGCTAAAATTCAAGATCCTATGACCAATAAATGCACCACACAAAAAGGTTGGAAGTGATAAAATGCAGAACCATTAACTAAATCTAGCATTCCAGTAACTAAATGTAGCACCACACAACAACCCAAGAAGCTGAAATTAAATACTTGTCAAACATAGAAGAACAAAGCGTAGAAAGAGCAAACCTGATGAGAATCCCCAGAAGAATGAGCAATGGCCCTTTCACCCTCTCCATCATTCTATACATTGTCATGACACAAGAAAGTAATCAAAAGAGAAATTCACAGTGTTCAAGAAAGATATTGAATTTCAGTTCATAAAAGGAAAGATTAGTTTCACGTATTTTAATTAATACAAAACTATTTGACTAAGAATTACCTTTTGATGCAACGCTGGGACAATTGCCTTCCTCCTTACTTTCCATATTAATTTTGTTGTCTTTCATTTTCAAATGAATGGGAAGACCCGACATCAGTAGGTTGTGAACGACCCTACAAATAAAAACTTGTAGTTACTTAAATCTTAAAAATCAACCTATTATTACAAGTATTTGGATAGTAATGAAATTAAAAACATATAGATCCTGATTAACCATTAGATATGTATGCTTGAGAAAGGAATAGAATGTTGAGAAAACATTATCGGATAATGACTACATATATTCAAAGAGTGAATGTGCTATAGAAAAAATAATTAAGCCTTGCTACTAATAGCCCTGCTGCTAGAGTACTGGGTTGACTGAACAAAACCCAAAAAACCCAATACCTTCAGCCCATCCAACAGAAGCACAAAAAAGAAGACGAAAAAATTTGGAAATAAAAGGTGACCTTTTGATATCATAAACAAGAAGAGCTCCAACTGCGCCTCTGTAGTAAGACCTAGTGAAGGATCGAAATGATTCCTTGCCAGCCTGCCAATGAACACAGATCTAGTTAAGTGATAGCTGAATATAATTTGTAGAGAAATTAACTAAATAGAAACAATAGAAAGAGCATGAGAAAACCTGGTAAAATCCTGCAGGAACAGATTACAAAGAAAAGAGAATTAAGAGCCAAAGTCACACAAACTTGATGCCTGACCTAAAGTTGGCAGGAGACTGAATTTTGTTCCAATCTGGGGCTCGCTTGCAGATACCAAGACAAAGGAAATTTTTTTTTTATTAACTTCACAAAGTACTTCAAACATAATGGAGTAAAAAGGGAGACGGATCACTGACCTAAAACTCATGTTCAAAAGTACCAACTGCTACACCGAAGCCAATCAATCATTCTGGAACCAATCAATCAATTATGATAGCACTAGGTGAAATAAGAACAAGAACCAAGAACCATAAGATTGAGAATACTTGCATTAAAGAATAAGCAATCAGATAATATTCCATTATCCTATTAAGGTACCTCTAAACAGTTTCTAGGATCCCACAACACATGAAATTATGTCACCATGATAGTTGGTGTTGCACCTCAGAAAGGGTGTGTATATATAATATAAGTTGTTTGATTGATATTTCTAAACAGTACTGCATATTAAGGAGATCAATATTATTTTTCTTTGCAGGAAATTGGAGGAGTTTGAGATGGCTGGTGGAGCTGAGAATGGGGCAGCAAGTGTGGGGCCAACTGCACCTGTGATCCCTGCAGTGCACCTGCAAATGAGAGATCAAGGTTCTTGAAGGGAGAGGGGGTTTATATAATAAAGCCTGAATGGGTACTGCTGCTTGATGGGATGATATTTCTTGCAGTACTTGTTCTTATTATGGCTGGATAAACATCTCCCTTATGTTCTCCTCCATATCTCCCAATTTTATTATCTAATGTATTCTCTGCTAGCTGGAATTGAATGAAAAATCTCTCTGCTTCAGTAGATTTATATGCTATTCATGATGCTCAGAAGATAAAAAGTAAAAGCATATATATGGCAAATTTTTAAGAATAATAGCTATTAATATTCTGTTGGCACTGGAAGATGAATAATTCCGTTGTTTCCACCATGGCACTAGACATCAAGTTCTTGTCATGTGAAGTTAACTGCAAATGAAAATCCTGTGTAGAAGAATATGTATGGTGGAAACTGCAAACTGGAACATGGCCTTGCCAATTAAATAGATGATCTAACTATGAATTGTGTTTTGTCTTCTAACTATCTATTTTTATGACATTATTATTATAAAAAAAAAACTAAAAATGATCCCCATACTCCTTCACAAACGCATTACACCATAAAATGTACATTGGAATGAATTCACACTTCCTCTTTTGGTTAAGCATGCCCAGGATTTTATTTTAGACTGACATAAAGAACAATAGGCACAACAAAAAGGGGCACTGTAGAGGAAGTTCCTAAACAAATCCAGTAGGCATAAAACAGTAAGAAACTCAGTTCTATTATATTCAGAACCCCAACAAGGAAATTCCTAAAATTTCATGAGAAAAAATATATATATATACTATAATCAATACCAACAAAAACAAACGCAAATCGATCATCCAGAATTCTGTTTATTGACAACCAAAATTTCATATCTCATGATATCAGATCAAAAAGTTCACAAATTTATCCCAAAAATACTAAACAGAGAGCTATCAACAAACAGAAGCATGATCAACAAAAACATTGCAAAAGTGCAAGTGAAATATAAACTAGCTGAATTTAACGTAAATCAGACAAATTTTAAACAAAAATAAAAAGAAACTTATGAAATCCACAAAGAGATATGACACCAATGCCATAAATCAAAGAGATATGACCACTAACCAAAACATTAACTTATCCAATTCCAAGTGCTTGCTAAATATCTAGCTCATATTTTTTGCATTTAAAAGCTGCTTTCATCTGGTCAACAGCTAGAGAATCACTACGTGGCATAAACATTAGCTAATGAACACGTCAAAAATTGAAATTATTTCATTTAAGGAGTCACAGAGGGCGGAGTACAGGTGGATTCTCTAGCAAATAGTATTACCTAAAACAACATAATGGTAAGAAGGATAATAACAAAACTTAACAGTAGTTTCAGGAAGGAAACATTGTAGTAACAAAAATAGCTTGGGTCTAAAATTAAAGAAAAGTTACCATCACAACCACAACAGGTCCTTGACACACATAATCCTTGTTTTAGAGCAAGAATTGCAATTATTTTCTTACAAACTTATAATGTGTTTTCCAGACAAGACAATGCTAACTTAATTTGATAATATAAAATTCTACATTATAGATTTGCAAAGTGTTCCAGGGGGTATTTCATGCTTTCTTTTTTGGTCTCATAGTATATCATTCAATTCAGAAGATGAAGGAAAAAACCAAAAAAGAAACATTAAAATAAAAATAATATAGATCATGCATGGCAAACAAAAATAACGGAAAATTCACCTGCGGATTGAATGAAGGCCTGGGAGGAACAAGGAAGGAAAGCGGGAGTCCCTCGAGTTCTTGCTCAATCTCTCTCCTTGGAAGGGCGCCCTGAAACTTAAAGAGAGCTCTACGGTTTCGCAAATAACGGAGCTCCAAAATCAACTAATATAATCCGAGACGGCGGACGAGGGTTGTGGAAGGGGTGGGGTTCGTCAGCGTCTGCGGGTGGCGGCGGGGAGACGGGGTCGCCCGCCCTTGAAGAAGAGAAGGCGCGGAAGCAGGTTTTTTCTTCCCTTTTAAAATTTGTTTTTTTTAAAAAAAAAAAAAATTTGCTGAATAGGTTGGATAAGGGACGGCTGATGTGGTATCCACGTCAGTCGTATGCCGAATTTGAGTAATGAATTAGGAGACTATAGCATTACTCATATATTATATATCAAAAAAGAAAATAATAATAATAATAATAATAATAATAATAATAATAAGTATGTATATTCTAATTTTTATATTCAAGACTAGGTCCGTTTGATACGGAAAAAAAAATGAGGGACAGCACAGAACAAAATTTTATACGTTGTTTGATTTACAGCATAAGAAGGTGTTTGGCTACAACACAAGTGGCTGGAAATTTTGTCCCTCAAAATATATGGTACAACTTTTTAAGTGAGGGACAACACAACTTAAAGACAAATTTACCCCAAATTTATATTAAAATTTATAATAATGCCCCTAACTTAAAGACATTTTTGCCCCAACTTATATTAAAATTACAATAATGCCCACAATTTAAAGATAATTTTGTTCTCAACTTATATTAAAATCACAAGAATGTTATATTAAAAAATTACAATATTGCCCTCAAATTAAAGACAATTTTTGCCCCAACTTATATTAAATTTACAACAATACCCCCAACTTAATAACAATATTGCTCCTAATTTATATTAAAAAATTACAATATTGCCCTCAAGTTAAAGATAATTTTGCCCTCGACTTATATTAAAATTACAACAATGCCCCAACTTAAGAACAATATTGCTCCCAATCTATATTAAAAATTACAACATTGCCCCTAACTTATATTAAAATTCTAAAAATTTACTCCAAAACAACAAAAGAAAGCACGAGGGTATTATAGTAATTTTATAGTATTTTGTCCAGTACTTGTGCAAAACAAATGGAGAACAACACAAAAAGTTTTGTAATGTCCATTGAATATCAAACAAAAAACAGTACAAACAATTGTGCTGTCCCACAACCACTTGTACTATGTTGTACTCTTGTGTTGTTCTCTTTCGCGTATCAAACGGACCAGTTTGATACGCGAAAGAGATTAGCACAAGAGTACAACACAGTACAAGTGGTTGTAGGATAACACAACTATTTATAATGTTCTTTGTTTGATATTCAATGGACATCACAAAATTTTTTTGTGTTATTCTCCGTTTGTTTTGCACAAGTACTAAAAAAAACTATAAAATTACTATAATACCCTTGTGCTTTTTTAAGTTGTTTTGGAGTAAATTTTTTTAGAGTTTTAATATAAGTTGGAGGCAAAATTGTTTTTAAGTTGGGGGCATTGTTGTAATTTTAATATAAGTGGAGGGCAAAAATATATTTAAGTTGAGGGCATTGTTATAAATTTTAATATAAGTTGGGGGTAAATTTATCTTTAAGTTGGGGCCCTTGGGGGTATTGTTATAATTTTTAATTTAGCTTAGGGGCAAATTTATTTTTAAGTTGTGTTGTCCCTTATTTAAAAAGTTGTAAAAGCAGATATCCCAACTCAACTTTGGCTGTTGGTTGTCCTAAAGGGGGCATATGGCGGATGCAGATTAACGGGTTGATGGGTTGACTAGCCGGGTCACGATTTAGGTAAATCTCAATCTTAACAAGCCTGCTATTGTAGTGGACCGGTAACGGGTTGATGGTACAGCCCTCCGAATCCACTGATCAGATGGCCATGTTTAGTTAGGGGATATCCTCAAAGGGTTATCTTTAATACAATTTTCCGTAAAAAGTTTTTTTCTATCAAAAATTTTAATTAATATTTAAAAATATAACTCACCTGGCACATCACTATTTTATCAGTTTAAAAATTTACTCCAAAAAAAATTTAAAATTTTTTAAAACTTAATCTTATAAGATAACCCCAACTAAACACAACTGATAGATTTTGTCGGGCTGGATATGGGCCGTTGCGGACCAAATAGACGGCCCTTGACCACCTCTAGCTGTGCCCTGGCCCTTTTGACACTTATGTATGATTATTAGTTTATCATTTCTCCCTCTCTCCCCCAATCTCTTTCTTTACCTCTGATTTCTCCCTCTCTCTCTCTCTCCCCAAATCTCTTCCCATCTCTCTCGATCTGTCTCCCCGTCAATCTCTCTGCCCTTTCTCAATCTCCTAGTCTCTCTCTTGGATCAGGGGCCGATGAGGAGCGGAGAGCTTGCCGGACCTGGGATGGTTTTTGGTTTTTGAGGTTTTTATCGAATTTTATGTAATGTTTTAGGATTTTTTTTTATTTTTTTATGGATTTTCTGGTTATGATTTTTTTTAATAAAAAATTCTGAATTTTATGTTTTTAAATTTGTGGGCAGACCAGTGGGCCACTACACTGCATGGGCCCATTTATACTGGGCCGACTAGAAGTTTGTTGTGCCGGTGTCCAATGACTTGTGAGTTGTGACTGAAAATAGAACTTTGTTGTGCTGGTGTCAACCGGAAGTTTTCAATCCTCACACTTAAAATTATATGCATGCACTTGAGGATATATGTTTGGTAAGACTCTTATCTCTATTATAAGTTTGTTGATTTTTCTAGTTATCTCTCTCTCTCTCTATATATATATATTTTGTGAAGTGGCAGTCCATTATGGAGTCTATTCTGAGATGGAGAAGTAAATATATAAATATTTTGAATAAAACATTAATATCTAATTAAAACAAAACTTATATACAAGGGATTATCTAAAACTATGTTTGTCCAAATCAAATTAGAACTCAATTTAAATCCTACTCAGAGTTGGAGATAACTACTCTTTTTGATGTCTATATCAGAGTTGTGACTACTTATCTCTTTATAAATAGGATAGGACTTAGGAGTCAGGCAAACAAGTAACGATTCAGTTTGGCTTCTCAGATTCTCAAGGTATGTCTTTATATATTATTTTGATTGTTATCTATTTAAACACATTCCAAGTCTCTCTGAGTCTCTATCAACATTAGCACGCGCACTCTCCCTAAGATTAGAACAATCAAGTCTGGAGTGTGTGTGTCTGTGTTTTTTCTTTTCTTTCCTATTATTTTTATATTATAATGTGTTATTATCAAATATTGTTTGAATTAATCAACCAAATCTATTTTGTTTGCACTAAATTTGCAGCGATTATGGCACTAACTGAGGAGCTTCAAAACGATGTTCGAGAAAATATTATAAGCTACCTTCCACTTCAAAATTATATTAAATGGGGTCCTATTTGCTCTTCTTGGTCTATTGTGGCCAAAAAGAGATACTATTCTTCACGCCTCCCATTACTAGTCTTTTTTGATGCTTACAAAGAAAATTCTACAAGATTTTTCAGCTTATCTACTCAAAGGGTCTATCGCCACTTCAACTTCCCTGAATTACACGGGTGTCATATTTGCGGTTCCTCACATGGTTGGCTAGTGACAGTCGATGTAAACTTACAAATATGTTTGTTTGATCCGTTCTCACAATCTCAGATCAAATTACCTTCACTACCTTTATCTGATGATGACCGTGAAGATCTAAGTTTTAGATACATAGACGTCAATCGACGCTTGTCGGAAACATCAAATGAACAATTGCGAGATCGTTTGGTAATTAAAGCTATTTTATCCGCGGACCCTCGAAAGAGTTCAGATTATATGGTAGTTAGTTCCTACGGTAATTGGGAAATAGGAATCTGGAGATCGGGTGATGCTACATGGAGCCCATTAGAGGGTGAATTTTCTCGAGCTGCCGCCGATTTTGTATTGCATAAGGAAAAATTATATGTTTTGAAGAATTCCGGCCATTTATTGAGTTTTGACCTTGTTCCACATCCCAAGTTTATTACAGTTTATGATTTCATGAGTTTGATGAGCAATCCAAAATATTTGGTAGATGTCAAGGGAGAGTTGTTGATTGTGGAGAGAGAAGCAGATTATATGGATGATCTTTCTCAAATAACAACTTTCTTTGCGATTTCCAAGTTTGATTCGGAAACTGGGCAACTTGGAAAGTTGAATAGTATAGGAGACAATATTTTGTTCTTGGGCAGCAGTTATTCCATGACCTTAGAAAGCAATGAGCTTTTAGGATACGAGAAGGACAACATCTATTTCACTGATGATAATTATCCCGGGGTTCATCCGAACGGATTTAAAGATATTGGTATATTCAACATTAAAGACGGAACACTCAAACCATTTCTTCCAAATAATGTCTACAATCCTGCAAAGTCCCCACAAATATGGCTAGAACCACATCAGTGGCTCCCAAACCCTGGAGGAAAATTGTAGCTGGTTATTTAAATTATTTTATGGCATTCAACATTTATGTAATTGTGCTTTCCTATTCAACATTTATGCTAGCTCTGTGATTAAACTTGTGCTTAATTTCCTATTCTAGTGAAGATGAAAGGTTTTCTGTTTTTTTATTATTAAACTTGATTAAACTTGGCTCAGAATGTCTGCATAGCTTCACTCTGCAGCGCCACAGCCTTTGTTTTACATCCCTACAGATGACTTCCTATGGCTCTGGTAACCGAAAAACAAATTTAGGTTTAATCTAGATGAAGTGAAAATCACCAAAATCCACCTATGATTTGAAAATCACTATTTTAGAAAATCACACAAAAAAAACTATGAAATCCAAATTGCTAAAACGAACGAGGAAACAGTAGTCGAGAAATCACCCAGAAAACATCAGGGAGCTTTCTTAAATATGCAGATCTTACAGCTTCTCTATCTTTCTCAGAGACCTAAAGAGCACATTCTTTTTAGTAGGCATTAGACCAAAAGTAGAAATAAAAAGAGCACTTCATGCTGAAGATCAAGCTATGATAAGAAATAGAGATAAATATACTTCTCTCAAACACATAGAAATGTAAGCCCCAACGTATGCAAGACATAAATTAAACATTATAATACATGACAAGCAAAATTGAATGTTTTTATGTAAAATACATACTATTGCAGTAAAGCTGCTGTGATTGAATTTACAATGCATTGGGAGAGGTGAAGTAAAGAAACTGAATTAACTACCACAAAGAGGAACCATCAAATGGAAACCTAGTTTACTACTATCTATTTCAAAATATGTTATTGTTCCTCTTCTCAGGCTTTTCTATTATACATTCAAGGATTTCTAAAGTCAAAGTAGAAGATGTTAAAGTTCCCACAGAATCTTTATTCATTAATAGATAATCAGAACTGTGGCATGAGTAAAATTTCAAACTTTTCAAGGGACATTTTTGTCCTGAAAATGCAGAAGGTATTTATGCAAGGAAAGCAATGAATCAATAAGGACAATGCCATCTCAAAACTGCAACAGTCAAGATGCCAATATATACACCAGAACAAAAATAACTCTACAATGCAAATATCAAGATAATGCTGCTAGATCATCAAAATCAGTGTTCTTAGCATATTAGGCATCCAAACCTAATTCCTGCAACCATTTAGATTATGTAAGTAACATGCATTTTAAAACCTTCAAGAAGAGGAGACGGAGAAGAACATACAGAAATTACATCCCCATGAAGGGTAATGACTACATCAGTCCGATCTTGGGGATCTTTTGTGACAAGCAATGAGCATTTAGGATGATTGTGGGGGAGAGAAACAGATTATAGGGATGATTTATCTGAAATAACAACTTCCTTTGTGATTTCAAAGTTTGATTCTGAAACTGGCCAACCTAGGAGGTTGAAAAGTATAGGAGACCATATTTTGTTCTTAGGCAACAGTTATTCCATGGCCTTAGAAAACGATGGGCTTTTAGAATACGAGAAAGACAACATCTATTTCACAAATGATAATTATTCTAGGATTCATACGGACGGATTCAAAGATATCGGCATATTCAACATCAAAGACGGAACACTCAAATCATTTGCTCCAAATGTTGTCTACAATCCCACAAAATCCCCACAAATATGGCTAGAAGCACATCAGTCGCTCCCAAACACATGAGGAAAATTGTAGCTAGTTATGAAATTCCTTTATGGCATTCAACATTTATGTAAATCTCAAACCTTGTGCTTTCATATTCAACATTTATGCTAGCCTATTCTAGTGAAGATGAAAAGTTTTTGGTTCGCATCATTGTAAATCTCAAACCTTGGCGCAGCCTTGGAGCATTGCTTCTCATCTATACTGTTTTGGACTTTCAAATCCTTACAAATTATTGTTGTTTATAAAATTTAACATAATCTAATTAATCGCAGGAATATTCTCGGCATTTTTTGAAAGGATAGAACTGTTGAGAAGCTACCGATGAAAACTAAAACCATATTTATATTAATTAGTGTCTCATAGTGAAACATAGCAATGTATAATAAGGATGCTACTCTGGAAAACAAAAAAAAGATTAAGATTTATGAAAATGACCGCAGAGTTAGATTTGGGGGAAAAAATGAAAAATTTTATTTATGTTTTTAGTAAAATAATAGTAATTGAGTTATGATGAGGGTGAAATCAGTGAACACACATGGAAACATGTCACCCTGACACATGGAGGATCTCACACCGTCGAATCACTAGCTGAAGCCCCTTCCGAAGCATTGTCCGAAGAACACTCCGAAGTCCCTTCCGAAGCATTGTCCGAAGACCACTCCGAAGTCCCTTCCGAAGAGCAACCCGAAGGACAAACCGAAGAGTAATCAGAAGAGCCTCCTGAGCAAATTCCGAAAGAAGAGGAGTTTCCGAAGGGCCTCCTGCAACAGCCTTCCAAACGGTCTCCAAAGCAAATTATCCAAAGAGAATTCCGAAGAGCCTGTCGAACCAACTTCCGAACAAGACTCCCCTTCTCCCGCAGCCATGAACCCTTCTAGAAGAAGCAACAAGCCGAACCGCAAAGCCGAAGAGGTTGTAACCAAGGCCTATAAATAGCCAAGGCCTCACACTTGTAAATGAGGATTGAACTCCTGGTACACCCACACGCTCCCTCTCTCCCCTCCCTTGTAAAATCACTCATAGTGGAATTCTCTCTCCAAAGCTTGGAGACCCGTGGTTTTTCCCCGATTAAGGGGTTTTCCACGTAAAAGTCTTGGTGTTTCGTCTTCTTGATTCCTCCTCTCTTGATCTTCTTGGATTCTTTCCCCATAAAAACCTTACAAATTTAAGTGTTGACTTGGTTCTTGGGATCTTCCCGAAAATCTCGTTAACATTTTGGCGCCGTCTGTGGGGACACGCGATCAAGAAGTCATGGCGACCACAAGAAGATCAAGACAGAGCCAGAACCAAGAACAGACGAGTGCCGTCCACCCAACTCCGCCCCCTATCGAAGCAACGCCCGCCCCAACCGGTGCAACACCGCCGCATCCAGACGAAGCCCCTCGAACAGTCGAAGAGGACCTTCCGCTTGGTCCCCGGACCATGGAGGTCCCAGAAGATCGCTTCACGGCCATGGAAAGGCAGATCGCCGACCTGGTACACGGCATGGTCGCGGTCGAGCGCTACGTCGCCCAGGTGACAGCACCGCGCGCTCCACCACACCGCCTAGAGAACCGGGAATATTCCGCGACTCACTCCCCCCGGCACCACGTACATACACCGCCACGGGAGCGGAACCATCGATCCTTGAGCCGGAGCCCAACCCCCCATCATTCCCGGGGGCGAGACCGCTCTCGGTCTGCTCACGGATATCCACCGAGGCGTCCTGTCTCCCCGAGAGGATTTGAATCTCCCGAACCATATTGGGACAACCCGCCGCCTCGACATCGTCCTCCAAGAAGGGACTCTCCCCAGTCACGTCCGCTTCGGCATTATCCATATGGGCGCTCTCCGCCGAGATATGGATCCCCCTGTGATTATCAGTTAAGGGGCCGCTCTCCTCGACGCCATCGCTCTCTAAAGTCATACCACGGAGGGAGAGTCAGCGATCGCGAGAGGGTATTGACCCATGTTCCGTACATGCCCTCACCCTTCATCAGGGCGATTTGGGAGGCCCCGTTTCCGGAGAAATTCCAGCCTCCAAACATCAGATATTACGATGGCACCACCGACCCTCACGAGCATGTCGAGCGTTACTGCGCGGAAATCATGACTAATGGCCTCAATGAAGTGGTCCTGTGCCGCGCATTTCCCAAGACCCTCACAGGAATCGTGAGACCAGGTACCTACCGACTAGCCAGGTTGGATGGGAAGAAGCTCAAACGCCCCTTCCATTCCGAAGCGCTGAGGAAATATTATCAATAAGGCCCTAAGTTCGCGCTACGGTAATACATCTCCTAGCTACAGTCAACACTTCGAAAAAGAAACCCCTCGGAATCGTGGTTCTGCGCTTTGATCGCGAACCCCTTCGATTCCCCCTCGGAATCGTGGTTCTGCGCTTTGATCGCGAACCCCTTCGATTCCCCCTCGGAATCGTGGTTCTGCGCTTTGATCGCGAACCCCTTCGATTCCCCCTCGGAATCGTAGGTTCTGCGCTTTGATCGCGAACCCCTTCGATTCCCCCTCGGAATCGTGGTTCTGCGCTTTGATCGCGAACCCCTTCGATTCCCACTCGGAATCGTGGTCCTGCGCTTTGATCGCGAACCCCTTCGATTCCCCCTCGGAATCGTGGTTCTGCGCTTTGATCGCGAACCCCTTCGATTCCCCCTCGGACCCCTTCGATTCCCCCTCGGAATCGTAGGTTCTGCGCTTTGATCGCGAACCCCTTCGATTCCCCCTCGGAATCGTGGTTCTGCGCTTTGATCGCGAACCCCTTCGATTCCCCCTCGGAATCGTAGGTTACTCGCAGCTTTGATCGCGAACCCGCCGATTCCCACTTTCGGAATGCGTGGTTCAAGCGCTTTGATCGCGAACCCCTTCGATTCCCACTCGGAATCGTGGTCCTGCGCTTTGATCGCAAACCCCTTCGATTGCCCCTCGAAATCGTGGTTCTGCGCACTGATCGCGAGCCACGCCGACTCCCCCTCAAGAACAAGATTTTCACCACCTCAACCAAAAAAAAAAAAAAAAAGAGGAGAACAGAGAGGAAAAGACGAAGAGAAAGAATCGGCTCGAAAGCGGCAAAAAAGCAACACTAGATTCATTCAGATCATGCCAACACATCCGAGGTTTTCAATAGACAAAGATCATACGGATTACAAAAAGGAGTTCCTAAGGCACCAGAGAAGCGTCCTCGCGACTCTCGCCATCATCACCCCCGGCCTCGGAGCCCCCCTCCCCGCCGCGACCAGGAACCGAAGTGCCTTCCGATAGACCTTCGCCAACAGGAGGTACCTCCTCGCCGCGAGCCACCTCGGGAGCTGAACCTGCGACGATCGAAATAGTAAGTTCTACGAGTGTCAGACGGAGGAAGAAGCACGTGAGTCCTTACCGTCCCCCTCAGTCTCATCCAAGGAGAGTTCGTCGTCTAGGAGCTCCTCGTCCGTCTCCACGTTGGGGTCCTCGCCAGCCAACGTCTTGAGGGCCTGCTTGTACGTCAGGGTATCGAAGTTAGTAGGGATCGTTCCCAACACCTCCGGTGGAACGACCTTCAACACCAACTCACGGAAGATCTTGAAGGCCTCTTCACCACCCTTCTGAAAGCCGGCCCCGTATCCCTGGTCCTTCTCCCCATATAAGGCAGAGACGGACTCCAGCTCCCTGATACGGCTGTGACAAAGGTCCAAAGTTTCCCGAAGGGAGGCCACCTCTTCCAGAGCTCGATCCCTCGCCACCACCGCGGTGTCCCTCTCGTCACCCATCCGAGCCAAGGAACCGTCTTTCTCCGCCACCTCCCTCACCAGCTTGTCCTTTTCTCCTTGGAGAAGAAGCAGTGAATGATTGACGGAACCCAAGTCGGAGGAGAGCTTCTCGACCTCAGCTTTGGAGGAAGTGAGACTCGCTTCGGCGTCGAGGCTTCGCTTCTCAAAGCTTTCCTTAGACAGCTTGATTTGCTCCACCATCTCCTCGAGCTCCTTCACTCTCTCGGAACGGGTCTTCACGCGACCCTCCAGCTTCAGCTTCTCATCCAATAACCGCCCACACTGGGCAGATGACGCCTTGAGGGACCCCTCGACCCTATTTTTCTCCCCCAATAGGAGAGAAAAATCAGTCCGGAGCTTCTGGTTCTCCGCCTCTAAGCTCGACACGGTCCCCCGGAGATGGCGACCCGCCTCCAGAAAACTTGCGGCGTGGTCCATCATCACCCCACTCTGAAAAGGGGATACACGTCATCTAAGCGTCAAGCGTCCTGTGAAAAAGACAGAAATTAGAAAAAACTTACCGAGACCGCAGCCAGACGCAGGTGAGCTGCTAGCTCAACCTCATTGAGGCATCGCAACCGAGCCTCCATGTCCTCGGTCCGAAGGAGCTCCAACGAAACGCTCGCCAGCGCCGGATCATGACATAAGAGGCCATCAAAGGGGTTGAACCCCAGCCCCATGGAACCCCCCGAAGTCCGACCCGTGTCTCCCGCTTCGGTCGCAGGGCCCTTCATCTTTTCTGAAGGGGGTACCGGAACAGCTTCTGGCTCCCCTTCTTCAGAATGCGCAGTCCCATGGCCACCATGCTCCACGCCGCCACAGGCAGAGTCCAAAGCATTTTCAATCTCCCGCAGCAAGAGGCCGCCCGAGTCGAGCGGCTCGGAGGAAACACTCACGGGAGAAGCGCCTCTTGCGCCTTGGACCCCCCTCTTGCGCTCGCTAAGGGGAATAAGGTCTTCTTCAGAAATAGACTCTTCCCTTGCGGGAGGAGTCGCCTCGCGTCCGTCCCCCTCTTCCGGGACCAACACGATGGACACTTTCTTTTTTGAAGCAACCGCCTTCCGGTTCCGTTTAAGAATCTTCCGCAGAGGGGGACCTGCTTCGTCATCCTTCCTTTCCTCCACCCGAGGAGGCTGCTCAGTTTCCTCCCTCGCGCCCTCGGAAGTATTTTTCTCAGTAGCAGAAGATCCCTCCTTCGTCTTAAGAACCTTAGGAGGCCTGTCATCCGATACCCGGTCCTTCCTCTTCTTCTTCTCAAGCTTCGCTGCTCTCAGTTTGGCCTCGTTGGCCCGAACTCCCGCCAAGAGGATACTTAGTGCGGTCTTTACCTCGATCGGGCTACCTGTAGAAGAATTCACAAAAACCCATCAGAAAGATGAAAAGGCACCGGGGACTTGGCGAAAAGAAAGGAGTCAAAGCGAGGACCCTACCCAGGGCCGAATAAAGATCACAGGCTTGCAGGATCTCGCTAGTCAAATACCTATCGACTGGAATATCAATCCACTCCTTAAGCCTTTGGAATTCAGAATCTTCCTCCGGTGTCAGTTCTTTCCTTTCCGAAGGAATAAGCTTCGGAGCACCCCATCGGGTCCGAACCCCCAACCCCTCGGAACTGGAGACAAAGAAGAACTTTGACTTCCATTCCTTTATGGACGAAGGAACGGGACCGAGGAACCTCCTATTCCCCCTAGCCCCAAAATAGTACCAATCAGTATGTCTCTCTTTGCTCAAGCCGAAGAAAACCCTAAATCGTGAAACCGTGGGCTCAAGTTGATGGTAACGGCACATTATTACAAAACCACATAGACACCTCCATGAGTTTGGGGCTAATTGGGACGGACATACTTCAAATTCTCTAAAGATGTCTACGAAAAGCCTCGGGAATGGTAACCGAAGGCCAGCCAGAAGGGCATCATAGTAGATTGCGATCTCACCATCTCCAGACGGAGAACTCGCGCGTTCCAAGGGCGCCGGAACTCTATACTTTAGTGGAGACTCAGCCCCAGAAATCCTATACGCTAAGGCTATCTTGTCTATTGCCTTCGAAGAAAGGAGATTGGGGAAAGATGAGGAACAAGCATCTGGTTTTTCAACAACACCTAAAACAGTTTCAAGAGCGAGGACAGGAGATTTAACTGATGGAAAAGCAGGACAAGCCGACGAAGGAAGGAGGGGCTCACCTGAAGCCATCAGCGATGAACGAACGAACACCGGGAAACCCTTTCGCATGCAAATCACCAAGTCTCACTGCAGAGAAGACAACTGTAACTCCTTCAGAGGGAAAAGCTTTTTCGAAAGGAGATAGTGCAGTGGAGAAGTGTATAACAAACATTATCCCCCTCTTAACGGCCCAGATCGCTTCCCCAACCGGCGCGTAATCAGAGCCGGACGCGTGGATTAAGTAATGGAAGGCCCAGATCGACGCACGAAAGCGAGCTGCCCTGGATTCATGCCACGTAGGGCAATGGTGGAACGGTCGCTATCATTACCCCACCAACGCCTGTGACAAAGGAGCCTGGAAAAACTCAAAAGTTACGGCGCATTTAATGCACCCCAAGCCAACGATTGGACCCTTCACCTGCTCACTCAGAACCTGATCCGAAGCATATGTCTCTCCGTGCTGCCATGCCGAGCTACCCTTTTGAAAGGGCTCGCTGATCACAAGACGCTTCCTTTGTATGCTTAGCTCACGCAAGCATACTAGAGGGGGACTGATGAGGGGTGAAATCGATGAACACACATGGAAACATGTCACCTCGACACATGGAGGATCTCTACACCGCCGAATCACTAGTCAAGCCCCTTCCAAGCATTGTTCGAAGAACACTCAAGTCCCTTCCGGCATTGTCTCAAGACCACTCAAGTCCCTTCCAAGAGCAACCCAAGGACAAACCAAGAGTAATCGGAAGAGCCTCCCCGAGCAAATTCAAAGAAGAGGAGTTTAGAAGGGCCTCCCCGCAATGACCTTCCAAACGGTCTCCAAAGCAAATTATCCAAAGAGAATTCAAGAGCCTCGCCGAACCAACTTCCAACAAGACTCCCTTCTCCCCAAGCAGCCCATGAACCCTTCTAGAAGAAGCAACAAGCCAACCAAGAAGCCAAGAGGTTGTAACCAAGGCCTATAAATAGCCAAGGCCTCACACTTGTAAATGAGGATTGAACTCCTGGTACACCCACACGCTCCCTCTCTCCCCTCCCTTGTAAAATCACTCATAGTGGAATTCTCTCTCCAAAGCTTGGAGACCCGTGGTTTTTCCCCGATTAAGGGGTTTTCCACGTAAAAGTCTTGGTGTTTCGTCTTCTTGATTCCTCCTCTCTTGATCTTCTTGGATTCTTTCCCCATAAAAACCTTACAAATTTAAGTGTTGACTTGGTTCTTGGGATCTTCCCGAAAATCTCGTTAACAAGTTATTTTCTGTTAAAGTTAAATTTTGCTTTTTCTTAATATTCTGTCTATTAAACTTTTTTAAAAAAATTCTAAATATGGGGAGAAGTATGGCCGTCAAAGATTAAGTTATTTCTCAAACTTCTCTACAACAACAACAACTACTAAGCCTTAATCCCATACTAGATGGGGCCGGCTATATGAATTCTCTGTCTCTATGTAGTTCTATCAAAGATAAGATCTGGAACAACATCTAATAAACGTAGGTCCTTAGACACTACATCTCATCATGTAATCCTCAGTCTACCTCTACCTCTCTTTTTACCTTCTATTACCAAACTATCACATTTTCAAATCGGGGCACCTAGGGGTCTACAACACACGTGTCCAAACCATCTTAAATGCCCTTCTCTTATTTTATCTTCAATTGTTGCAACATGCACCTTCTGTCGGATGTGTTCATTTCTAATCTTATCCAATCTTGTATGGCCACACATCCATCTTAACATTCTCATATATATATATATATATATATTATTGCATACTTTCTAGGGTGCTCAATCATCTTGGTATAATCAGATTTGGTGAAAGAAATAATTTAGGATGAGAGATGAAAAGATGGATTTTTTGCAGTAACTATTGGATTTTTTTTTCAGTTACATTATCTGCTATGGTTTGAAAGATTTTAAGCATCCTGATTTCTTAACTTCCTTGGCTTATGTAGTATGGTCCATGGATGACAAAACTCTCTTTCTGTAATCTCAAATTTGTGCTGTTGGACTCCACTTCTATGGTAGTGTTATTTGTAAGAAGAAAAGACTCAAAAGAGTGAGAAAACTTGATTTGTATCGCAATATAATTTAAGTTTGAGTTTATTTTATATCCTAAAATTGAGAGTTTCCATGCTGGTGTGCATATTTTTTTGTGTTTCTAGTGGCTTATATGGGATTCTTGTTGACATTGATAAACTCCTCTTAAATATATGTTGGTTTGCCTTATAGGATCAGGATTCCCTTGATTTTCTATTTTCCAATATTTTTAATGATGGAAATGTGAGTCATCTTATAATAATAAGTGGTCCATCCACCTTTTTATATATAAAAATAATAATAAAAATAATAGGTAAATAACTATTCATCCCTCAATAGTAAACTTATTCCCTATAGGTCCCTCAATAGTAACTATTTATTAGGGTCCTTGGGTGGGGGCTTAGTGTAAATAGGGTTTTGAGTGTGTGGTTTCAAAAGATAAATAGTGTATGAATAGTGTAGGGACCTATAGGGAATTTGCTCAAAAAATAAAGGAGATCATCTAATTAATTTTTCACATTCAACCTGGATCTAATTTTATTAATTATTAAATTAATTAATTTTATGTTAAGCTATATTATAAAATTTCTAAAGATAATAATTTATATTTAATTAAAATATTTTTTCTTTTTTCACTTTTACTCCTTTATATGTAATTTTTAAAAACACTATATATAATTTTATAAAAAAAAATGTTCATAATATGCTAATAATAACATTTTTATTATTATATCATTGTAAATTTTTTAAATTTTTGTTTCCTATCTGACTTTTGGATGCACTAATTTGCATCTGGAATGTTGTGTGCTTAACTTCCTCAAATGTTTTCTGTTATTCGGAAGGAAGCAGGGGTCAGGGAGGGTTGTATCATGTATGTAGGCATTTAGACTTTGGATTTTATGTTTCAAGAAGATGATCCCTTAATAAACATGTGCTCATTATATATGTAGATGGCATAGTCATCACAAGGAATGATCCAAAAAAAGAAAGACACTACAAGAATACTAATTCAAAGAATTCAAAATGAAGGATCGTGGTCCCTTAAAGTATTTTCTTGGGATCGAAATGTCAAGATCCAAAAAATGATATTTCTGTCATAGAAAAAGTATACCTTGGATCTATTACATGAAACTGACATGTCAACCAGTTGATACACGTGTGGAAGAAGACTTGAAGTTATGCGTTGAGCCAGACCAAGTTCCAACAGATAAAGGGAGATACCAAAGACTTGTAAGGAGACTAATGTACTTGGCACATACAAGACCGGATCTTGCTTATGCATTGAATATTGTTAGTCAATTTATGCATAATCTTGGAGAACAACATTTGAATGTAGTTATCCGCATCTTCAGGTATTTAAAATTTGTACCTGGAAAAGGAGTTCTGTTCACTAAAAATGCAGGTTGTTGCACAGATAGTTGCAGCATCGATGCCACAAACTATTGCAACATTGATGCCTATTCTAATACTGATTGAACTGGATCAAAAGATGATAGGCATTTGACTTCTTGTTACTTTACATTTGTTGGAACCTCATTACATGGAGAAACAAGAAACAAAATGTTGTTACTCGTTTAAGTGCAGAAGCCGAATTCAGAGGTATGGCCCTTGCACTTTGTGAAATATTGTGGTTGAAACTTCTTTTGAAAGATTTGGGATACTCATCTAGGCAACCAATTCAATTATACCGTGACAATAAAGTTCCATGTGATATTGCCCACAATCCGGTCCAACATAGTCGTACAAAGCATGTAGAGGTTGACAGATTCTTTATTAAAGAGAAGCTTGATGAGGGTATATTGGAGTTGCCTAAGATCATATCAGAGGATCAGTTGGCTAATTTTCTTACTAAAGCTATCTCAAATTGAATCTTCTCAAAATTAGTGGGCAAGTTGGACATGTCTAATATCTATGCACCATTTTGAGGGGGAGTGTTAGATTTACTTCTTAATTTGGAGATTTCCTTGATTGATTGAATATATGATTGATTGGAGATTTGAAATATTACTAAACTTGGAGATTGTATAGTTTTCTTTTTCTTTATTCGATAATTGAGTGAGTTGATATAAATTGTAATGTAATTATCTTATGAGAAGATGAATGAAAAATAACAGAGTTTCTTACTCATCATGATTGTTCCATTGTTCTCAACCTTTATCACCATTGTTCAATTATTCTCAAATTTTATCAGCTTGATCTACCTCTCTTTGGTTTGAGGTTCACTTAAACTAATGAGCGAGCTTGACCAATACTTGTAAAACTAGATTGGTTTCTAGTATCTTATGATTGATCATCGCCTTCTCTCGGGTTTGGCAATCAAATCTGATCATGCTCCAACTTGTCTGGAATAATCCTTACGATCTTCGACAATGATTCTTTCATTTTGATCTGCCCTGAACTCGCGTGGATAGTTTTTGGAGTTTGATGAGCTTGTGGTGGACCAAAATTGACTTCTTCAGTGAAAGGGGTTTTCATTATTTCCAAAAAACCTATTCCTCCTTTACTTGGCATCTCAAAGTGTGACATAGGAACACCTTCCAATTCTTAAGCAATAGAAAGATGAAAATCCTATCGGATATTGATTTGCTTGATGTTGCTAAGGGGTCTAGTATCTTATCTGATGTGAAAGTGGCTAGAGATGCTATTGTTGGAAGTGCAAACATAATCCCACATTGGATAATTTGAGAATAGTGAAAAGACATATATATGATTGAGAACATTCAATAACAACAAGGTTTTTTGGGTTAAGCCTAAAAAAAATCGTGTGAGTTTGGCCCAGAATGGATAATACTGTTCCAACGTAGAATATAGGGTGCCCTAGTCCTATTGGCTATTGCCAACAAAGTCCATCATCAAGAAATGCTTGGCCTTTACCTTGGAGGGCCCACCACAGAGATGACAATGATTTTTCTATAAATATAGTTTATCCATTTTTATTATATATATATATATATATATATATATATATAATGTTTACTGTGCTCTAGAGGAAGGAGAGAAAGTGCCATTTGGCTAGTGTTTTGCGACCACCTGCATATATGAAAAAGGAGATCTATGCATACAAATTAAAATGACCAAATGTATGGAAGCATTCCCTTAAATTCATCAATGTTTTCTCGGAAGAAGTTTAAAGACAGTGAGCACGAGTTAAAGTACTCCAGTGATTGCTTATAATTATACCCACGCACTTTCCAAATTAACCACACTTGCTTAAAAATTTAGAATAAATTAATATTACAAAAATGTTTAAAAATACACGAGACATAGGAATTTACTTGAAGGACAAGAGCATTATTGCAGATTTCTTTCGCAAACTTAATTAATTAAATTAATGAGATTAATTAGTTCAATAGGTAGCGCTTTTCTGTTATACAGAAGACAACAGAAAGTGTGCAAAAGAGAGAGAGAGAGAAAAAAGTTAGAAAAGATGGACAAATTACTATTCAGAGAAGTGGACTATAAATTCATCTTAATCAGCCAATCCAATTTGCTACGGTTTCTATATATCAATCCAATCAATCTTTCTGTTCAGACTAATCACATGGAATATATCCCACAGCCGTCAAGTGATCAAGAAACCCCTCTTCTGATTCCAAACAAAATGTAGAAGAAAAATAAGCAACTTGTTACTCATGAAATTGATCAAAACTGTCACCATCTTCATGTTCATGTAGATAATCCCATACACAAAAATAGATGAGCTATTTCGTTGACAAATGGCACGTGGATATATGTTATCAACCCATGGTATTTATGTACTAAAACTCATCTATTTGCTACATAAACTCTTGTTAGGGGGGGAACACAATAACAAAAACCTCATTGGAGAAATGCAACTGTAAAGAGAAATAAAAACAAAAGGACAACACACCAAAGGTCATGTGAAAAACCCTCAAAAATCAAAAAAATCACGGGACCTCAACAAGCAAGTAATCCACTAAAATCAGGAAAACATATTGAGTTATAGATCTCATGTTGATGTCCTAATTTGAGATTATATTAATATAAGAAAAAAAATA
The DNA here is from genome assembly GCA_026586065.1 of Dioscorea zingiberensis. Classification (NCBI taxonomy): domain Eukaryota; kingdom Viridiplantae; phylum Streptophyta; class Magnoliopsida; order Dioscoreales; family Dioscoreaceae; genus Dioscorea; species Dioscorea zingiberensis. The sequence continues at coordinate 973,127 of CM048822.1, read as the reverse complement.
ACAAAAAAAAATACAAGTTTTGATGACTAAAGCTCTAACAATTAAACTCTTACAACAATACGCAGATTAACACTTTCTTTCTTTTACGATGGAGATCAAAATAGTGTGAGAGCTTCTTTATTGTGAAGAAACCAATCAAAAATATTCCCAAATCTCTTATTCAACTTCCTTTTTTCCCCTTTCTTATTTGCCCTATATTTTTACTACTTTTAGGTAACTCCTATCTCGAGTCGGCTTCCCAGGAGCTGCTATCAGCTCAGGTCTGTTCGGGTTTGTTTATAGGAGTTGTTGCCAGCTCGAATTTGCTTCTAAGAGATTGAGGGGGTGTTTGGATTGGCTTTTGAAAAAAGTATTTTTTTTTTAGTTTGTTAGAAGGACTTTTAAAAAAAGGACTTCTGAGAGTAAGTTAAGCACTTCTGTTATTTTTATGTTTGGGTATGTTAATCCAGAAGTATTTTTATAATAAAAATAAATAATAATAATAATAATAATAATAATAATGGTATTTTGGTAATTGACCATTTTCAAAATAGGTTTAAAAAGGTTTCAGATTGGTGTTTTGGTAATTAACACTTTATAAAACAACTTCTACAAAAACTTTTTTCGTAAGACCAAACCACTCAAATTTCTAAAAAAAACACTTCTGGGTTTTTTTTTAGTGTTTATGCTTTTTTTTAAAAACCCATCTAAACACTTTTTTTTTCTCCAGAAGTGCTTAACTTAATCCAAAAGCACTCCTTGAGAAAAAAAAAGTCAATCCAAACATCCCTGATTTAGCTTAACCATGACTCAGATTTACTTCCCAGCAGCTCAACCTCAGCTCGGATTTGCTTCTAGGAGCACCTATCTGTGTTGGTGTTGGACTTCGTCCACAACAACTGTTACTGAATAGCAAGACTCCCCTGTCTGGTTTCTGAATTTGATTAGGTCTTATGACCTATACATACCTGTCTATCTAAACAATCTGATCTATAAATACTCACCATCACCAATCCCATTCTTCATCCATCCAATATCCAAGTCCATGCCAATGTCTCTCAGTCTCCTCTTCATCATCTTCTTCTTCTTCTTCATAGGCTCTTTCACAAGCTCTCATGGAGCTGGGAGCATTGCTATTTACTGGGGCCAGGATGAAAGTGAAGGAACTCTAGCTCAAACATGCGCAACTGGAAACTATGAATTCATAAACATCGCTTTCCTCAACACCTTCGGCAACGGCCGGAACCCGAAGCTCAACCTCGCAGGCCACTGCGATCCCGATGCAGGCGGCTGCACCGGTCTCAGCAAAGACATCAATTCATGCCAAGCCAAAGACATCAAAGTGATCCTCTCCATTGGAGGTGCATCAGGAGACTACTCTCTGTCCTCCAAAGAAGACGCCAGGCAAGTGGCTCTCTTCATTTTCAACAACTTCCTCTCCGGCAAGTCCTCCAGCAGGCCTTTCGGCGATGCCGTTCTCGATGGCGTAGACTTCGATATCGAACAAGGTAATGGAGCTCACTACGATGATCTAGCAAGGTTTTTATCATCTTTCAGTAGTAAAGGAAAGAAGGTGATCTTGACGGCGGCGCCGCAGTGCCCGTTCCCGGATGCATTCATGGGAATAGCACTGAACGCCGGAGTGTTCGACAATGTTTGGGTCCAGTTCTACAACAATCCACAGTGCCAGTTTAAATCTGGTGATGCGAGGGGTTTCAGTGATGCGTGGGAGCAGTGGACTACTGAGATCAAAACGACGAAGGTTTTTCTTGGGTTGCCGGCGTCGCAGGACGCCGCCGGAACTGGGTTCGTCCAGGCGGAGGAGCTGAAGTCGGAGGTGCTGCCGTTGATCAAGAAGTCTGAGAAGTATGGAGGAGTGATGCTCTGGTCCAAGTTCTATGACGACAAGACTGGCTATAGTTCAGACATCAAGAAGCAAGTTTAGTAGTTTATTGATGGATTATATATATACATATATGATCCTCATTATTATCATCATTATTATTTTAATAAAATGATAAATTAAATCTAATTATTTGGATTTTAAAAAAAAAATGCAATAGTACTAAACATCCAAAATATTAAATGTAAGAAATCAAACGTGAGGAATCAATATATATGCTGCAAAAAAAAATTTAATAATCACTAATAATTGATCGATCTTCTTGACTTTGTCTTACTACCAAGTTAATCCATCAACTTTACCTTATTTTCATCCAAGAATTAACAAAGAAAAACAAAGGTTTTTTTTTTTTTTGGCAAAAGTGAATAAATCATGTTAATTTATTCAATAAAATAAAAGAGCAAGTTATTTATAGGTCCTTGAAATAGTAATAAAGTCCCTACCCAATACACTATTTGCTACACCCCCACTAACACCTACCCAAGGGACTATATGGGATATTGGCACTATTTGAGGGACCTATTGTTCATTATCCTAAAATAAAATTAGAAATACATATAGTATTGTGATACATATTAGAGTGATTGGATACTACATAGTGACACCTCTTGATTGAAAGTCAAGATTCATTTTGGAGTTTTTTACCTGCTGCCTTTGGAAAAACTAATGAAATTACTTCTCACTATATTATTTTTTTATAATATTTCATAACCCCTTTTTTTATTTTTATTTTTATTTTATTTATCATCTTGAGTTAGTTCTTCCAACAAAAGGTCTTGAATATTTTTTTTATAGTTATTATAAAAACCAAATAAAAGATAAAAATATCCTCATCTTTTTGTAGTTGATATCTATCAATGATTAAGAAACAATTAAAAATATTCTGAAATAGGTTATAAGTAAATTATGGTTCTATTAACAAAACTACAAGTAAATCTATTTTAATTGATAATCAAAGAAAATATGAGATTAACCTATATTTTTTAGAATTATTTGTAAAACTTTCAAAGTAAAATAAAATAATTAGATTCTCATTAAAATACAATGTAAAATACATCATAAACTAAATTGAATACATAATATATCCTTTAGTTTCTAAATTTTACTTGAGAATATGAGAAAAAAAAAAGATAATTAAAAATGATATCATATATAAAACAGTCAAAATTATCACTTTACAAAATTAAAACAAGATGTTTTACATCTAATCCAAATTAAAACATAAAAATTAGGGATAGTAAATAAAACAAAAATAAAATAAAGGATTATAAGATATTATTGAAAATCAAGGAAATGACAAATGATTTTGTTATTTTTTAAGGGATGACAAATAAAAAACTCTTCATCTTATGATAGATTCAGTCTTCACTAAGTGGTGCCCAACAAACACATGCAGTGCATCAAACCAATAAAGTGGAAGAAATTCAAAAATAAAATTGTGTATAAAGGTGTTATTTATTGATAAAACAAATCAAAAGCTATGTTTTCAATAATGTTGGAACATTCAAACGTTACTCGAGATCAACCTAACACAGAGAATCAAATACTTTCTTTTTTCTTTATTTTTCATGAACAGTACTGTTTGTAACTCCTTTTTTTTATCCATAAACTGCATTCAAAATTGTTTGAGATATTTCAATATTTTAAAAGTTCTTCAATGATCAATTCATATGGCCCACGTTTTGGAATAAGAATAAAACTTCGGTGGAGCCAAAATTAAAATTGGTTTCTTCTCTCATGCAATAATACATTATTTATTTTTTATTTTTAATAATTTTAAAATAAATAATTTCAAATATAACAAATATGTTTAATGTGTTCTGAATTGAAGAATTTCCTCTCAATTTATGATGTTTTTAGAAAAAAAACATCATAAATTGACAAGCTTCGGCAAAGCTTACATTTTCTGATACATCCGCACCAATTTCACTACCTTTAGAAAACAAAATGACTTAAACATCTACAATCCCCTAGCTCTCTGTCTCATCAAAGATCTTTTAAACACACTTTACTCTCATACTAGTATTTTAAATCTTTATTTAAAAAAAATTTAGTACTGTTGAAAGTATAAATTTATTTTCTCTCAAGAAAATACATCCGCACCAATTTCACTACGTTTAGAAAAGACCTCCATATAATAAGGACAAATCTTTTTGAGTGACAAATCAAACTCCACACTCAAAAGATGTAATATTCCCACAGGGATATTGTTAAATCTTCATTTTGAATGACAATCAGACTCCACGCTCAAAAGACCAAACATTCCATAATAATAAAAAAAAAAGACTTCAATATATATGAAAAGAAGACTAGAGTCAATTGAGTGGGTGTCTGGTTCTTTATTGGGATTAGATGGAACATATTCTGCCCAAATGAATGGACCAAAACAAAATTCCCACTCTGTTCCAATTCCAAAGATTCAGTGTGTGTGTGTGTGTGTGTGTGTGTCTTTGAGTGAGGTTTGCCCCTCTATATATATGTCCCTCAATACCAAAGGTTCAGCTCATCAAGCTCACTTCTTAATTTGGCAAATCCAAAACTAGGTATGCCCTGCTTCCACTTTTCTTAGCCATCGAGAATTAATGGCATTGCATATACAGTTTTGATTGGCTAGGTACAGTACTAAAAGTGCCATTTATTTTTGTTTCAACTTTTTTATTCTAATTTATTCTAAGGTTTATTTATTTATCTGTTTACTTAGTTTAAAAGTTGACAAACCAATTACATTAAATAAATTCTTTACTTTAATTTGATTTACATGGACTTGAACTAACAAAATCTCACTGATCATGATCAGTACAAGTCAAAGGAGGAGGAGTTATGGGTCGCGATTCATTTTTCGGAGGGTAAAGATTACCCAAAGTATCATATTAATTAATTTGACTTGACTTACATATTCTCATATCTATACACTTGCTAAGCTATATTTTTTAAGTACAAAAGTTTTTTCTTTCCTTTTAATTTGTTGCACTTTAATTATGTGTTCAATATTAATGATTCTCACATCGAAATAATTAATATTATATGCATTTATATATATACAGGGTTGTTGACAGAGTTGGGAAAGGTTTAAAAGGATCTGCAAATGACATAGGATGGTTACAAAATGCTCCTGGCATACCTCCTGTTGAAGATGGAACCAAAAGATTTGATAATCTGCTCTTCAACATCAAGTTAATATATAAAAAGTTTGTTGGGTTAATTAATTTATTACAAGAACTAAATATATTAATCAAGCTTTTCTCTCTATCTCCCTCTTTCAGAAATTACAGTGAGCATACCTTGCCAAAGTCATTTATATACTTGTTGGTACCAGGTAAATAGTAAACTCGATACTTAATTTCTCCATAGAAAATATATAAAGAACAAAAACGTTATATATAAGTACTTATAATCAAGTTACTTAAGAGAAACAAATATTCCAATGGAATTTTAATCTTAATTCCCTTTTATTCTTTATCCAATCAAACCACAATCAATTTTTTCATCACCTTGTATATATTTTGAATTCAGGCCTTTGCAGCAGCCTTGGACCATCTAAATTTTCTGAGACCAAAGCATATTTCTCCAACCTTGGACTGCAGTGTAAGATTGCCAAGATTGATAGTAAGGTATATATCTATATCTGTCTTCCTCTCTTCCTCCTCTTCTTCTTCTAATTCTTCTTTTAATATATAATTAATTAGTTTACTTAATTTTACAAATGTGTACAAACCAGATTTATATGCTTCATACATGGTGGTTTCCTTAAAGTGGAAGTTAATTGCCAAGTCTTGCTACTCTTTTATGATCTCTTTATCTCTTTGTCTCTCTATATACAAAGTTCGATAACACGCAATACCGTCGGATCACCGCAGAAATCCGATCACGCTTATTTTATTTCGGAAGATATTTGAAGGATTTTCAACCGTATGGATGGGATGATCATCATAAAATAAGCTACCATGGTGACCGTTTGGTCCTCCCACTTGAAATTCTGAACAATTAAAATTTTTCTAAAATAAGAATCGTTAAGTGGGAGGACTAAACGGTCACCATATCGTATTTAAAATCGACAGGCTCACTTTTATTTTTCACGATCTTCCCATCCGCATCGGTTGGAAATCCTTCATACACGCTTTCCGAATAGGCATGGCGGCCGGATTCACAAGAATGATCCGGCCGACCGCACCTAATCACAGCTGTATATATATATATATATATATATATAGATAACTTGATATTAAACATTTTTTTTCAGGCTGGTGTTATGGCCAACGCCGCCACAATCAAGGAGCACATTGAGAAACTGTATTGCCGGTACAAGAAACCTGTGGTGATTCTGGGACATAGCAAAGGTGGTTTAGACGCAGCTGCAGCCTTATCTATTTATTGGAATAAACTCGGAGACAAGGTTGTTGGTCTGGTGCTCGCCCAAAGTCCCTATGCTGGCAATCCCATTGCTTCTGATATTCTCCGTCAAGGACTCTTGAAACATGTTAATCTCAAGAAGGAAATCATGGAGATCGTCATGTCTGGTATCCTCAATGTAAGTCAGATAAATCTCAACTGATCAAGTTATGATCAAAAGGAATTTGGCTTTAATAATAGTGAATGCATGAAACTTGTTAATCAGGGAGATTTAAGTGCCATCGAGGACTTGACATACGAAAAGAGAAGGGAATTCTTGAGATCATATCCACTTCCAAGAGAAATCCCAGTAGTCTCATTCCACACTGAAACCAAGATAAATATGAGTATTCTCACAAAGTTTTATGAAGTAGCAAACGTGAAGTTCTCTATCACTGCTCCTGCCGGTGTTAAGAGTTCTTCCAAGATATCAGTGCCATGGCCTCTGTCTTCTATGCTGGCCGTGATGGCGGCGTTGCTTAAGCTTCGATACGGTGAGAAGAGTGATGGTCTTGTGACCAGGAAGGATGCTGAGGCTCCAGGTTCGGTTGTAGTCCGGCCTCAGAGGAATCTAGATCATGAATGGATGGTGCTGCCTTCTCTCAATGAGGATCGCAAAGAAGCTAATAATTGTCAGGTTATCGAAGCTCTCTTCACTCTCCTCATAGAGGTTGCGCTGAGGAAGGGCTTCCTCGTGCCTGCCAATTGATCATCCAACTATCTCGATCCGGTGTGCTACTCTATGAAATAAACCATGCATCCTAAAATAAGATATTGTTGTAATATATATCTGTTATGGATGAACTCACTGCTTCTCCTCATACGCTCTAATCCATCCCCCGCATGTCGAGGCTTCTTTTTTTTTTTTAATAAAGTGAATAAATCATATTTATTTATTTATGATAATAGTTAAGCTCATATTACAACCTCAGTCAGAGTGCATAAAGAGATACAAAAATTCAATTGAAGGCTTTCCTCATGATTAAGTTTGGTGGTTGGTATCTCAGACTCCATCTGATGCCGCTTGGTTCCCTGCTATGTCCTCCTCGAAAACTTCATCACCTCCTGTGATCCGTGGCGGTGTGTCACTAGTGAGCGCTAGACTCCTTTTCACTAGATTATGTGACGTCTCCAATTTCGACTTTTTGGAGAGTGGAACTGCATTCATCCATGAGAGTAAGAGGAAAAAGATGTCACGGATGATTCTCAAGAAAACGCGTTGTTTGTCTCAAAAACATCGCATGTTTCTCTCGCCCCAAATACTCCAGGTAATTGTCAGGACTGCAAGTTTCCATCCCTGTCGCAGGGGGTTACACACCCTGAGACTGGTATCCTTGTTTTCCCATAATTGCAGTGTACTGTATGGCTCCATTCTTACTCCAAATATGTTGCGAAAATGCCTCCATATGTTCACCACACTCGATGCTTCAAACATGATTTGAAGTTCAACCTTTCCTTATTAGATAGAGACCTATTAATGCATTTTAGATTTAGATGCCGAGTTGTATACAACGATAATTGTTCGATCACATAAGTGAAACTGTTACAATTGTTGTGGTACTACAAATGAAATTGCTGTGGAAGTGAATCCATTCTCTTCCTCATTTTTCTATCTTTAGTCATATGTGATATTCTGAGATCAAGACTGTGATTCACAGTAAACTGAACAAAAAACACCATAGAAGAAAATTGAACATCAATGCTGTAATTATAGCTCCATAGCTTCAGCAAAGATCTGCAGAAGATAAATACTCATGAGGTTTTCGGTTATCACTTAAGATGGTTATCAATAGTTGCTGTGCACTCTATCATAGTAAAAAAAAGAAAGAAAGAAAGAAAGAAAAAATAGGTTAAAAACTATGTACCTAGACCAGTCCATGGAATAAGAAAATAATAAAAAAGCATGGCATCCATGGGTGTAGCTTGACCTGGAATTTAGAAAAAAAAAAAAAAACTATCAGTAATAGGAAGGCTCACTACTGCAAGAGATATACATCAAAATAAAAGCATCAAAATAAAGGCACATAAAAAACTATTGACTTGGACCTATAGACAAAAATATGCTAAAATAAATTCACCTTGTCATTGCGGAGGTGACCGAAGAGAAGGCCCAGTTCGAGTATAAACACATAAATACAAATTTTAACTTTGTTGAGGCTTCTCCTCAGAAGGCCGGCGAAAATAGTAGCTGGATAAATATTTGGAAGTGCCATGGTTAGCAATGAGGCCAAATAAAAGACACAGGCAGTTATATAAGTGGCTTACACATAGATTTTAATGCCATGCATTGCAGAATACTTCCTAAGCAGCCTCTCCACTGTATACATCACTGATCGGGATCCAATTCGAGGCAAATGAATGGATGCTTTGGCAAATTAGACAGGGCAACAGAAAATCATTAGCAAAACTGTTTGCTCCAGATTTTTGTTAAATGAATCATGTAATAGCATAAAATAAGAAAGGCCCTCCAGTTCGAATGGATGTAATCCTTGAACTCCGCAGGCCAATGTCCCATGTATTAACAATTGAATGACCCATTAGGAATACATTTATGCCATTCCTGTTTCTCGATATCAATCACACTAGGACATCAACATATGAAGATGAGGTAATTCAAGATTTTCAAAAGACACTACTGGTAAAACAGATTCCGATTTATATCAAAAATAGATAAAGAAACATACCAGATTTTTGAGCAGCTGTAAACGATGCCTTGGCCAAGCATTTTTCTAAATCAGATAAAGAGATACTGCTTCGTGGAACTCTGCGTCTAGGATTATGTGATTGTACAACAGCCAGGGCTACAGACAAAGGAGCAGCGAAGTATGTGCTAGTGTCACCATCAGAACCTGGCAAGACAAGATACAAAATTATGGGAACTCTAAATGGAAACTCCAATACATTTTAATTAATTTGCATAAAATGATGGCATAAAAATATGAATACTAACAACAAAAACAAAAGATGAGTTAAGATTGAAAGATGACCAGTCAACTCAATTAAATGGAGATCACCCATATGTAGATCGCCGCATTTAAAAGCCTGATGATAAGCATCTGGAATGCTTGAAGAAAGAGCAGCAAGAGAATTAAACATCCCTCCAAGACCCCATTTCCCAGAAGTATCCACACAACTGACATGAAAAAACAAAGGCATCATCACTATGTCAACTGGAGATAAATAGAACAACTGAAACAAACATAAAAATGAAATACATAAAGAAGCATGGCTTTCAGAAGCTCAAGGGAAAAAATAAAATAAAATAAAATAAAATATAAGAAATGAGGATTGGACCACACTCAAAACAGATACTAGAAATTACCAAAATATAATCGCAGGTTCTGAGAGGCAAATGGTTGATGGCTTTGTGCAATCTCCAAACACAAATTGGATGGACCCTGAATCAGCTACAATTTGATCATCCGCTATATAATCAGGATCCTTGGTAGCTAAGGACTTGTAACCTAGAGCCTCCCACTTTGCCAACTTATTTTCTGTTGCTTTTTTTTTCTGAGCTTCACGAGTTGACTGCATCTTTTCCAGAACATTTCTTCTCTTTCCTAGGGATAAAGTTGAATCTGCAAGGGATTGTGAAGCCTCTCGGAACTTCTCAACCCAAGATAAATATGCTGCCTCATCAAGTTTGCAGTCAAACTTGGTGGAACCAGGATTACTCTTCATAAGCTCATTATCCAACAAAGTTGTTGGATTAATTTCAAATCTCTGATCATCCTTCTGTGATGTTCCATTCTTGCGCATTTCAATAACCTTATTGGTCATTGCATTCAAGTCATTAATATTCTTTTCACTCAAGTTTTCAGCAGTAACATCAGTAGGATCAAATATTTGCAACCCAAAGATGAGAGATCGTATGTCAACAGCCTCCCCACCAAGTTTTCCTATGTCCTGAATATCATTATCCTTTTGGCCAACCACATCATTGCTGAGATTTAATTTTCTTTCTGCTCTCCTAATGATGACCTAAGAAGAAAACAATCATATTTACTATTTCACAGAAAGACTAAATAACTAATGGTTCCAGCTAAAATGGGAGCAATTTTTCTGTTCTTGACCTCCTCTATTGAATGTTCTGTGACCAGATTTATGGATAATACATGGCTCATTTGACCAATACGGTGCGCGCGCTGTAAGGCCTGCTTGTCAACTTGCGGATTCCAATCTTGTTCATAAAATATAACCTAAATCAAAAGCATAAGTCGGTAACGATGCCAGTGTAGTAAAGTAAATGATAATGTTCGTAAAGTAGTATCATAATAACATAATGGAGATTATACGTAAATTCTGCAATTAAAAATTTAAAAACAAGATTGTTTTATTACATCATTTGTGTGGAAGTGTCAGCCCACTTGAGCATCTTAACAACATTAGACTGGTTGCATAAGCTGTTCATGTATGCAATAATCTACACACAATATGGTTGAGCACTTTTATTATTTAGTTGGTGCTATTGTGCAGTCTGAATAACAGAAACTAACAATAGAAAGATGTCAAATTATAAATAATAAAACTGAGACTATCCAAAGAACCATAGCAATAAAAATTTATGCAAGTAACCTCATCTTTGCATGTTAAAAAAATGTTAACATGCTTGTCTTATCAATTTCTTCCCTACATAACCAAAGAATTGCTACATAATGCATTTGCACTAAACTTATATATATATATATATATATATATATATATATATATATATATATATAATGCGGAAAAACTCTCTTATCATTGTTTTATCCTACATTAGGAAAAAATCAATGGACAAACTATCACCAAAAGAATTAATTTTAACATCATGTATAAAACAAATGGTTTTAGTTATGGCAAAACGAAAACAAAATTAGGGAACTACACCCTAACCCGAGAACAAAAGCAAAATGATTCTGTTGTGTCCCCTTCACCCCAACAAAATAAGAACAGTCCTAGTTCTGCTCACAGGACAAGTATAAACCGCACACTAGTACCATATGTGTGTGTTAACAGGGGATAGAAAAACATTCAAACAAAAGAAAGAAAAAAATGCCATCCCTTATATCTGTGATTCTACATTGAGTTCACAAACTCACAGTATCTGCAGCAACAAGATTAAGACCAACTCCTCCAGCTCTAGTTGATATCATAAAAACAAATGCATCATTTGAACTTGGGGCAGATTTAACAAAGCCTTCATCTGGTTGCCAGCTGAAACTCCTTATTGCTGCAAAACGTTCTTCAGCACGCACAGATCCATCAAGACGTTTGTAGGTATACTTACGCAAATCTAAGAAATCCTGCATGTGGAGCATAAGCACACATCATATACATCTGTTCCGGTAATAAACAGCAACTACAGACATGTATTAGAACCCAAATGAATATAGCAAAAGAAAGAGACCTGTAGGATGTCAAGAGTATGGGTCATCTGCGCAAATAACAGAACACGATGCCCTTCTGCATGCAATCTCCCAAGTAGCTGGTCCAGAACAATGAGTTTACCACTGGCCTGATGATTAAAATGATCAAAACATGTGAGATTTGAGCAATAATGAGTGAATTGAGTTAAATGAAAGACTTTTGCCATGAAAAGAAATCTTAATGCAGAAAACTGGTTCCTCTATCAGATAAGAGAGAGGGTCATCACTTTATCTTAGTTCCTCAATTGATGGAGTAAAAAATAATTTTGGTTATAGACACTTGAGTTGTGAGTATTATCAGTTATCCTAGTATTACATGAATCAGGTGCTCCCCTTCTTCATAGGGCTCAGGCTCAATGCCAATGAACAAGTAGGGGTGGCTGCAAGCTTTTCGTAGCTGTACTACCTGAAGCACAATTTAGAAGGGCAGAAATTAATATCCAAGTTACATGGAATTGTACATAGGTGCAGTTTTCTACATGATCTAGCATTTTTTACCATTCCATATACTTCAGCCGAAAAAGGAAACTGAAAATGACTACGTTTCTATGGCATAAAAGACAAAAGAATGATTGAGATAGAGGTTTGAAGTTTGATTAGGAAATTCTGCTGTTAGTTAATATAATTTGAATTAGAAAAGGTATAATTATAGTCAAAATATGAACAAGAAAGTTAGAGAAAAGTATAACATATGGATAGTGCCATTCATCAGCTTATGTTCAAGTCTGAAAATAAGTTAGGCTTTCTAAATGCAATTTTGTAAAATGCAACATATTTATTTAAGACTAAGTGTACAAAAGGGATCAGCCTGATGAAAAATGGGGAAACAACAATGGGTAGCTAATTGAGACTCATCAGCAGAAGCGGTCAACAATCAAAGGATCCTAAAACATTAAAATCAAAACAAAAAGACTCCTCGATAAGAAAATTCAATTAGCTTATCTCTTCCAACAACAAGAACTATTTCTACTCTAGTAATTAATCTGGACTGTAGGATTGACAAAACAGTATATGGTTACACATAACTAAACAGGAAAACTTTAAAAATAAAAAGAAGTCAGAAGATTGAACAACAATATTCTGTAAAGATTGATGGCTAGAAGCTCCAGATGAAAATGCGAGAAGTGTTGGAAGTTCCCTCCTCAATATTGACATGTAGACCTTCTTTTGCAGTGGTACAGATGGTACCATCCTATACCACAATATGACAAAGATACATCAATATTCCAATGCAGAAGCTTCTAAGACTTTGTAAACAGAAAGTTCAGTCAAATATTCAAATGAATAGCAACAGTTGAGAATCTAACACAGTAATCTCAGTAAGAGGGGGCAGCATCAAAGTTCCACTCTCGACAAGTTGCATCTTCGTTCTCCGAAGCATGAACGCTCTTAGTATATGCTTCAGAATTTTGAATTGTCTCTTAACTCCATCTACATCATGACCTATCAAATAAAAAACAAGATTTTTATGAAGTCTTAAATTATTGTATGTCTTCCTAACATGAAACAAGATGTGTAGTTGTCTATGATAATGAGAAGCTTGACAAGAAAAGCTATCAACAGATTCTGTTCAGATAAAGGTGTCACGGAGGAATTCAATTAACATTCATAAAACCATGAATACCAATTTTGGAGTCCTCGTGAACAGCAAAAACCAAAATAGAAAAGACCCAGAGCATGAATAATCATGTAAAATACAGAATATAAGACTAGTAGAAATTTCTCTACAATATATATATATATAGGGGCATGTTACTATGCGGCCGGTCGGATTAGTATTCATATACGGTCGCCTAATTTTGAGGCACTTGGAGAGTATTTTTCTCTAAATCCAACCGTATGGATGGAAAGAACATCGAAAAAATTGTATGATCATTCATCTTAAAGGGTGAAGATTTAACCAGCTAAGATTTCTATAAAATTTCACCCTTTAAGATGAATAATCATACGGTCACAAAATTGTATGAAAATCGACATGCTAGTTTATTTTCCGATGTTCTTTCCATCCATACGGTTGGATTTGAAAAAAATACTCTCAAAGTGCCTTAAAATGAGGCGAATCCAGCCGGCCTTATACTAACATTTTCATATATATATATATATATATAATAGAGTCCAGCCGGCCGCAAGTGCGGCAGGCTGGACTCTAACACAACTCTCTCTCTCTCTCTCTCTCTCTCTCTCTCTCTCTCTCTATATATATATATATATATATATAACAATCAAGGGTTTCAAATGTAACAACTAAGCATGAATGTAAAAGGATTCCTTTTCACGCAGTAGTGATTACTAAACCATGAAGCTGAAGAATATCATCACACTCAAAAAATGGCAGATGCATTAAACAAAAGTTTGGGGACCTGTTGATGAGCTTCCAGCTGCATAAAATGTAGAAGTGAACTGCTCAAGTTTTCCAAAAACACCAGGCATACAGAAGTGCATCAACGCTTCAAAGCTCAGTAAGATTATTTTGAATAGGAGTTCCCGTCATCAACAAACGCCTAGGCATGATGAAATGTTGCTGAAGTACACTATATAAAACCTGCAAAACAAAATGAAGTATACAAAATCCTCTAACATGGACTTGAAACAGCAAAATCAATGCCAATAAATTATGCACAAAAAGGTGATACAAAGTCACACAAACAGGATAAATAGTAACTTCCCCAAAGATTTTGAAGAAAATGCTTTTGAATAACTATACCATTGATGACAAAATTTGGAAAAGAAGTAAAAAACTGATAACTGCCATGATCACCCTTGAAGCCTACAATCTTAATATGTTATTATTTCCAGTAAAAGATGTAAGCATACACAAGAGAACAGAGTCAAAGCTTAGAACTTACACTAGAAGGGTTTTTCAGACGTTGAGCCTCATCAACTACAACATAATGCCAAGGTATTTGAGAAAGGAAATCCTGATCCAGCAGTGCTAAATCATAAGTGGTGAGTAGCACATCAAAGGGCAATTCCAGTTGTCCCTGCCAGTGGCATGATGAACCAAGAAGACTAGATAGTTAAGTAACAAATGCTGGCAAATCAGAAAAAATAAAAATAGATAATAATAAGCCGCTTAAGATCAATGAGAATTAAGAGTCACTGACATCGATTGATGGAGATTGCTTCCGAAGATGCTCATGCATCATCCGCCTAAGATCACGCCGGTTCTCTTTGTCGCCAACATACCGAAGAACCCTTAAAATCGGACAAAATTTCACAAATTCCGACATCCAACCATCTGTGACACTCAGGGGACACAGCACCACTGAAAGAATAAGGACACAAAAAATATATTAAAAAAAGGTAAAATAGCTAAAACGAAACAATGGGGATCATCGAGATGAACAAAGACTCACAGAACGGTCCTGTTGAATTGTGATTGACCTTCAGATAGCTCAACAAGGATATTGCTTGCAGAGTCTTTCCAAGGCCCATCTGCGCTTCAAACAAGAAAATTTTCAAGAAATGGAAATCGTATGACTACTTTCGAGTTCTTGGGGTTCTTGAAGACAAACCCCAAACCCACCTCATCGCCTGCAAGAAAGGCAGACCCATAAGAACGATAATCGAGAAAACAAGAAGCATAAAACGTTGTATGATAGAGAGCGTACCAAGGAGGACGTTGACGCCGAGATGATACCTGCGGAGAAGCCATGAGACGCCGTCGAGCTGGTGGGGTTTGAGGGTGGCGGTGACGCCAAGGTGAGCGGGGTCCAAGAGAGGAGCACCTTCGTCCCGGCGATCACTTTGAAGGATGATCTCAGCCGCGGCGAGTAGACGCTGCTGGTAATCTAACTCCAACTCCATCGTTGCGACGGCCATTGCATTTGCTCGGTTGTGATTCTTGTGAAGGAAGGAGGAGGGCGCGGCGCCGAGTTCTTCTCGTCTTCTTGGGAGTTGAAATTAAAGGGATGCGCGGACTGTCAGATTCTAGACACGTGTCCTATATCCGCCTGAATTGGATCATTAACCGTTAATTATGGGTTGCGTATCTGTGCAGCTGTATGGTAATCTTATCGAATATAATATATACGGAGTTGTTGTATAGTTGTATAATTTGGTTATCTTGCCAACTTATAACTGAACCATAAGGTAGCGTTTGGTGTTTTGATGTAATTCGAAATTTAGGGATTTTGAATTATAATATATTTATAAATAAGGATTTCAAAATATAATATATAAGGATCTAGTGTTTGGTTTGATGTATCCTTCTGCCAAATGAATATTTCACATAGATCCGACAGGGGATTCCACTAATAATTGGCCGTTTTAACTCTTTGGAACAACTCGATGAATTTAGTAGATCCTTTTAGAAGGCCCAATAACCATAGATTGAACTTATGTTGAAAATCCATATTTTAGAATTTTGTGTTTAGTTAGAAATATTTGAAAAACTATATTTGAAAAACCAATGTTTTGTTTGATGTATTTAAGAGATATGGTCATCTTTTTTTTGTATGTGTGAGCTTATCCCTTTACAATTATAATTAGGTTAATTATTATTTAAATATATTTATATTTGAGTTTTTTTACAAATCACTCTATAAATAAGAACTACACCAAATGGTATGAATTATTGTCCCACATTTTTATTTCTATAATAACAAATTTATTAATAAGCTTTGAAAATTGAACTACATTTAAAATTAAAAATAAATAATATTAATTATATTTTTAGAAATTTATATGGGATGTGATGACCTCTTCTTAATCGCTTCTCTCTCATGTGTTGTGCACATGAGAGCAATCTTAAACCCCACAGAGCCCATGATTTTGAATTACACCCAATTTCCGCGTAGTTCAAAATCCTCCAATTTGTATATTCTCAATTACATTGTAATTTAAAATCTATACAAATCCCTCCAACCAAATCAAAATCCCAAGATTTAGAATTACATGTAATTTGAAATACCCACAAATAAACACTACCGTGAGAAAAGTGTATTTAGTGGTTCAGTGATATAAATTTTATAATTGAACCAAATACATTTTTTGATGTGGGAAGAGTGTCTAAAGGCATCCAGATAAACAACATAGATCCCAAAACAACATCCCCTCCGACATGGTGATGGCAACCTTGGTCAAGAAAGAGAATAATGGAATGACAAAATATAATGAGTATGAGAGAGGATAATTCTGATGGTGATGGGATAAAAGCCTAAATTTGCAGCAATTGATTTGGAAACAAGAGACAAAAAGAGGGAGGCCTCACGAGAACAGATAACTAATTCATCATACAGAAAAAAAGGAATGCTAACCACCTCTCTTTTTAGGCAAGACTTCTCATTGGTCATCAGGCATCATCGATGGACGCCCCTCTGTTGTCTTCCTATTAGCAAGTTTTAACTACCTAAAAGCACTAGTCAAGCAACATAGCACTCCTTAGAATGAGACTCATTTGAGCAATCACATTGGTCATTATTGGTTTTTCCCTCCTCGTCTATCATTGTTGATCATAATCGGTGTTAATCTTTAGAGAAGACCGATTAGTGCATAACATAATATTATGTTTAAAAACATAAAGAATAAAACATGAATGAAGTTGGTATGAAGACAGAGGACTGCACCATAACATTGTCATTTCCCTAGCAAGCATCTAATCAACACTCAACTATGGCATCAAAAGCTTCATATATTTTAAATTTTTTGAGAGTTTTAAAAAATATTTATCATGAAATCAGAAATATAAATTTATAATGGTAATATCGTAATATAGTGGCCGTCTATATCCATTTCTAAAAGAACGCTCCTATATAAACACCTGGAGATACCATTCTCTCAAACGGCCCGATACCAGCCAGATACCCCAAAACATGCATTCTGTTTCCCTCCCACTCACGCTCCCGATTCCGACCTCTGCGCCGGCGAAGAAGGATCTCGCCGCCATCTCCCGCTTCTCTCGCTTCTCCCCACCGGCCGCAATCTCCTACGACGCCGCCTCTGTCCCCGTCCTCCGGCCAGAGCTATCCGGAGATTCGGCTGTGGCGGCCTACTGGGACTACCAATTCCTCTTTGCATCCCAGAGATCGGAGACGCGGGATCCGATCCTCCTCCGAGTTTCCGAGGGTTCGATCCCCGCTGACCTCCCCCGTGGGATCTACTACCTCGTTGGTCCTGGCCTCCTCTCCGATGATCACGGGTCCAGCGTCAACCCCCTCGACGGCCATGGCTACCTCCGCGCGTTCGATTTCTCCGGTGGGGATTCGGTGTGGTACTCAGCGAGGTACGTGGAGACGGAGGCGCAGAGGGAGGAGATGGACGGGGAAACGAGGCGGTGGCGTTTCACGCACAGGGGACGTTCTCGGTGCTGAGAGGGGGGAAACGGGTGGGAAACTTGAAGGTGATGAAGAACGTGGCGAACACGTGCGTAGTGAGGTGGGGCGGACGGTTGTTGTGCATGTGGGAGGGCGGTGATCCATACGAGGTCGATCCCAAGACATTGGGGACGATAGGGACCGTTAATCTGATCAGAGATCTTGATCTCGAGGTAGGGGCCGTCACCGCCGAACCGGTGAATGGAGATGGTTGTGGGACTTGGGCATCGACGTCGCGGCCCATTTCCTGAAGCCCATTCTCCGCGGTGAGTGCTTTGGGATTGACGCCAGATGCTTTAAGATGTGTAATTAGGAGATAATTAAAATGATAAATGATTGATAAATTCTTATATTTGACGGTTGATAACAACACAATGCACTCAAAAAAAGTTGAAGACTTTGGTTCTAATGGAACAGTCTACGTTGATTGTTGATAAAATTAATGCTGTTGTTTTGGCTGTATATATATATAGGAGTGTTCAAGATGCCACCAAAAAGGCTGCTGTCGCACTACAAGATCGATGGGAAGAGAAAGAGGCTCATAGTGCTGGCCTGCAACACCGAGGACATGCTCCTCCCGAGGTCCAACTTCACCTTTTACGGTATATATCTCTCGCCAGTCACTTAATGGCAAGCATCTTTGCCTCTTTGTCTCCAATTCTATTTACATATACATTAGAGTCAAGCAACCAATGATTTGAGAAGTCCTTGTGCCTTGGTGGACCATGCACCTTGAATGTCTTTTAATGCACCACTTGCTTATTTGATGATCTCTTCTACTCAAATACTATACGTCTTAAATTTATTTATTCTTTTATGTACAATATGGGTGGATGAAGAGTTTGATGGTGATTTTGAGCTGAAGCAAAGAAAGGAGTTCAGTGTAGAAGACCATCTCCTGATACATGACTGGAGCTTCACTGACAGTTACTACGTCCTCATGGGCAACCGTATCAAGCTTGACGTAGCAGGTATTTAATTTGTTATCTTTGGGATAAATATTTGAATGCTTGTTTATGTCCATTATATTGAGAAAGCCTTCAAATGTTTTTGCAAGGATCTCTGGTAGCGGCATCAGGTATGGCGCCAATGGTATCGGCACTGGCACCGGACCCCCGGCAACCATCGACGCCGATATACTTGTTACCGAGGTTCTCTGATGACCTGCAAAGAGATTGGAGTGTGCCTATAGAAGCCCCTGGACAGCTCTGGTCCTCTCATTTCAGCAACTCATTTGAGGAACAAGGAACTCATGGGGGTCTGGTGGTTCAGCTCCAGGCTGCTGTTTGCTCATACCAATGGATCAACTTCCCTAAAATGTTTGGTAATTCACTTAATTTCCAGGTTTCTACACACACTACTCCTATTTGAGGTAGCTCTTGTAATATAAATATATACTGAGAACTCATCATGCAGGGTATGACTGGAGAAGTAGCAGGCTGGATCCTGCTTACATGAATGCAACACAAGATAAGGAGGCACTGCTATCTCATCTAGTCAGAGTATCAATTAAACTGGATGCTGGAGGAAAATGCATAGAATGCTCTGTGGAGGAGCCATCTGAACATTGGAAACGGTCGGCAGACTTCCCAGCGATCAACCCAGCCTTTGCCGGGAATAAGAATAGTTATGTTTATGCTGCAACGAGCTCCGGGTCTTGCCGGTTTCTACCACACTTTCCATTTGACACGGTGGTGAAGCTGAATTGCCTGGATGGGTCAGTATCTTCATGGTGTTCTGGGGTTAGGAGGTTCATTGGAGAGCCAACGTTCGTCCCTTCAATAGGAGGCAAGGAAGAGGATGATGGTTACATTCTAGTAGCAGAGGTTATAGACACATTCAGATCTCTTTAATTACTCTTCTTGTTTGATATCGTTTTCTAATTGATCTTTATATATGTTTTTGTGAGCAGTATGAAGTTTCTAAACAGAGGTGCCACCTGGTGATATTGGATGCTAAGAGGATGGGAGAGGCAAATGCAGTAAAAGCAAAGCTGGAAGTGCCCAGGCAGTTGACCTTCCCTTTTGGCTTCCATGGGTTCTGGACTAATACATAATACGAAGCATCTAAGAGTATTCTTTGCTAGCTTTTTTTTTTTTTTCTGAATTTGATACAAAATTGTATAGATATATACCTGCAATTGTTTTCCAGAGAAAACTTGAAACACCTGTTTGTAATTGTGCATGTATTCCTATCATTGTATCACACTAGCAAAAGGATTGAATGAATAAACAAAAGGCACGATAAATGTACATTAAATACCAATCCAGAAGAGAAGAGAAAGAAGATAAATTAGCTAAGTAATGCACGTTCATGACCAAGCCAAAATCTAGCAACAAGATTGAGAGTCTATTGTCTATACACTAAGATTGTGCAAGTTGTCATGTCGACGAGTGATTGTTAAGATTTCTTAATGCGATTCACCACAATAATGAAAAGAGCCATCACTGTAATCACGAAGGAGGCACTAAGCTCCTTGTCGAAACCCTTCAAATTCTTCTCATGCGAGTGAAACAGGTTGCCCACGAGCTCTGTGGATTTTATGGAATACTTCCATAATCCTTGCCTTGGTATTGTTCACGATCCATTTTAAAACTCCCCGGAGCATCAGGACAAGGATGGTCATCAGAGTTCTGGGGTTCAACTGAATCTGCTGCACATTCAGAAAAATTCAGGGGTTTAAACAAGTTCAAGAATGGGCAATACAATCGAAGAAAGGTAAGATAAAGAATTATATATATAAGCAAGAGGTTTAGTGGTGTGTGTTCAATTATTTTGTCAAATTGAATTTGCATTTGTTTGTGAGCCAAGACCACTCATGATGCAATTGAAAGAGTGGCCACAAGGACATCACAAGAGGTAGATCTCCAGCATCAATGAACATTCAAATACAATACCAGGGAAACCACTATTCCACAAATAAATATGATGGTTTTGAACAGACCTTCAGAAAATGAGTTTTTGAGTTCTTTCACTACTTTGTTCTTCATAATTGCATCCCATACAGCCTTATCTACTGATAATGAAACAACCATCCTCTGCTCAGAGAAAAGCTAAGACAGTCAGTAAAGTAAGCTCATAAAAAATTTCTATGTGACGTGTGGGTGCAAGCCAGAGCAAGATGATAAAAATTTAAACAACTTTTAGAATGTAAATGAGAAGTAAAACTCGTGACATGGAATAAACCAAATCATTGCTCTTGGTTACAGAAAGAATCAAAATGCTATGACTAAAGAATTCATCATTGTGAAGCTCTTTTAGTTGTTAACTGCATCCGATGCTTCATGAAAGATAGGAAAAACAGTAAATAATGAGAATTTCTTTCAATTTTATATTTTATCCTCCATTATCTTACGTAAGATAATAGATTAAATAAAAGGAACTATTGAACCAGTGGACTGGCAAATGGAAATAGAGTATAGAATAGAAGCCATTAGGAACAACAGACGAGGAAAAGAAGTACAATGACACGCAATGAGACCTAATTACAGAAACTATAGAGGAAAAGATAAGACAAACAGAAACAGAGGTTCCAAATTTATCAACGTTAATGAGTGGGCATTGGATACAAACTCAAAAAAGAAGTGCAGAGATCACCTGAAGGGCATCATTTGCATGCAACTGATGAAAAGCATTGATAATTTCCGGATGTCCTGCAACTTTAAGACCATTAAAGCTGGTAATCTGCAGGGTTGGCTCAATCCAGTCTGAATCAGAGTTGGTTGAGTGACTTCCATTAGTTGCATCATTAACCACTGACTCCTTGTCAGAAGATTGTGTACCATCTTCCGTAACCTGAGCAATTCTGTCTGGAATGAATACCCTGCAAGCATCTAAACTATCAGCACATAAATAAAAATCTTAAAAAAAGAAGTCAGCAATAGACAAAGATCAGGAAAAGCAACTTATATCAAATATCCATTTTCTGAAAGGAATTTGATTCACTTTGTCAAGTTAGCTTTTGTGCTTGGCCTACATGTGAGCAAACTCCATGACCAAAACCTCATGAAAGAGTCAAAAGCTTGGAACTTTTATGATAAGGTAATAGAAATTTGAAAAGGAAGCATATATCCTGGCAGCATGAGGGACATTTGAGCTAGGGTTTAATCAACACAAGTCCAAGTACTCGCTGTTCCTTGCCTACATTACGAGATGCCATACATTACACACAACAAACAATTAGCACCCTCCAAGCATTGTTCTAGACTTCTTAGTGTGTTAAGTCCAAATGGCTTGGGAATATAGTGAAGATGCATCAAAGACACCACTACTCATTTAATTAGTTAATCACTAAAGCAATCGGAATACCATTGGAGCAAACCTAAACATCCACTAGTAATATTCTAACCCATTTTTGTCATTGAGTGACATAGAATTCCATGAAGGTCATTCTCTTCCAACAGGTATCAAATTAAACATCACTATCAAAGGAAGGACACAAACATGTCTTGTTTGAAGCTTCCTATACTTTCATAATATCAATCAGATATATATAGATTTTAAACACTATAAAAAATCATCAATTTTGTTCCTAAGAGATGTAGAAGTAAGATGGAAAAGCCCCAAATACTCCGAAGAAAGACCAGTAGAAAGATATAATTCAAACATCACAACATCAAACTAAAGCAGAGCACCAGAACATGAAAATGAATTGCACCTAAATACAGGCATAGAAAACATTGAGAATAGGTAAGTAAGTGCACTTACATGATAAGTATCCATTTGAACAATCTATGACCAACATTCATTCTCAAAAAGAGAAGTTGAGGATCCCTATGGCGTGTTTCTAGTGATTTGTCTTCATTTATAAAAAAAAAAAAAAAAAAAAAAAAAAAAACTCACTGCTTGATAGTGGAAACGGCATCCTCGGCCTCAGCCACGGACGGCGGTAGCCCAAAAACATATTCATTATAAAATTTCGACTTGTCGTCGTCCTTCGCTTGAAGATCATCAACAATATCCCAGTCGCCATCGTGCGGGCAAGGGTAGGAACGCAACCCGGCCACTGACCCAGATGAAGAAGAGCTCGAAGGGGGCGGCGAAGTACTCTGGGATGATCCAGAGGCCGAAGTCCCTATACGCGGCGGCGTGGCAGACCTAGACCCACCAGCGGCGTCCGGCAGCGAGCGTTTGGCGGCGCCGACCGTGCGCAACGCGCGCATGACACCGCCACCGCTCACTCCTCCGGGCCTTCTCATCATCATCTCTATCTCCCCCGATTCCGCTTGGCTTGCTGCGCGGCCTCTTGTGTCTTGCTAGGTGCTCCCTCTCTCTCTCTCTCTACATAGTAAACCAAATAAATAAATAGTTTTATATTATTTATATTATTTATTTTTTAATTGTGCGAACTAAAATCCATTGATGGCACGGCACGTCATCCATGTATGGGAGCAATGAAACGAACCACGCCACGGTGCATGGCACCGAGTATCTTTTCGTGTTTATCTCATCTGTGTAACAATTTTAAATAAATTTTCATTAATGTGAGATAATTGAACTTTTTATTATAAATAAATTTGATTTATCCCCTCTCTTAAATAAAGGATAATATCCTGATTTTGATTCAGTTATCTTTCGCATAAAATAATTTTTTTAGTGTAAATTTTGGATAAAGTATAGATAAACAAATATAGGAGAGATGGTTATATAAATGCTTTCTTCTTCTTTTTTCCCCTTGATAAACGTGAACATGTCACCAATTTTGCTAAAGCAAAAGACTTTAATGGGCTCCCTTAATTAAGCCAATTGTTTGTGGTTGTGTTTGGTTGGAATTATCCCACTTAATAAGTTTTGAAAAATTTTAAATTATTTTGAAGTTAATTTTTAAATCAAAAATATTAATGATAATATAAATACGCTTTGGGCTATATTTTTAAATCTTAATTAAAAGCTGATTTAAATTTTTTATGAAGAATTGTGTTGGGGTTACCCAACCAAACATGACCGAGTAGTTGGCTCACTCTTTAACAGGCATGCGTTCAAATATAACATTTTCTTATCATTACTTGAGAGTTCAAGGGTTTCGTGTTCTATTTCATTCCCTGGTTGACTTCTTTATTATCGATCCACGAACATATATATGTGGTTTGAATCTTTAACCTACCTCTATTTATAAGAGAGAGAATCACTAATTAGCTTTTGTTGTATATGAATAAATTTTTCAAAAATATTTATATCATGATTAATTAAAAATATATTTAAAATAAATGGAATGGTCGTAAAGGGATCAAAAATATATATATAAATATTAGTCACTTTTGTATATGTGATAGAATTATGTAAGTTGAGTTTTAATTGTCTGAAGTTTTTAAAATGAAAGGATATATATACGTGTGGTTTTATAAAATATCTTTGTATGGTATAATGGTTCGTATTATTTTTATTAAATTTATTGTTTCTACTATTAAATTAACATTAAATAAAAAATTAATATTAAAGTTGTTAAAAAAAATACAAGCTGAGTTGGTTACATCTAGTCAAATCTCCACTAAGCTTGAATTCTAACTCAATAACTTATAAACCACCCCACTAATTATTTTGATAATAGACGTACATAATAAAATACTTTTAATATCATATATAATTCAAGTCAATCAAGGTGCTGTTTGAATATCATAATTCAAATAAATTGAGGGGTGTGATGAATTGAGGTTCGACCATAGTAAATATTTTCAACTGAATTGTTAAAACCAGGCCAAGTGATTTGCCCAATAAATAAATAAAAAAATAAAAAAAAAAATAATAAAGATGAGAGTTCAAATGAATTTTAACAAACAAACAAAAGAGTGTATTTGGAATTTTGGATGGAGGGAGGCTGAGATGTCTTGAACTAGAATATCCATGAATAAAAGCACATTTAAGAGAGGTTTGGTTGTTAGGATAAATAAAAGAGATGTACATATTTTTTTTATAGTTTATTTGCATGAACAAAAAAATAGTTTAATTTTTAAAAAAAATTATTATTTAAATTAAGGCTTAGTTGTTGTTGTTGTATTATTATTTAAATTATAAATACTTAAAATTAATAATTATTTAAATATTTAATTTTAGTATTAATTAGTAATAATCCTAAATTATTAATATATAATTATTATATATTAAATTTTTTTATTTTAATTTATAATTTTATATGAGATTATTTTAAATTGTAAAATTATTATTATTATTTAGATTAAACTATATTTAAAATTTTAAATTACATAATTATTAATATATGATATATAAATAATATTAGATTCATCCCTAGGGACGAGCTCATGACGAGAGGCACCTCTCTCCCGCTCCAGCTGACCAAACAGTCAAACACCCGGGAAGTGAACGGCTGTGATCGAAATCAAGCGAGGAACAGTGTCGCACGGATCACGAGGCATTAGCCCAGATGCACAATGGTCGAGATATCATCTTGGAGATCCGACGGTACATATTCGATCTCATTCATATCCAAAACCCTCTCCTTCCTCGCTTATAACCCGGGAACCCATCATTCGAGCAAACCCTAGACGCCGCTCGCGCCTCCGCAGCCATGGGTGAGCTCCCATGTCTCTCCATAACCCTCGATCGATGCAATTTCAGCATTAATCTATTGTCTCTTTTGCTGATTTTGAGATTATTCGGAAAATTGTCCCTTTTGCGTTTCTTTTAAACGAATACACGTTGATCTGCTCTCTCTCCGGCTTTTCAGGTGCGTACAAGTACGTGTCGGAGCTATGGAGGAAGAAACAGTCGGATGTGATGCGCTTCCTGCAAAGGGTGAGGTGCTGGGAATACCGTCAGCACCCGTCGATCGTGCGCGTCACTAGGCCCACCTGCCCTGATAAGGCCCGCCGCCTCGGCTACAAGGCCAAGCAGGTAACCTAATCTTTGGTTCGTCGTCTTATTTTATCGTATTGATTATTATCTGCTTACAAATTGATGACTTAATGGCTTTGATTCCGTGTTACCCGATACGAACTTTGCTTGAATGTATGATGGGAATCGCATATCAATGATATTGCTTGTCGCTGAAATTTCATAATGTTTGCTTCCTGACTGTTGGTGTTTTTCGTGAAATCTTTAGATGCATTTGAAACTAAACTTGTCTGTTGTTGATTGTATGAGTTCCCGTCCGACTTGTGTTCTGGCAAACCACTTGAAAGTTAGATCTTCAAAGTTTGTTTAATTATATGCTCAAAAAGTATGAGAGAGAGAATGTTTAATCTCAAAATATTGTCTAAGATAGTGTGTTAGCAGAAAAATGTCACAAGCTCTATCTTTGTGTGTGGCATGTTTAATCAATCATAATGATGAGAGGGAGAGTAAGAATGGGAGATGTTATGGGTAATGGGTCTTTTAAGGTCCATATGGGAATGCAGGTCCTTTAAATTTCAAAATGCATCTGATTAGTGAGTAAACTGATGACCCAGAACATGATTGGTTTCCCCTCTGATCTTCAAGGAGCATAACTTTTTTTCTATCAGTATCATTTTACTCTTTTCATTGCCATACATTGTAACATGGCACCTGCTTATGTTGACAAATGCAAGCAGGATTATGATGCTTTAATGGCTAACTTTTAGTAATCCAACAAGATGAATTTTATATATATATATATATAATGCCGTACTAGCATATTATTTGACTGGTGCATCATTGGCACACTAGTGCAATATTGTCATCTTTCTTTGTTTCTTTCTGTTAGTTCACTTGACTGTTCTACTTGGTATTTGATGTTCAGTAATTATGTTACAAGACCTTGATTGTTTCCACATTCTATCTTGTTTAAGCCTTCAAGGCAACGTTTGACCTCAGTATTTGCATGTTATGCTGGTCTTTTTGATTCAGTTCCCTGCATAAATGAATCAAGTTAAGGATGTCAAATCTCATGTTTTTGGATCAATGACTTTTTATAATCAAACTCTGAAACCAATCACATCTTTATGTGATTTGATGCATAAAGATGATCTTTTGACCTTAAAATCATCTTAAATCCATGCTGTGTTTTTTGTGGTTATTATGCCCTTTACTTCAGTATACTGTTTCCATTTTTTGCTTCAGGGTCATATCTGATAACATCAATTCAATTTCCTTTTCTTTACACTAATGTTTATTTTATTCAGGGTTATGTTATCTATCGGGTCCGGGTTAGACGTGGTGGTAGAAAGCGACCTGTTCCTAAGGGTATTGTGTATGGGAAGCCCAAGAATCAAGGTATAACTCAACTGAAGTTCCAAAGGAACAAGCGGTCTGTTGCCGAGGAGAGAGCTGGCAGAAAGCTTGGTGGCCTTAAAGTCCTCAACTCCTACTGGATCAATGAGGTTAGAATAATGAAATCCTAATGTTTTGCTGATGCTTGGTTTCCTCTATATATCTTATCACAACAATTGCATACCCACTGATGGTGGTTACTTTTTCCCTGACAGGATTCGGACCTATAAGTATTTCGAGATTATCCTTGTTGATGCTGCTCACAGTGCAATCCGTGAATCGCACCCCAGGATTAACTGGATCTGCAAGGGTGTCCACAAGCCGCCGTGAGCTCCGTGGGCTTACTTCTGCTGGTAAGAAGTACAGGGGTCTGCGAGGCAAAGGTCACCTGCATCACAAGGCAAGACCATCCCGCAGGGCAACGTGGAAGAGGAACCAGACCTTGTCACTCCGGCGATATCGTTGAGTTATTGTGCTTGTTCTTCATCAGCATCTGCCCTTCTATCTCTTCCAAACTGGAAATTTGTTCTGTCAATTTTGTCAGGTCATGCTATGCTACTGGTTGAACTCTAATATCACAGGACTGTTGTTTTATTTGCTACTACCCCACATTTAAATTATGTAGTTATTTCATTTTCAATCACTCTTGTAGTCATGTTTGGATTAATGGTTTTGCAAGACAAGTTATCAATTATCTGCCTGATAATATCTCTAACTATACAGGTTCAAACTTTGTGGATGTTTTGGCCCAACTCTACTTTTATTTATATATATACAAACACACATAGGGAAGCCGACAATAGTGTTGTCAGTGTGTCTGTAGTGTTTGTGGTTTGTTATGAACTTTGAGCTGCTTTTTTCAAACCTGTGTACCATATTTATGTTCTCTTTTCAGGAAATCAATCTTGTTGGCTCCAGGGAAAATAACAAAAATGAGAAAGCATCTTGCTTGAGTGAAGAAAATCTGATTATTCTTCTAATATAAGTCTTTAGCTTGATTATAATATGTTAATATAAATACAGTGAAATTCATTTGTTTTATTTTAGTCTATGTTATTCAGGAAAGAAAGTTGGGTAAGATTTCTCAACAGTTTTATGCACGCCATTGCCATTCTCTTAATCATACTTGAGATGTAATATTAAC
This sequence comes from Dioscorea zingiberensis, assembly GCA_026586065.1. Classification (NCBI taxonomy): domain Eukaryota; kingdom Viridiplantae; phylum Streptophyta; class Magnoliopsida; order Dioscoreales; family Dioscoreaceae; genus Dioscorea; species Dioscorea zingiberensis. The sequence continues at coordinate 944,807 of CM048822.1, read as the reverse complement.
AAACATCCTTGTCACTCTCGGCCATCAACTTGTTTGGCTGTTTCAACGGCTAACCACATGAGAGATCATGAATGTTCGTTGTAGTCTGGGCCTGAGGCCTTGAGCAAAGTTTACATACAAAATTCATTATTGAGTTTTTGAGAAAATTTTCCAACATTTAGCAAATAATTCGGATTTAACAAGTTTTTTTTTCTCTCTATATTATTATGTGAAGCTGAGCTTCAATAATAGTATAATATGATTTAAAGAACCTCTCAAATTAAACTTGAATTTTTATTTATTTATTTATTTTTTCGAGCAAGCCTCTGACAAAACCATAATGTATCGAGCAATTAAAAAGAAATTCCTATTGAATCCTCTAATAGTACCTGCTCAGAAAGAACCAATGTGAGCACCAATAAATACGTAGTAAGCACTGACAAACTTGAATTTTCTAAAACTTGCCGATGTTCACAGAAATTAGATTTGGATATTTTAGATTGAATTAGAATGAAGTATAAAGTTCAACCATTTTTTCAAAAAAAAAAAAATCTTATACATTAAATCGGCTCAGTCTCAGATAAATCAATCACAATGCATACAATGTACAAGGACCACCTCAAGATGAAATGTCGATTAATATTTCAAAAAAATATTTAAAAAGAATCATAAAAAGAAAAATAAAAAAAGTACACGTGAAAAAGAGTTCAAAAAAAATAAATGACCAAGTGACACTAGCTTTTTATCTTGTTCTCTTGGATAAGACTGTTCACTACTGCTGACAGAGAGTAAGCTAAGCCTCCATTAATTCTATGCTGGCCCTGAAAATGGCCCTGTACTTGTACTGATCTTTAAAGTTTTAAACCAACAAATTAAAAGAAAGAAAATGGTAGATGATCAAAGTAAAGAACACTAAATTTTAACAACTTATTTTTCTTTCATTTTCTTGAGTGTAACCAAACACATGCAAAACAATCTTTTCTCCTCCCTCCACTTATCCCTCATTGTACTAAACCTTGTCATATTTTACTCAATATCTCTCTCTCTCAGAGAGAGAGAGAGAGAGAGAGAGAATAAAGAAGACTAAGAAATATAAAAAGCCGGGATGAAACGATCAGGGGACCCAACACTTCTCTTCTTTCCAATCTTATTTTATGTAACATATTGGTTGTATACTATGTACTTAAAAATTCCATATCTAATGAAATCACACGTAGTTTATCCACTTTATAAAACAAAAAAAGAAGACAAAGAAACATGCATCTAGAGCCACATACATATATATATACCTAGATCTGCAGGCATGGTGAACCGATAAATGATCTGATAAAATTTAAAAATAAAAAATAAAAAATAAAAAAAAGAATGAAGAGTGAAGGCCAAACTGATCATGCATAAACAATCAAGTCATCTATATGCCTGTTTTGCTTATTTGATTATAAGTCTAGGAGTCAGCATATAGTTTCAATCCTATAAAAACTAACTAAAAGGCTAAAAGTAATTAGAAGCCGGCCATTAAGCCACAGAAGAGCCTATGAAGTTGAGGCTCCATTAATTATCAATCCATTAATGTTGTAGAGCTTCATGGATGGAACCACCCAAGATCAAGTCTATCTTGATGATCATAAGAAGGAGGTTCTGATGGCTGAGTTGTCTCCGGAGTCTTAGCAAAGCGCCCTTTTATCCTCGGCCTCATCTCAGCATATGCCTTCCTTGAGGCATACCTTATTTGCTTCTCATATCTCCTCCTCTTCCTCTTCTCCTTGTACCTCATAACTTTCGCCTCTCCACTGTGGGGTCCCTCCTTGGCCGGAAGGCATGGCGTCGACACCTTCCTTAGCGTTGGCGCTCGACGCATCGGTGAATGTGCTGCCGGAGAACGTCATCTACATACAAATTTGGCATGTTCATGAGGACAAATATAGTGAATATTGGACTAGCATTTGATTTGCCTGCACAACCCCAATGGCACAGTACGTCACATGAAATAACAATTCTAGATCATGTATTAGATTGTCAATGTATAATGTGTGTGAATTTAAGAATGTGGGGGGAGATCAGGAAAGTGAGCTTCAAGTCCTCTTCAAGAGGATAAAAAAGGAAAGACTGCCTAGCTAGTTACTAGGCAGTTCAAATCATGAACTTTTGCAAAGTTCACACAAAGGCTGGCTAGATATCACTAAAAGAAAAATTAAATAGGATTTTATTTTTCTGGTCCACAAATTTTTGTGGTACGTGTGAATTAATATATGTTTATTGAGAGACCATTTAATTAGTGATTATAGAGAAAAGAAAAGCAATATGGCTGGTGGTGATCCAATGGACCATCAATGTTAGATAATAAGACAAATTGATTAGTGAAATTCAAACTGAGTAAAATGAAATTTTAAATATTGCATTTTTACTTGAGATAACTAACTGGTTGGACTTCATTCCCTGAATGAAACACATACATATATAAATCATATATATATATATATATATAGCCTCTCTCTCTCTAGCTAGAAAATGAAACCATTAATGTTGCAGCTACTAATCCAATTTTTCTCCTTATCCTTGATCTCATGCAGCTTTCCCAAAATATCCCCCAAAAAAAAATGAAGATACTCCTCTCAATCCACACAAACAACTAAGTTTGAAGAACACTACAAAAATAACCAGCCTATCCATCAGTAAGTGAAACAACTATAAGAGAAGAAGAAGAATAAGAAGATGAAGAAGAAGAGAAGTGTATAGTAGGTACTCAGGGTTGGTAGTCCCATATGATGCAAACTAAAAAGGTTAAAGAAAAGGTGAAATCACTCACCATGGTGGCACTACTAGAAGCTGCTGGCTGGCCCATTGCATGGACTTCAAGTGACTGAGAGTGGTGCTGGATGGAGTCCGTGAATCCAGCAGAGCTCAAGCAAACATCGAAAGTAAGCCGTGCAGGGCTGCAAGCATGCCTCAAATCATCCAAGTACTTTGAAAGAAGGCTGGTCTTTCTTCCGGTCGAGGCTCCGGAAGCTTGGGATCATTGAAGAGCTAAGCAACGGAGTCTTCGTGGCCGAAGAACTGGAACTCCTGCAATGAGTCCGGGTCTTGGTTGGTCTCCGGGAAGAGCGGCACGGTGCGATTGAGATCGGTGAAGCGATGCGGGCATGCGCCGTCGTGGCTGCCGCACGCCCCGCAGCGGTCCGAGGATGACATGGATGTTGTCATAGAGAGAGAAGTTGATAAGGATGAGGAGGAGGAGGAGGAGAAGAAGAGGTTAATTGGTCAGGGTGGTGAGAGGAGGGAGGGGAAGAAGGTGGGAGAGTTAAATGGGGAGAGGTCGGAGATGCTTAATGGGGACTTGAGGGCCAATGTGGGAGGGGAGGAAGAGATATGAGGGAGAGATGAGAGCTGGGTTTCTCATACGTGGATGATTCTCTGCCACCTTTTGTTCTGCTCCACTTTTTCCTTTTTACTCTATATATAAATATATATATATTTTTAGTAGATAAAATTATAAAATAAAAAAGAATGAGTGAATGTTTGGTGATAAGCAAATTCTGGATATATACTCCCCACTTGTGTTTGTGGTTTCCAGGCTGGCTCTCTCTCATGTGGAGTTGGAATTTGGTTCCACTGCCCGACAGCGACCTGGGGTGACCAGAAGAATCAGCTACAATGTTATGATGTAGGAATCGTGGTGCAATGGGCCTGGATGTTGGCCACGTATGTGGGATTGGGCGGTATGGTGTTTGGGATATGAGATGGGATCGGAAAAATAGGGTTGGGAAGCAGCACGGTCAGGAGAGGCTATGGGACTCTTGACACGTGGCTTCGCCTGCGTCCATAGATTATGTATAAAGTCAAGGAAGCCCTGATATTTATATTTATAGTAGCATGCAAGTGATGATTCATTTCCAGCTTATTATGAGACTAAAAAGATGGATATAAAAAGATATAGTTGTAAAAGCATTTATTTGGATGGTTAACTGAGCTTATTATCGCTTAATGGAACATCTGATAAAAAGATCAAACACACTGTGTTTGGTTTGTCTTTTCCTATAATACAACAACAAAAACATTGGAACTCATTAGAATCCTACCATAGAGTGCCCTATGGAACAATATCTTTTTTAGTGTAACATATCTGATACAATACTACAAGAAATGGTGCAGGTGCTCATATGAGAAAAAAAAAACACACACATATATATATATATATATATATATATATATATATATATATATATATAGTGAGAGACGATTAGGTCGGATGTCTTTGAGGATGATCCCCACCAGCTCAGAGTAGCAGGCATGCGTAGGGAGGCAGTGGTGACGAGTGGAGATAACATCTCAGACGGGGAATTGGAAATTGTGTTAATGAAAGATGTATTTTATTTCCCTTAACAAGCAATGTTATATACTCCTACTATTTGATTAATAAATAAATATGATATATTTATTTATTAAAAAATATATATATATTTGGAGAGGGAGATATCATTGGAACATATATATATATATAGAACAAACACAGCTGTTTGAATGTATTGCTGCTGCTTTGATTTGGCAATACATGGAAAGGAAAGTCAGTCTGTGCACGGCAACTACTCAGTGTCCCAAAGACAATGAATTTGATGAAAGAATCAGGGGAAAGAAGGAGGACCCTCATGCTTAAATTGGTGTTAAAAGGAGTTTGGGTTGGAGAAGCATGTGGTTCTAGTGAAGGATAATAACTTGTGGGCGTTTAAAAGCCATACAATCTCTTTCCAAGTCAGTCCGTAGTCACACTAAATATGTCTTTTCAAAGTTCAAAGTCTATGCACATATATAATTTAACGCAACATTTACTTGTCTCTTCTTTGTTGTTTATGTGCAATAGAAATTATATGCACGTCTGTTCGAAGTTCGAACAGTTCAAGTGTGTGATCAGATGCCTACCACACAATGAAGATCATGTGTGTGCTTTCTTTGCAAAAATAAATTCATGAACGAACTGGGTGATCCAATCTCCAAAACCAAGAAAAGAAATACATTTAAGTGTGAGTTTTGCAAGAGACTAATTTCCAAATAGTCCTTGATTGATGATTTGATGCCACACAATAAATAAAAACCAGGATCTTATAATAAAATGGAGCCTAATTAAGAATGCATGAGCGCACAAAATGATGTACAAGTCATAATTATTAATTCTTTTCTTTCTCATAAATGTAGACAAATTCACTAAAAGTTCTACGATATACATACCAACCTTTTAACCTCTCATGGTAGAAAGAATGAAGTAAATTAACTTCTCAGAAAAGTTGGTCACAAAGACATAGTTAACTACCGGACTTCTCGAATGTGACGAGAATTGGCCACCATGGCCATCCTATGAAATATATGGTCAAGAAAGAACCAAAAATGTTTTCTACGATAAGCTACATATTAGTATCAACCTGATTTGTGATATTAATTTCTTTTTTTTTTGTGGTTTGATGCAACTATACGACCAAACTAATCTAAAACTAATGGAGGTTTTAATAATTGGTCAAAAGAAGTCTTTTGCTAATCAAGGAGCGAAGTCCTGCAAACCCCTAAGCAAATGAGGTATTGAGGGATCCATGCACATTGGAATATGCCATTAAGGTTTATGTATTTTGCTCTACCACATTGGGTGAGGCTTAATCTCTAATGTATTTTTGTTCTATATAACCCTTTTATTTTTTAAATTTTATGCAATTGATAATGCACTAATTCAAACGATCGATCAAACTCAATGTAAATCAATAATTGGTTGAAGGACGCCTACCATTCATTAGAGAGAGCCCCCAGCAAAGACCCAAGCGCTACCGAGGCACTGGAGGGATCCATCCACATCCACCAATTTAGGCCATTAAGGTTTACATATATTTTTGCTCTCGACCACATTGGGTGAGGCAACCCTAATGCATTTTTGTTCTATATAATTTTTACCATTTTATTAATGAAATATAGTTTAATAATACACACAATAATACACATATTATTATTATTATTATTAATTAGCTAAAGGGAAGTTGGAACCTTATTTACTTGACACTTATTAATTATATGCCAAATTGAAATTGGATTGTTAAAATGTCGGCAACTGTGACAACGAGGGACCAATGCCAGACACCACAACATGTACATTGAATGTGAAAATTTGATGATCATCAAAAGCTAGTTGTTAAGATGAACACTCAGTTTCGAGTCCCTGGCAGTTTAATGGAGGCCGTACTCAGTGGCCTGCTCTATAGCCAGTCCACCCCAGGACCACCCAAAGCCCAAGTGTTAGTTGCTCTCATTCCGGCTTTGCTTTCGCATGGCCTGAAAATTTATCTGTTCTTAATTGCCAATGGACCACTAAATAGTATCCTACTCCACTCCTAATTAAAGAGGACCAGATGTTTATCTGATTCCTAAATATTATTAACTATATCATAAAAGCCACTTTTTTTTTTTTCCTTGATATCATAAAAGCCACAACTGCAGTCTGGATAAGTAAGAATTATTATGTACACTTTTTAAAGCATCAAAGTGATCATCAAACAAAAAGATGACAACTTCGATGATTACTATACAGAAAAAGCAAACAAGAGTACTAGAGATACATTAGTTACTTACTTTGTAGATTAATATTATTCTTTACCAATGGTTAGGATTTCTTTGAACTATCTAAAATGGTTTTACTGTGGTTTAAAATGCGCGCACTTCAGCTATTCCATGAGAATCTAATTGGTTGGTCTTGTTGTTTTGGGAATGGCACCAAGATTTAGAGGCTAGCTCAGCCCAAGAACGCAGCATTAATGCAGCACTGTTGCAGTACAGAGATATATATACAATAAAACTATTTTTGACAAAGATGACAAACAAGAGACGTGCTTAATTACTGTCCTCTATCATCAAAGCTAGCTATTTGGGCAAAATTAAAAAAACAAACAGAAAGATGATAAATCCAACAGTGATCCCTTGTCACGTGAGATGGATAAATGCTTATGAGATTCTAAAATGAAATATTGCTAAGCTATTAATTAAAGCAACTATATAGAATCTACTTTTGCACTTGTACAGACTGAATGGTTGCCAAGGAACTTGCTATCCACACGGATAAAAAAGTAGTGGGACGTAAATGAGGTCCTTGAATTGGGACTGGGATCATGAGGGGCATGGGAAATGGCTTGTTAAGCACATAAAATGGGAAAAAGAAGGATATGCAAATCGGGAGGGATGGGGTGAATCTTTTTCAGGGCTCTGGAATGGATGTCCCTGTAGTAGATAGACATAGACTATCAGGATACCAAAAAGGAAGAGCGCGCACCACAGCTTTAGTGCTAACAAGGGTGGGGGAGACATGAAATCTTTTGCCTGGCTTAGGTTTGTGGTAATAAAGACCAGGCGTATCTTTGAGAGGGCTTGGTTGGCTGGCTGACCATTGTAAAGGGATCTCATGGTCACCACAAAGGCCATGCCAATAAAGCACAAGGTTATGGCCATCCATTTGGGTGCAAGGAGCTGGGTTGGATCGGTTGAGGCATGGCCTTGGGCATATATATCGCTGTGCAAAGATTGTGTGGTGTGGGTGCGTTTTCTAGTGAAGTGTATGGTAGTAACCTGGCTAAGATGTGGATGGGGGATATAATGTCTCAGCTATTTCTATCAAGTGTTAAAAAAAAAAAGAGAGAGAGACGTCATGTTAAAAAGACAAGGAGAGAGAGAGACGTACGTGTTCATCGGCATCTTGGGATGGCGAAACTATTGTGGATGAAGTTTTAGAAGCTATATCCGAGATCTAGTCGAGCTCTGACCGATCTGCTCGAAATTAAGCATATTTGAGATTTTAAGTTATAACATCAACTCTTTTAGATTTTAAACTCTGATTTTTAGTAGATTTATTGTTTGTTGATGCCCAGTGATTTTCCTTCAATTTTGGAGTGGTTTTTCACATGGATTAATCTTGTTATTGATCCCTCTGTTTATGTTTCTCTTTTTACAGCTATATCTCTCCTTTGAGGTCTTAAATTTGCTATTTCTCCTCATTAACAGAAGCAAATGTACCATACATTCAAAGAGAGAGATGCACAGCTGGTTATCTGAGGAAAAAACAGGATATTTTGGTTGTTAATGAAAAAAAAATTGATAATCAAGTCTCTAATGCATTCAAAACTAATAAGGTTTCTTCAAAATTGACAAATATTATAAACTCTAATAAGCAAAATGTCAAAACACAACAACTAGCAAGCATAACAAACAAAAAATATAAACTCTAATAGGATTTAACAGGAACTAAATGCATGCACTTAGACAACAAATTAATGAATAATGTAGTTAATCAACCTGAAAATCATGGAAAAAAAGGCAAGTGAAAAATAAAAAGAGTTGGAAAATGATAGTACTGGGAAACACAAACTTAAAAAACATATTATGTCAGCAATTGTATATCAACATAAGTAAGATTCAATAGAGTTTGTAAATCTTTTCCCTTGACTAGCAATGGGATAACAAAATCCTTACATTCGATATACCTCGTGAAAAACATTGGAAAGAAAACCACACAATCTGTTTCTTATGCGAAGAAAAGGAGAAGGTCACACAACTACTACTTGTGTGTTTCTTTGAGATATTGAGGTGCCCCAATCAAACAAGATTTATGGGGCCCCTAGTCCTATCACTAAAATGGTGAGCAATCCACTGCAGTAAGGGTGAGAACCGCTAACTATGACAAATTGCATGTAACCTATGGCTAACTGGACGATGTTTTCAATATAAATAAGATGCTTACTTTAAAACTAATATTTTAGAGAAATGAGTTCCTAACAATTTCATGGTTTAATGTAGTGGTGAACCAAAAGTACAAAAAATGTATATGGTAGAGCCTCACCGATAAAATAGAAGTCTTCAGTATTTATGAGAACTCTCCATAACCTGACGGTAATGAGGCCTTTTAAGGATGACATAGCTAGGTAAAGGGCTTGACCAAACTTTTAATAACGAAAGCACTCTTCTACAATGTTCTCTTAGTTCCATATTTTATAATATGAGTGATGCAATAGGAGAATGTAACATTTACAAATATTATAAATAAAACATAATTTATTATTATTATATTTTTAAATAGAGTTTAGAAATTTGTGCACTAGAATCTAAATGGCTGTGACGGGCCAAACAAGTGATTTGGGTTTGGCGGTGGTTCACAACCATTATTATTTTTTTATAAATGTGCACTTTATCATATTTATAGCATGGATTGAACCAGAATCTTTCAATTTTTTTGAGAAAAATGGTAGCCAAATTTATTTGTGAGAGTTGGTCTACATATTGGTCTAGTGATATCTCGTCCTCAGATATTGCGTGAATTCACTTATCGAAAGCACGCTCTCAAGCTCGAGTCCCTACATATAAAATGGTGGAATAATTCTGGATAATTCACTCTAATGAAAGTATAAAACTTTCGCGCTTCAGTCCCCATATATGTATTATGGCAGAGGAGGTCAAAGCCAGCTTATCACCTAAGGCCACATTTAATGTCCCTATATAAAGGGTTTATCCCCTGTATCAAAATAATAATAATAATAATAAAATAAATAAATAAAAATAAAAATAAAAATCCTAACTGCATAAGAGCAGAAAAGAAAATTGTAACTGAAAAGTCAGATATTTGACCTCCTAATGGAATAGCAACACTACTCGTCAAATCAGCCAATCTTCGACCTACTTTTGTCGCTAAGTATTAACTTCATTGTGAGAAGTCCCCATATGACCCAATCGATGAAACAAATTACATTTTCTTTTTGAGAAAAAGTGGCAAAATGGAACATTTTCACATTTAGATAAATGGTAATCAAGTAAGTATAGGTCTCCCATTTGTAGCCAATATGGTATGCCTAAAGGGAGAATTAAACCATAAATCACACACACACACACAAAACAAAAAAAAAACAAAACAAAACTGCGGCAATCAAATGACGATGAAAAAGCGATCTCACCTTCTCTCCATATCTTTTTGTGACGCTCTTTGTCGCCTTAATAACAGCATGGTAGACCAAATTTGCAAAGTAAAACCTATAGGTAAAATATATCAAAACCAACATATCAACTGATAGCATAAAGATGTTCACCGCCATTAAGCCTTTGTTTGGTTCACATGAGGAATTTGGAGGAGGGTGAGGGGAGTTTAGAGGGGATGAGTTTGGAGGGTAAAAATTTTATGTTTGGCTTAAATGGGTGAGTGATGAGAGTGAATCTTTTTGTTTGGTGGTGACTAGGATGGTAGAAATAGCTGCATTAATGATTCGACCAATTTACCCCTTTAGTTTAAAAATGTATAATGATAATATTTGGTTATGAGGATTGAGAGTGAGGAAAGTGTAATGTGTATTATAATATTATTTCAGTATTACTATTAATTTAATACTAATTAATATTAATTATATTAAAACTATTAATTATATTAATTTAAGTATAATTAATATTAATTATTAAACAAATACAAATTTTATTACTATTAATTATATTAGTATAAAAGTAGTATTAGCCTAATTAAAATTAATTATAATAAAGTTATTAATTATATTAATTTAAGTATAATTGATAGCAATTATTAAACTAATATAAATTTTATTACTATTAATTATATTAGTATAAAAGCTAATATTAAACTAATTAATATTAATTATATTAATTTAATTTTAATTAATATTAATTATTAAATCAATACAAATTTTATTACAATTAATTATAATAGTATAAAAGCTAGTATTAATCTAATTATTATTAATTATATTAGTATAAAAACTAAAATTAATTAACTAATTAATATTAATTATATAAAAATTAGGACATAAATGAAATTTCTCAAAATAAGTTTATAAGTAGCATTTATATTTTCAAGCGGTTTTTAGTTTAAAAGAATATATATTTTCCACCCTCCAAAACTCCCGATTTGGGTGGAAATGAGGTGTGGGAGGTTCCCCCCTCACCCCCTCCCTCACACACCCACCCAAACACAAGAAAAAACTCCAAATCCCTCCCTCACACTTCCAAAACCTCAAACCAAACAAGGGGTGAGAAGTCTTAAATGCACTCAAATTGTTTAAAAAGTTACCTTGAAATAGGGCTTTAAATAGTCAAGTATTCCCTAGGATCGCCTTTTAAAAAGCTTTTTTCATATTTGATAAATTGCAAACTGGGCTTTTCGATAGGGCTTCCATATGTGGGAGCAAAATATGGTATACCCCAAGGGAGAGAACTGAGAAGTAAAACCATAAACCACACCAAAAAGAAAATACCTTAGTTAACAACTTTGAGTCAAGAAGCATCAAGAAAGGTAATTAAATTCAACGAACATAACAGCTTTGCCAAGATTGAGCCCGCCAAAAGGTCCATCATAAGTAAAGCCATGAAGCATTTGAAAAGGATATTAATGACATACGATCTCTCATCTTTGGGTTGCAAAATATTTGATCCTACCGTTGTTATCAATGAAAACTTGAGTGAAAAGAATATTAATGACTTGAATGCAATGCACCAATAAGGTTATTGAACCGCAAGAACGTAAACATGGCGTAAGGATGATCAAGCGATTTGAAATTAATCCTACATTAACTTTGTCGGATAAATGAGCTTATGAAGAGTTGTTCCCGTTCCACCAAGTTTGACTCCAAACTTGATGAGGCAAGATATTTATCTTGGGTTGAGAAGTTCCGAGAGGCTTCACAATCCCTTAAAGATTCAACTTTATCCCTAAGAAAGAGAAGAAATGTTCTGAAAAGATGCAAATAACCTCGTGAAGCTCAGAAAAAGAAAGCAACAGAAGATAAGTTGGCAAAGTGGGACGCTCTAGGTTACAATTAGTCCTTAGCTATCAAGGATCCTTATTATCAATTGAATGATCAAATTGTAGCTGATTCAGGGTTGTTAGAGTATTAATGTGCTTCTAGATAAGTTGACTAGTCAATGTAATGCATGTTATTGGTGTTCTCTTTTCAAACTTTAGGTAAGTGTGTCTTATCAAGAAGAAAAAGGGTATGAAGAGGTAATGCAGCTAGCTGTGAAAAAGCTGTGAAATTGTTTTTCTTATGTATCTTTTCCTCTTCATTCTATGTAATCCTTGAAGATTTTATGAATGGAACTAAGCTAAGGAAAGTTGATGTGTCAGGAAATTGTCACTGAAAATTTCTCGCCTCATAGAAGTATTGTTGTCCACTTTGCAAGTTACTTCAAAGAAGCATACATCTCAATCAAGTAAGATCATTGACACCTTCTATTTCAATTTCTCCTACAAATCTGTATCAAAGCTAGTAGATCTCATCTCTTCATCAACTAAGTTGCAAAAGAGTTCAAATGGCAAGCCAGCAGCCATACCCTCCAGCCTATATTTTCCGGAGAACACTTTGATCATTGGTGTGTTAAGCATGAAAACCTTGTTTAGAGCTCAAGACTTGTGGGAATATGTTGAGGAAGGCTATGATGAACCTCCGCCTACCACAAATCTTAGCAATCAAGAACTAAAAGCACTCAAAGAACATAGAAGGAAGGATGCCAAGGCCCTCTACATACATTCAACAAGGTGTGAGTGCAAATATCTTTTCAAGGATCATGGGAGCAAATCAAGCCAAGGAAGCATGGAAAATTTTACAAAATGAGTTCCAAGGGAATCTCAAAGTGAAGAATGTTACTCTTCAAACATTGAGAAGAGAGCTTGAAAATTTGAAGATGGGTGAAGTTTCAAAATGTGCAAGAGTACTACACAAAGGTCATTAGAGTTGTGAATGAAAATGAAAGCCTTTGGTGAGGAGATCAAAGACAAAGAGAATAGTCAGAAAATCCTTGTAAGTTTGCCTCCAAAGTTTGATTCTATGGTGTCTATAATTGAGGAGACAAAAGATATCTCATCCATGAATGTTCAAGAGTTGATGGGTTCCTTGATGGCTCATGAGAGAAGAATTGCAAGGCATGCTGAAAAAATCAGCTTGAAAGTGCATTTCAAACAAAGCTCAATGTTAGCCCCAAGAATGATGATGAAGGTGGAGAATCAAGTAGAGGTGGAAGATATGGTCGTGGAAGAGAAAGAGGAAGAAATTTCAGAGGTAGAGGCGTAAATACTCCCTCCAAGAGTTTTAATCGCAGAAAATTTCAGGACATGCAAATATTTGTGGCAAAGACAATCACTTTGAGAAGGATTGTTGGTACAAGGGTAAGCCAAAATGCAACCATTGCAAAAGACTTTGGTCATATTGAGAAGTATTGTAGATCCAAAGGCAACCTAACAAGCACATTTTTCTAAAGAGGAGCAAGGTGGTGAAGGAAATTTGTTTTTGCTTGTCACATGGCAACCAAAACCAATGAAGATGTATGGTTTCTTGATAGTGGTTGTAGCAACCATATGACAAAGAAGAGATCTATCTTTGTTGACTTGGATGAATCTATAAAAACTCAAGTCAAGATGGGAAATGGAGGCATTGTACAAGCACAAGGAAGGGGAACAATTGAAGTTCAAACTAAGAAAGGCACAAGATTGATTCATGATGTCTTGTTAGTCCCTGATTTAGACCAGAATTTACTAAGTCTTGGACAACTACTTGAGCATAGGTATGCATTGAACTTTGACAATAATCAATGCTTTATCTATGATCAAAAAGACGGTGGACAGCTGATTGCAAAAATCAAGATGGAGACAAACCGAAGTTTCCCAATCAATTTCAATTATGGAGGAAATCAAGCATTGAAGGCTCATGTTGATGAAGATTTATGGTTGTGGCATAAAAGGATGGGACACTTAAATTTTCGCAGCCTCAAATTGCTTCAACAAAAGGGGATGGCTTATGGATTACCAAGAATTGAAGATACTCATGAAGCTTGTGAAGGTTGTGCACTTGGAAAGCAACATCGGCAACCATTTCCTAAAGGAGTTGCTTGGAGATCCAAGAAGATGCTAGAGTTGATCCATACCGATGTGTGTGGGCCTATGAAGACAGTTTCTCATGGAGGTAATAAGTATTTCATCCTTTTCATTGATGACTTCACAAGAATGACTTGGGTCTACTTTATGAGAGAAAAATCCCAAGTGTTTTCAATCTTCAAGAAGTTCAAGAGCTTTGTTGAGAAACAAAGTGGGCACTACATCAAAATTTTAAGAAGTGATCGTGGCAAGGAGTATACTTCAAAATGCATTTCAAGAATTTTGTGAAGATGAAGGCATGGAAAGACACTTGATCACATTATACACCACAACAAAATGGTGTATCCGAGAGGAAGAATCAAACGGTGATGGAAATGGCAAAATGCATGTTGCATGATAAACACATACCTCGTGTTTTTGGGTCAAGCAGCAGGTATACCTGCAAAGTGTATTTGATCAATAGAAGCTCCTACAAAAGTCAGTGGTGGAATCAAACTCCAATTGAAGCATGGAATGGAAGAAACCATCGGTGAAGCATTTGAAGGTGTTTGAAGCATTTGCTATGCTCAAATTCCAAATGTGAAAAAGATACAAGCTTGATGAAGTAAGTGAAAAGTGTATTTTTGTTGGTTATAGCTCAAGCAATCTAAAGGCTATAGATTGTTTAATTTGAAGACTAACAAAAATCTTCATAAGTCGTGGATGTGGTGTTTGATGAAAGTGCTACTTGAATTGGAAAGAAAAAGATGTAGATGAGCATGTTGTTGTACATCATGAAGAAGGTGAAATTTCAGCAAGAAATGAAGAAGAAATGGAGGAAGATTTATCACCAACAAGTAATGGACCATCATCTCCAAGTTCAAGCACCAATGGCTCAACCTCAACTCCAAGAAAAATGAAGAGTTTGAATGAAGTCTATGCTAGATGTAATTTCTGCATCCTTGAACCTGAAATTTTTGAAGAAGTAAATCAAGATAAAGATTGGAGAAAAGCCAAGTGGATGAAGAGATTCAAGCCATTGAGAAAACAAGACATGGAAGCTAGTGGACAAGCCTAAAAACAAGGGAAGTCATTGGAGTGAAGTGGATTTTACAAAATTAAAAGCTGGAAATCAGATGGCTCCATCCAAAAAAAAAAGAAGGCAAGATTAGTTGCTAAAGGCTACTCACAACAGCCCTGATCGACTACAATGAAACTTTTATACCGGGTTGCAAGACTTGATACCGTTAGGAGCCATTATTGTAATTGTTGCCCAAAAAGGCTGGATTTTTACAACAATTGGATGTTAAATCAAGGCTTTTGAATGGAGAATTGAAGGAGGAGGTGTATGTCCATCAACCTCAAGGTTTTGTCAAAGAAGGTGAAGAAGACAAGGTGTATAAATTGAGAAAAGCCTTGTATGGATTGAAGCAAGCACCAAGGGCTTGGTATAGCCAAATTGATTCATACTTCATGGAACAAGGGTTCTGAGAAAAGCAAGAGTGAAGCAAATCCTTTATATGTGAAGGCTCAAGATACAAAAAATTCTCATTGTTGCAATATATGTTGATGACTTGGTATATACTAGTAAATAATGAGAAAAATGATGTATTGATTTCAAGAAGGATATGATGAGAAGATATGACATGAATGATATGGGCTTGCTAAGCATCATTTTCTTGGCATGGAGATTTATCAACAAGATGATGGAGTGTTTATTTGCCAAAGAAGGTATGCTGAAAATATACTTGCTAAATCTCGCATGCTAGATAGCAAATTAGTGGCTACAACCACTTTGTGGTTAATGAAAGGCTTGTTAAGGAAGATGGAGAAAAGAAAGTTGATGCCACTTTGTATAGAAGCTTGGTAGGGAAATTTGTTGTACCTTACGTACTACAAGGCCGATATTATGTTTGCTTCTAGCTTGTTGTCAAGATTTATGCATAATCCTAGCCAATTGCACCTTGGAGCCGCAAAAGGGTGGCCGAGATACATCAAAGGTACAATGAACTATGGAATTAAATACGCGAAAGGTGTTGATGCCAAGTTAATTGGATATTGTGATAGTGATTGGGGTGGCCGCAGTTGGATGACATGAAGAGCACCTCAAAGCTATCGCTTTTCACTGGTTCTCGGAGTGTTTTCT
Organism: Dioscorea zingiberensis; assembly: GCA_026586065.1. Lineage (NCBI taxonomy): Eukaryota > Viridiplantae > Streptophyta > Magnoliopsida > Dioscoreales > Dioscoreaceae > Dioscorea > Dioscorea zingiberensis. Next base: position 928,830 of record CM048822.1, on the reverse strand, counting down.
TGGGCATCCAAGAAGCAACAAAGTGTTGCACAATCTACGCTAGACCAATATATGTCACCTGGTTTGGCAACATCTCAAGTTATTTGGTTAAGGAAGATACTTGAAGACATTGGTGAGAAGCAAAATGAAGCTACCATATTGTTGTGTGATAAATAAATCAGCTATAGATATTGCAAGAAACCCAGCTTTACCACAAATAGAATCTAGACACATTGCAATCAAAACATCATTTCATTCGAGATGCAATTGAAGATGGTGAAGTTGATCTTAAATTTTGCAAAGGAGAAGAACAAACTGCAGACATTTTTACGAAGGCACTCCCAAGAGACAAGTTTATCTACTTCAGAGCAATGCTTGGAGTTCAAGAAGAGCACATTAAGGGGGGAATTATGTTAGAGTATTAATGTGCTTCTAGATAAGTTGACTAGTCAATGTAATGCATGTTATTGGTGTTCTCTTTTCAAACTTTAGGTAAGTGTGTCTTATCAAGAAGAAAAAAAGGGTATGAAGAGGAAATGTAGCTAGCTGTGAAAAAGGTGTGAAATTGTTTTTCTTATGTATCTTTTCCTCTTCATTCTATGTAATCCCTTGAAGATTTTATGAATGGAACTAAGCTATGAAAGTTGATGTGCTGTGAAATTGCTGCTGAAAAATTTCTCGCTTCCATAGAAGTATTGTTGTCCACTTTGCAAGTTACTTCAAAGAAGCATACATCTCAATCAAGTAAGATCATTGACACCTTCTATTTCAATTTCTCCTACAAGGGTCCATCCAATTTGTGTTTGAGATTGCACAAAAGCCTTCAAGCATTTGCCTGTCAGAACTCTCGGATTATATTATGGTAATTTCTGGTATCTGTTTTGAGTGTTGTCCAATCCTCATTTCCTATATGTTATTTTTATTTTATTTTTATTTTTTTCCCTTGAGCTTCTGAAAACCATGCTTCTTTATGTATTTCTATTTTTATGTTTGTTTCAGTTGTTCTGCTTAATTATCTCCAGTTGACATAGTCATGTTTAATTCTCCTGCTGCTCTTTCTTCAAGCATTCCAGATGCTTATCACCAGTCTTTAAATGCGGCGATCTACTATATGGGTGGATCTCCATTTAATTGAGTTGACCGGGTCATCTTTTTGATCTTAACTCAACTTTTTGTTTTCGTTGTCATTTTATGCAAATTAATTTAAATGTAGTGGAGTTTCCATTTAGAGTTCTCATAATTTTGTATCTTGTCTTGCCAGGTTCTGATATTGGTGACACTAGCACATATATACTTGGCTACTCCTTTGTCTGTAGCCCTGGCTGTTGTACAATCATATAGTCTTAGACGCAGAGTTCAACGAAGCAGCATCTCTTTATCTGATTAAGAAAAATGCTTGGCCAAGGCATGGTTTACAGCTGCTCAAAAATCTGGTACGTTTCCTATAACTATTTTTGATGTAAATCAGAATCTGTTTTACCAGAAAGTCTCTTTTGAAAATCTTGAATTACCTCATCTTCATATGTTGATGTCCAAGTGTGGTCGATATCAAGAAACAGGAATGGCATAATTGTATTCCTAATGGATCATTCAATTGTTAATACATAGGACATTATTTTGCGGAGTTCAAGGATTACATCCATTTGAACTGAAGGGACTTTATTATTTTATGCCATTTCATGCATCATTTAACAAAAATCTGGAGCAAAACAGTTTTGCTAATGATGCACACTTGTTTTCTGTTGATTTTTTCCGTTGTCCTGTCTAATTTGCCAAAGCATCTATACATTTGCCTTTGAATTGGATCCCGATCGGTGATGTATACAGTGGAACGGCTGCTGAGGAAGTGGTATGCTGCAATGCATGGCATTAAAATCTGTGTGTAAGTCACTTAAATAATTAACTGCCTGTGTCTTTTATTGGGCCTCATTGCTAACCATGGCACTTCCAAATATTTTTATCCAGCTACTATATATTTTTCGCAGGCCTGATCTGAGGACGACAAGCCTCAACAAAACTAAAATTTGTATTTATGTGTTCATACTCTAAAAATTGTATTTGTGTTTATACTCGAACTGGGCCTTCACTTGGGTCACCTCCGCAATGGCAAGATGAATTTATTTAGCATAATTTTGTCTATAGGTTGTCTCTTGCAGTAGTCTCAGTTTTCTTATTACTGATAGGTTTTTTTAAATAAATTCCAAAACAGTCAAGCCATACCCATGATGCCGTTTTTCTTTTCTTTCTTTCCTTTCTTTCTTTTCTATGATAGTATGCACAAATAACTATTAATAATGAAGTGATAACCAAAACCTCATGAGTATTTATCTTCTGCAGATCTTTACTGAAGCAATTTCGTTTGTAGTACCCTCAACAATAGTAACAGTAGTTTCACTTATGTGATTGAACAACATCATTATCGTTGTATACAAGCTGGCATCCAAATCTAAAATGCATCAATAGGTATCAATCCTTTCACGGAAAGTTGGCTCCACTCCATCTGATAAGGAAATGTTGAGGTTTAAATCATGTTTGAAGCATACGCGGATCCACATTTATAAAAACACAATAAATATATGTTGGTTTACCTTTATAGTATCAGCATTCCCTTTGATTTCGTATTTTTCCAATTTTTTAATGATGAAAATATGAGCCCTCTTATCAAGGTGTCAAACGGGCTGGCCGGTACGGGCACGGTACGGCCCGTTACGGGCCGTGCTAGGCACGGCCCGGACACTGTAGCAGACGGGCCGTGCACAGGCACGGCCCGTCTGCGGGCCCGTGCTGGGCCAGCTACCCGCGGGCCGCGGGCCGGCACGGCACGCGGCCCGTACGTGCCAGGCCGGCACGGGCACGCCGGGACGGGCCAGCACGGCCCGCGGGTTGATAGGCACGGCCCGCGGCCTGGCATTATTTTAAAAACATTAAAATTTATTAAAAATCATAAAAATCAGAAATATATCTAGAAAATTTCCCCAAAAAATAGAAAAAATATAAACTTGGAAAAACTTATTAAAATTCTAAAACTTAATGAAATTGATCAAATCATTAAAAATTTCAAATAAAACCAAAAACAATTTAAAACCCCCAAAAAGAAAATTTTTAAAAACTTTATAAAATTTTAAAATATATACTGCATACACACAAAAATGGAAGCATGAGGAATATAATTAGTATTTTGGAAAATGAAGTAATTATTGAAAACTTATAATTAGTGTTAGAGAAGAGAGAGATTAATACTTAATAGAAATTTTAATTATTACCATATCAGGTTGGTTTAATTTAAATTTTAAATTTTAAATTTTATTATATTTAGCATGTTAGGTCATTTTATTAGTAATGAAGAAGTTTTAATTATTGCCTTATTGGTTGTTTTAATTTTAAATTTTAAATTATATTATATTTAATTTTTAAGTGGAAAGTGGTATTTAAAATATTGGTAACTTGATTAATTCAAATCTTATCTCAAACTAAAAATTTAAATATAAGGAATTTAGATCTAGAGATTCTTTTAAATTTAAAGTTTAGCCAAATCAATTAAATCCTTATTGAGAAAAATCTAGTTACATTATTTAATTTTAAAATTACATTATTTTTAGTTCTATCAAATAACTTAACTTACTAAGCTACAATAGATTTACATCATTATTATTAATTATATTTAATTTATTATTCATACTAACATTAAAACCATAAAATCAATAAATATAAAACTAAATAATACACATCAAAGGTAACTAAAAATGAGATTTTTATGAATAAAAATCATATGAACAATACTGTGAATTTAATATAATATAATTTAAAATAAAACTAACAAATAAGGCAATAAAAGTTGCCATTAATTACTAATAAAACACCATTTCAAAAAATAAATACTAATAAATTTAATATTATATTAATGGACTGTATGTGTGCATTTATATATACTATATAAATAAGATTTATTAAAATCTAAATAAGTAAAATAATAATCAACTTATATTAATTACTTATAAAAATCAACTTATATTTTCAAAAATCTTATATTTCCCACACTAGATATACTTCTCATGCAATTTTTTATTGTTTAATTTTTTTTATTTATAGCAATATTCTTGCCTTCAAATTTGGGCTTGAAGAAAATTTTTACAAATTTTAAAAGTTTTCCATATTTAATATGTTTTTCCTTTTTTTTTAGTAAATTTTTGGATTTTTTTTTCTTTTTTTTTTTCTTCTGATTTTTAATAAAATTTTAACAGTTTTTTAAAAAAATTAAAAAGATTATGCCTCGGCACGGCCTTCCACCCTGTACCGGGCCGCGGCCCCGCGGCTGGGCCGGGTTCCCTTCAGCCATCAGGCCGCGCCGGCACGGCACGCCGGGCGTTGCCGCAGTTCGCACGGCACGGCACGCTTTTGAGGGGCCGCGACGGCGGGAAAGTCCGTGTTTGCCGCGTGCCGGCCCGCTTGACACCTTGATCCTCTTATAATAAATAACTGGTTCATCCACTTTTCTTAAAAAAAAAAAGTGTGTCATCTGATTATTTTTTCACATTAATTAATTTTATGTTTTAGCTATATTAAATTTTTTTGAAGATAATAATTTTCATTTTTAATTAAAATATCTTTTTTTCCCACTTTATACCTTGTAAGTAAATATATAGGTTATTAATAGTATTTTTTTAATTTTAAAAACCAGCATTTCAAATTTATACATATATAATTTTCTGTTATCAGTCTTGTGACTTTATATCCTAGTGTGTATAGAGGATAGCATCTTGGTATATGAGACTTGTTATTCTAGGAACACAAATTTAAATGCTTTCTGAAGTCCTGGATTGTGAAATAAGGGACTTATCTACACATCATCACTCATTATAATTCTGAAAAATTTTCTACTATATTTTTTTTGGATGGAAGACATTATTTCAGAATGATTTTCTCGTCAATACAATTTGTATTTGCGATGCTACACAGTTTGTTGAAAAGTTGAACCAATTTTTCGTCTTTTCCACAGGTCCTGCTTACTGTTCCTGTAGATTTTCATCAATACAGGTTTGTGGGGGATTCAGCTATTTCTCGAAGTCACCTTTTACACAGTATGCAGGCTCCATTGATTCATCATTGAACAGTGTGCATTGTTATGGATATATATATATCTCATATATGAGATATAGATAAATATATCTAACAACCATATATATCTATATCTCATAGATAAATATATATCCATAACATGCATGAACAAAGTTCAGTGGAACATATATTCTTTCTCTTTACTTACCTAGAAAACGGGTACACATATATTCACTGATTCTAAGGTGCTGTATCTTTCAACTCTTGTTAGTTTCTCTACTTTTAGCTCAACTTACATATACTTGATACAAATTTTTGAGAATGACTCATCAGCAGAAACGCTTTCCCTCGTTTAAATTTTTGAAGTTGAATCATAAACTCTCTCTATTAAATTGGTTTTGCTGGATTTGTTGTGCATGTTATTGTGCCATTGATCCTGATACACCAAATCTGGACATGGGATCAGAGATTATCTTAACCTATTTTGTTTAGGCCTTCCATTGTTTTACTTAAAAGTTTCTGTCAATGTTATTTTGTCTGGGGTCTTCACTTGTAGGTTCATTTTCTCCTCTATTATCATCTTCGTTCTCCTCATGTTCATTAACCTCTACTTCATTGGTATTTACTCCTCTATAATCAATTGTGTTGGTAAATATGTCATCATCAGAGCCTTCTAGATCATTATACAACTCACTAGGCTCACTACAATCACTTTCTACTTAGACGAGCTTTGATCTCCATTTTCTGGTTGGTAATCACTGTCACTGTCATCCGAATCACTACCCCCACACATCAACATCATTCATATGCAGCACAGTCCCCTGGAGAATAATACTTGTCTCTGATATTCACCCAACTGAGTGCGCTCTGAAATTAAGGCTTTGAAATATAATCAAAATCCACCTTCAGGCTACCTTCAGGCTTCTTGTACTTTGGGATTTAACATCTAATCACCAAATAAGGTGCTAAGCTAACATTAGAGTAAAGAGAGTTATCTAGATTCTACCGACATTGGGTTGATCGAATGGATATAAAGTTCTTAGCAGGAACCAACACAAGTTGATCGCACCAGAAAAAGTTGCTTTAGAACCAACACACAAGTTGATCCCACCAGAAAAGTTGCTTTTAGAACCAACAAGAGGGAGAAATTGAATTATCAAGATTACTCAAGATACCAATTATATGGATTTTATTTACTATAATATATCTCCATCATTAAGAACTCATAACCACAGGTCAAGTTATAGTAAACCGAAAAGGTTAACTTGATCAGATCCATCCCATCCATCTCTAATTCTTGCAGTTCTCCAATCAATACTAGGAAATCCATGTTTTCATAATTGCTCCACCATGAATTCCACAAAATGGGACTCCGCCATCCATGGTTTCCTCTACTAATAGATTTTCAACATAAACCAAACACCAGATACCAAGCAAACAAACAAAAATCTTTCTCATTATAAAAAATTAGCAATGGCAACCAGTACCAGAACACAAGAGCAACATATTTCAACAGAAACCAAACACTAGCAGCTATCAAGAACACAAACAAGACTCTATTTCACCTCTAGAAGAGCATCACATTCAGCGATTCCGCATCAACAACCGAACCACAAAAAGAATTCCACCTCAATGTCCACATCTCACACACCCACCCATCATCGGCCAAATCCCCTGTCAATCATGGATCGAAGAACCCTAGCCCCAGAACCGATTAAGAGAGAGAGAGAGAGAGAGAGAGAGAGAGAGAGAGAGAGAGAGATTGTCTCAAGCAATGGTAAAAAAGTAATAAAGGAAGTGTATGGTGTGATTTTTACAATTGCAGAAAATCAATCAAATCATTGTGGAAGTGTGGCATGTATAAAGAGTCCATAAGCAATAAAAGGATAATAAAATGCCTTGGGGGACATCCCCATTCCAAGTAAAACAAGAAAAAGGCATCTCTTCAATTGCATAAAAATAAAATTGTAAATAAATTCTACGGTGCACAAACAATTATGGAGAAAAAATATTAGATCATATAAAACAAAAAAAGATCATGGACACTTTCTAAATAACATCATAAATCCACAGGTAATGTGCTGCAGGATTTATAGGTGATCATTTGTATTTCTATAGCAGATTTCAAAATTTTAGCAAGTCTGACTTTGGATATTTAATAAAGGTGGAAATTTACACATTGATGAATTATAAGTAGGCGAAAGATTATGTAGACCTTCATCAGTGAAGTATTTGGAAAGGAAACTTTACTACATTTTATGACAAGAAAATGAAGGTGTTTCCTGAAGGCATTTTGGAGGGCAACTTTGCAAAAACAGAAAAGTGCATCATGCATCTGGCCATTGCAAATTGCAAATGTTCCTGCAAGTAAGAGAGATTTCTCAGAAGAAAATTGAAGACAGATTTTCCAAAATAAAAAATATAAATCGTGGATGCAAATCAACTACCCAAATTACTGTTCACACATAATAATGGAAGCAATACTCATAAATTGAAAAGCATAAAAACTATAAAATCTGCAAGAATAGACAGACAGTAGAATTCTGGTAAGCTGGTTCAGCATATGCTTCGCACTAGGCTCCAAAATATGTATATCGTCATCTTGGAATTCTTACCATCCACATTAGCATCTAAACGCCTGGTCCACAAACCCCATGTACATTTTATCAAGTTTTTCCACATTGAACTGCAGAGAAAAATTATAACAAACTACACAGTTAAATATCTGACCAATCTAATTCCAGCAACTAATTATTAAAATCTCATGTAGTTCTAGAATCAACAACAATAGCAAACCTCTTCTTGAAGGAAGAATAATCCCCTAGACTCCATTTCATGCCACTCATGCGTCAAAACTGGAAAGCAAGCTTCATGCAGTGTGAATAAACTGCCATGAAACTGATAGAAATGAACACAAAGGGCAATTTATAAATTAGAAATCCAGAAGGAAAGCTATTGTATGGAATTTACCAACATCAACTACGAGTAAAACCAAACTTCTTTCTTTTGATTCAGTAGCTAGCAAGCTTCATTCTGAAATTCAGTTTCTTTTGGCTCAAATTTGCCTCAATATCAAAAGTTTTGGTAGATCCGATTGTTAATAGAATTGTTTCATTTTAAACATTTTTATAAAAAAAGGAGGAAAAATTGAGTAAATTCTTATGTAATATTTTTATTTGTCCCCTTTTCATACAGATGAGCAACAAGCCATCCAATTCAAGAAAGGGCATATAGGCCCTAGTTAATTATGTTAAAATGGGACACTGGTTTTCTTTGTCCTAGTTAATTATGTTAAGCATCTTCCCTCACTGTGTTGCCACTCTTTACTCCACCCATACTAGCATGCATGTTGACTCCCGTCTCCGCTGTGCTTCACCATCCCTCTGCTCCTCATCACAACTCTCAAACTAGGAGGTGTCAAACGGGCCGGCCCACTTTCTAGGCAAGGCACGGGCTCTGCCGTGTTTAGCGGCATAAGATCGGTGGCAGCCGCGGCCGCACGGCACGCACAAGCCGTATTCCGCACTTTGCCCCGCCTGTGCATTGCACGCTATAAAGATACGGTACATGGGTCGGCCCGCCTTTTTATTTTTTAAAAATTTGAATTTATATTTAAAAATCGTAAAAAATCAGAAAAAAAAAATAAGAAAAATCTATAAAATTTCAAAAAAAATAGAAAACAAATATAAACAATAGAAAACTTATAAAAATTGTGACAATTTTAGAAATTAATCAAATTAGGAATAATTCTAAATAAACTAATTTTTTTTCAAAAACCCAAAAAAGAAAATATAAACTCCCAAGTTTGTCAATACCATGGATTAATTTATAACAAAGTTGGAAGATTTGCTATAAATAAAAAAAAAGGAAATATTTTTTAAGAAAGGAAGATTTTTAAAAAAAGAAATTTTAGAAATTAATTTCTTACCTTGAAATGTTTTGCAATAATCTAGGATGAGTTTCCATTGAATTGAATCATTCCCTCCAATGTTTTTAAAATTAATTGTAAACAAAGTCGGAAGTTTGGGACTACCATGAATATTGCTATAAATAAAAAAAGGAAACATTTTAAAAATTAAAAAAATAGAAAGTAAAAAATCAATCTTATAATTTTCGGTCTTTTTTAATTATATCCTTACAAATGTAACAAATATCTATAATTATATTTTGTTATCCATTAGATATATGTCATTAGAGGGTTTTTGTAATGATTTATTTTACAAAAATTGTTGTTATACCCCTATTAACATGTATATTTATTTAAATATTTGTATAAAATTAAAAATGCGCGTATCAAGGGTCCCGGCGCCGCTGCAAAATTACAAGGCGGTTCTGGGTTTCAAGACGCGCAGCTGGGTCGCTACCGAGCGAGTCAAAGATCAAAGCTCGGCCATGAAGCGACGGCCGCCCTACAACCCGCTATACAGAAGGGGACACGCGGCCGCACTACTCCGGCGCACGCCGGCACGGCAATTACTCGCTTCGACACCTCTATCTCAAACAAAACCACCCACAGTGATGTCTAACTGGGCCAAATACAAGCCCAAAATAAGCGGGCACAGGTGTCCACGCACCCACCTGCCGGGTCTAGTCATTCGCCGTTCCTTTGCGAGTCATATGCTATTCCTCGATCCTCACGGTGACCGACCGAAGTCCCGGGTTCGAGCCCCTCGCCTTTGCCGAGGTGATGGGACGCTGTTGTTTGCACGGGGTGCGCTAGCTAATCTCCCTCGACATCCTACAGTGGTCTTTAGGGCCTTAGTCAAAATAAGCCGTTTGCCAGTAAATGATTTGACTCAAAGCTACCCATTTTAGTCACTTCAACCGCCTAAATTGTTCCCCCTTAATCATTTCATCCTCGGTCGAATCCGTAGTTCAAACCTTGATTTCGTGATTGCCTTCCCACGCAAACCAAAGGTTTCCAGGGCTTCACCGTAATTCAAAGCCGCTTGATGGGTTGACAAGCTTCGTCACGAAGCTGGATACAAATCTCAATCTTAACATGCCCGCTATCATCGTAGTGGATCAAGAACGTCACCGGTATGTACCTCACGGATCGACCGATCCATAGGTTTTGCCGGGCCGGATTTGGGCCGCTAAGCGATCAAATAGACCGCCTTCACCCTCTAGCCGCTACCGCCCGCTTGACACGTGATGATTATTATGTCTCTCTCCCAATCTCTCTCTCGCCTCGATTTCTCCCTCTCTCTCTCCCCCAATATTTCGTGGATTCTCAATCTCTCTCTCTCTCCCAATCTCGTTCTTTACCTCTGATTTCTCCTCTCTTTCTCTCCCTCTCTCCCAATCTCTCCCTCTCTCCTCTCTCTCGATCTGTCCCCCTCAATCTCTCTGCCTCTCTCAATCTCCTAGTCTCTCTCTTGGATCAGTATGGAGAGCTCACCGGACTGGCGTGGGATGGTTTTTGGTTTTGAGGTTTTCAATTTTCTGTAATGTTTTAGGATTTTTTTTAATTTTTAGGGATTTTCTGGTTTATGGTTTTTTTTAAATTTGAATTTTTTGTTTTTAAATTTCAGTGAGCGTACCCGTGGCCCGGCCGACTGGAAGTTTGTTGTAGTGGATTGTCCGTTGATCGGAACGAGAACCGCAAGGGAGAACTTTGTTATGCTCGTGTCAACCGGAAGTTTTCAATCCTCACACTTAAATTATATGCATGCACTTAGGATATATGTTTGGTAAGACTCTTATCTCTATTATAAGTTTGTTGATTTTTCTAGTTATCTGCATATATATATATATATTGGTGAAGTGGTTGTCCCTTATCTCTATTCTGAGATGGAGAAATAAATACATAAATATTTTGAATAAAACATTAATATCTAATTAAAATAAAACTTATATATAGGGGATTATCTAAAACTATGTTAGTCCAAATCAAATTAGAATCAATTTAAATCCTACCTCGAGTTGGAGATAACTCTTTTGATGTCTATATATATCGAAAGCCACGGGAAGCAATTCATCATCTCTATAAATAGGATAGGACTTGGGAGTCTAGTACAAACAAGTAATTCATTCATCTGCCTTCAAGTGGTTCCTTAAGGTATGCTCTTTTTTTATTATTTCTGATTATTATCTATTTAAACACATTCCAACTCTCTCTCATCAACATTAGCACGCGACACTCTCCACTAAGATTAGAAATAAATGTGTGTCTCGGCCTGTGTTTTTTCTTTTTCTTTCCTATTATTTTTATATTATATTGCTAAGTTACTATCGTATATCACTTTGTACCTTCTAATCAATCTAAAATTTCACTTTTTATTTGCACTAAACCTGCAAAGTTGGATTATGGAACTGAACCTTGAAAGCTCTGGGCCACAAAGATGTTCGAGAAAATATTATAAGCTTATCTTCCTTACTTTCCAAAATTATATCAAACAGTAGTATCCTGGATTTACTCATCTTCGTCTATTGTGGCCAAAAGGAGATACTATTCTTCAAGAAGAATTGGCTCTCCCTTTACTAGTCATTTTCGATGCTTTACAAAGAAATTTCCACAAGATTTTTCAGCCATTATCTACTCAAAAGCTTTTATCACATTGACTTCCCTCAATTCCCTAACCATTACGCTGGGTGTTGGTATTTTGCTGGGTTCCTCGTGATGGTTGGCTAGTAAATCACGTTTATATCAACTTACAAATCTATTTGTTTGATCCATTCTCACAATCTCAATCAAATTACCTTCACACCTTTTTATCCGATGATGACCACATGATTTTAGTTTAGCTCGATCTACACTCGCTTCAAAACATCAAACGTAAAGTTCATGGTAGACTGGGTTTTCGTAGACTTTTGAAAAGTTTTATTTTATCTCAAGTAGAATTTCTAAAGAGTTCGGGATTATACTATAGCTACCCTATAGGATGTGGAAACTAGGATTTTGGAGATCTATGATGCTACATGGACCACACCACTAGATTTTGCTCCCTCACGATTTTGTAAATGCATAAATTTAAAAATTATACGCTTTTGGCCAATTCCGGTCATTTATTGATTTTTGACCTTGTTCCACATCCCAAGTCGAGCAACAACCTTATGATTTCATGGATTTGATAAGGGATCCAAAATATTTGGTAGACACAAAATGAGAATCACGGGACGGTAAGTAGAAAAAACATATTATATGCATGATTATCTTCCTGGGGCCAACAACTCCCTATGTGATTTCAAAGTTCGATTCCTAAATGAGCAACCTATAAGCCGAAGAGTATATGGCATAACATACTTGTTCCTTGAAGCAGCTTATTCCAATGGCCTTAGAAAGTTTAAGGGCTTTTAGGACTCGAAAATGACAAAGATTCATTTCACCTATAATAATTAATATCCCTGATTCGGGTCCGAATGGATTTGAAGATATTTCCAGATATTCAACATTAAAGCACTTTAACACTCAAACCATTTCCTCCAAATGATGTCTTACAATCCTACAAAAGCCTCCACAAATACGGCTAGAAGCACATCAACGTAATTCCCAAAACGCGTGAGGATTTTGTCACCGGTTATGAAATTACTTTATGGCTAAGATTCAACATTTATGTAAATCTCAAACCTTGTGCTTTTTCCTATTCAACATTTATGCTAGCTCTTTGACTAAACTTGAAGTATCCCATTCCAGTGAAGATGAAAGTTTTGGTTGGCATCATCTGTAAATCTCAAACCTTGGTGCAGCCTTGGAGCATTGTTTCTTTTATCTATGTACTGTTTTGGACTTTAAAAATCCTTTTACAAATTACTTCTGTTTATACATTTATCATAATCCACCAATTGCAGGAAATATTCTCGGCATTTTTAAAAGGATAGAATTGTTGTGAAGCTACTGAAGAAAACAAAAACCAAATTTATATTAATTAGTGTCTCATAGTGACATAGCAATAATAAGGATGCTACTCTGGAAAACAAAAAAAAGATTCAGATTTATGAAAATGACAGCAGAGTTAGATTTGGGGAAAAATGAAAAAAATTATGTTTTTAGTAAAATAATAGTAATTGAGTTATTTTCTGTTAAAGTTAAATTTTGCTTTATCTATTAAACTTTTTTAAAAATTCTAAATATGGGGAGAGGTATGGTTGTCAAAGATTAAGTTATTCCTCAAACTTCTCTAAATTTTAAATATCAAATTTTGTATTAAATCTAGATACTCCTCAAATCATTTTCACATTTGAATTTTTTATATTATATTATTTGGGTAATTAAAAATATTTATTTTCTATAGTTATGCTCATGAGTATTAGCATTAGAAATTTGTTTTTTATACAGTAAGTTGAAACCTTATGATTTTTTTTTATATATTTTTTAAAATATTATATAATTTATATATTTTTATATCAAAGTGCATAAAAAAAAGTCAAGACCAAACGAAATCAAACTTTGCAAGATAATCCGTTGTCTTTCTGAACATTTTATATGAACTCCTTAATCAATAATAAAGTGTGGTTTATCAAATTTTTTCAAATCTATACATTATTGCATACTTTCTGGAGTGCTCAATCATCTTGATATAATCAGATTTGGTGAAAAAAATAGTTTAGGATGAGAGATGAAAAGATAGATTTTTTGCAGTCACTATTGGGCATTTTTCAGTTACATTACCTGCGAGGGTTTGAAAGTTTTAAACATCTTGATTTCTAAACTTCCTGTTCTTATGCGGTGTGGATGACAAAACCCATCTCCGTAACCTGTGCTGTTGGACTCCACTTTTATAGCCGTGTTATTTGTAAGAATGAAAGAATGAGAAAACTTGATTTGTAAACAATACCATTTTTAGTATGAGTTTGTTTTATCCTAAAATTATTTTGTTTTTCTCTTCAAGTTTGATTGCTTGTAAATGTTCATGCTTAGATTGGGACATTTAGGGATGTGAATTTAATATAGATTTTTTGATGTTTGATTTGATAAGATAAATAGAAAAAATGGATTTTGGATTATGTTTGATTGTAGTAGAATATGGGTGGAGTAAAGAGTGGCAACACAGTGAGGAAGATGCTTAACATAATTAACTAGGACAAGAAAACCAGTGTCCCATTTTTAACATAATTAACTAGGGCCTATATGCCCCTTTCTTGAATTGGATGGCATGTTGCTCATCTGTATGAAAAGGGGACAAATAAAAATATTACAGAAGAATTTACTCAATTTTCCTCTTTTTTTTTATATAAAAATGTTTAAAAACGAAACAATTCTGATAACAGTCGGATCTACCAAAACTTTTGATATTGAGCCAAATTTGCCCACATCTCACCCACTCATCATCGCCAAATCCCAATTCACGGATCGAAGAACCCTGCAGAAAGACCAATCACGGATCGAAGAACCCTAGCCCCAGAACCGATTAAGAGAGAGAGAGAGAGAGAGAGAGAGAGAGATTGTCTCAAGCAATGGTAAAAAAAGTAATAAAGGAAGTGTATGGTGTGATTTTTACAATTGCAGAAAATCAATCAAATCATTGTGGAAGTGTGGCATGTAAAAGAGTCCATAAGCAATAAAAAGGATAATAAAAATGCTCTTGGGGGGACATCCCCATTCCAAGTAAACAAGAAAAGGCATCTCTTCAATTGCATAAAAATAAAATTGTAACAAATTTACGGTGCACAAACAATTATGGAGAAAAATATTAGATCATATAAAACAAAAAAGATCATGGACACTTTCTAAATAACATCATAACCAATAGGTAATGTGCTGCAGATTTATAGGTGATCATTTGTATTTCTATAGCAGATTTCAAAATTTTAGCAAGTCTGACTTTGGATATTTAATAAAGGTGGAAATTTACACATTGATGAATTATAAGTAGGCGAAAGATTATAGACCTTCATCATTGGAATATTTGGAAAGGAAACTTTACTACATTTTATGACAAGAAAATGAAGGTGTTTCCTAAAGGCATTTTTGGAGGGCAAATTTTAAAAAAACTGAAAAGTGCATCAAGTATCTGGCCATTGCAAATTGCAATGTTCCTGCAAGTAAGAGAAATTTCTTAGAAGAAAATTGAAGACAGATTTTCCAAAATAAAAAATATAAATTGTGGATGCAAATCAACTACCCAAGTTACTGTTCACACATAATAATGGAAGCAATACCATAAATTGAAAAGCATAAAATCTATAAAATCTGCAAGAATAGACAGACAGTAGAATTTTGGTAAGCTGGTTCAGCATATGCTTGCACTAGGCTCCAAAATATGTATATCATCATCTTGGAATTCTTACCATCCACATTAGCACTAAGCGCCTGGTCCACAAACCCCATGTACATTTTATCAAGTTTTTCCACATTGAACTGCAGAGAAAATTATAACAAACTACACAGTTAAATATCTGACCAATCTAATTCCAGCAACTAATTATTAAAATCTCATGTAGTTCTAGAATCAACAACAATAGCAAACCTCTTCTGAAGGAAGAATAATCCCCCTAGACTCCATTTCATGCCACTCATGCGTCAAAACTGGAAAGCAAGCTTCATGCAGTGTGAATAAACTGCCATGAACTGATAGAAATGAACACAAAGGGCAATTTATAAATTAGAAATCCAGAAGGAAAGCTATTGTATGGAATTTACCAACATCAACTACGAGTAAACCAAACTTCTTTCTTTTTGATTCAGTAGCTAGCAAGCTTCATTCTGAAATTCAGTTTCTTTTTGGCTCAAATTTGCCTCAATATCAAAAGTTTTGGTAGATCCGACTGTTATCAGAATTGTTTCGTTTTTAAACATTTTTATATAAAAAAAAAGAGGAAAATTGAGTAAATTCTTATGCAATATTTTTATTTGTCCCCTTTTCATACAGATGAGCAACAAGCCATCCAATTCAAGAAAGGGGCATATAGGCCCTAGTTAATTATGTTA